>CM040121.1:520364-1006620 GCA_022559845.1 Amorphophallus konjac
TGAGAGAGAGGTGTACCGGTGCAACCGATGCGAGATGAGAGAGTTGCTCCCGTGCAAGTGAGGGTTGCATGACGATAGGGTTGGAGGTATAAGGATGGAGGTACTTTCCTGGTGCCACACCTGCTCTCTCCCGACTTCCGGGAAGGAGGAGATGGGGTTAACCTGATGATTGGGCTGTTGGTGCTCCGGTAGTGGATTCTGGATTATGCCCATGTCGGGCTGTTGTTGTGGGGCCTGCTGAGGCTGTTGTTGTTGTTGTGGTTGCTGCTGCTGCTGCTGTTGTAACTGCTGCTGTGGCCTCTGAGGAGGTCTCCTAGCCTTGAGAGCCGCGACGTACCGTCTCATCTCATCCCAATCTATTTGATGTTCATCATTCATATCATGGATGTAATCTTTGAAATGGAAGCAGTAATCCACTGTGTGTCCCGGCTGCCTGTGGTAGACGCAGTATTTGGAGGTATCAACATTGGGGGGCTAGGCGGGCCTTTCTCTGGGTAGGGCGAGTTGGTTTGATGCCATGAGGGCATTAAAAATATCTGCTAAGGTTTCTGGCAATGGTGGATAGTAGGCTCTCTTAGGACCGAGCGGCCTCCTTTGTTGCTGTTGGGGACCATAGTTCCCCGGGGGTGGAACTTGGTTGTACTGAAGCGGTGGTTGTTGTTGCTGAGGTTGTGGTTGTTGTTGCTGGGGTTGGCGTAATGGAGGCATATTATCCTGGGGTGGATTATTTTGGGATGGAGGACGGAGAGGGAAAGGACCTGATTGAAGGGGTAGTCAGGGCATTTGTTGAGGCCTTGGGTTGACTGCATAGTTGGCATTGTTGACCGCACTGACTTGCTCATTTGTCACGACCCCTTCTGTGGCTCCGCCCGGGACACCAGCGCCTGTCTTTCTGACCACTTTGGGTTTCGGCGACTCAAACATGTTCAAGATGGGGGAGTCTTTTAGCTGGGTTTGGATGTATCGGGCCCTTTCATAGAGTTCCTCCATTGTAGTAAGTTTATTCATGGCGAGGACGTGTCTGAACTGCGGGGTTGCATTAGACACAATCATCTTCACTTGTTCGGGCTCGGAGAGGGTATCCCTTATTCTTTCCGCCAGAGACCTCCATCTATCAGCATATCGGACAAAATCCTCGTCGGGTTTCATCTTTTCGGCCACTAGGTCGGTAATGGAGAGTGAGGGACCGACCCTATCCCTATATTTCTGCAAGAACCTTCTCTGCACTATTTCAAAATTCTCGGCCTCGCGGGGCTCCAGAGAATAGAACCACTCAAGTGCGGGACCATCCAATGATCTCCGAAAGAGGTATGCCAGGGACCTCTGATCGTTTTGCCAATAAGAGGACTCATACATGAAGTCCTTGAGGTGAATGAAGGGGTTGCCGGTACCATTGTATCTGCGGTACGTGGGCATTTCGGAGGGAGGGAGATGAATGACGGGGAGGATTGGCAAAGCAACCTCCGGGGTGGTCCACCATTCTTCTCAGATTTTGAAACTGCTCGTCCATGCGATTGAACCTATTGAGGAGCGATTGGGCGAGCTCCTCTGGGGGTGAAGGTGGCACTTGCCATTGGGGGAGAAACTGTCTCCCGGAGACTTGAGGGGGAAACCCGGAATGAGAGGGAACTGTCGGACCACCGACAGTTGGCCCTGGCTGAAACGGTGTGTGAGGAACACCGGGAGTTTGAGATTGTGACGGGAATTGGAATGAGGGAGGTTGTTGGCTCGCTTGTCCTTGAAGCGAGGGAGACTGGATGGCTTGCGCCAATGAAGGAGATGGAATGGCCTGCACGGACTCGTGGAGAGGTGCGATAGCCGGAGTTGACTCCTGGGGCGTGGGGGAAACAGATTTCCCCTTTAGAATGGCCTGGAAGGCCCGGAGCTGTTCAGAGGTAAGCTCCGTGTTGGCGAGGACGCCCAGTAAGGAAGTGATATCCTGTGGCGGGGACGTGTCCCCGGCAATAACCTGCACCTCCTGCGAGGGGTCATGAGAAGGACCCGAGTCCATAGCATAGACTCGCGGGTCGGCTGTCAAACCACGGCTAGGGTGGTTCTCCTCGGAAGACTCGTGAGACATGCTCACAGTTCTCCCAGAACGCAAAAACATACACTAGCAAGTAGGTAGCAGAGATGATCAAACAAGTGGATGCCTTTACGCCTTTTTTTTGTTTTGATTTTGATGATTTTTTTGTGTGTTTTTAGCGAGATCCGAAGTTCACACAAGATAGGGACCCTAGTTTATTTTTTGTTTCACCGCCGTGTCAGCTAGGGTCTCTCGTCTCACCACGAATGAAATGACTAACTTCGGGGAACTTCAATGGTACAACCAGCCCAGTGAACGAAGAGGAGATTCTTCGATGTCGGGGACTTACGGAGGTCCCAGTGTAGGAGATTCTAGTCCGTTGAGAGGAATTCCCAAACGGAGAGTCCTTCCTTCACCGGGAAAGGGTGATCCTCAAAAAAAAAATGAAAAAAAAGGATAGAAAAGAGGAATGGATGTATGCAATGGAATGCTGACAGATATATGGAGTGGGAAAACAACAGAAATAACAAACATGTAATAAACAAAGAACCAATCAGAACTGACGGTGCTGCCGTGAGCACAACGGGGGCGCGCGTGGGCGCCAAGGTGGAGAGGCACGGGTGGTGCCGAACTTGCAAGGGTAGCCGAGAGGAAGCAGTAGATGTCCCACCGTGATCGCCAATCTGTGAGCGACGTCACGCGGTTCGGAGTTCGATGGTGCGGGGAAGAGGATGCGGAGAGCGCGCGGGCTCCTCTTTTTTGTTTGTTTTGTTGTTTTGCTGCAACACAGAAAATGATAGAGAAGAGAGAAGGGGCCACCACGGGAGATTGCTCCGGTGGGGCGAGCGGGACAAGTATAATATGGCAAGATATGGGGTTCAAACGGCCATAGCGGGAAGTGACTCGCCGCGGCCTCGGGGGGACGGGAATGGTGCAGAAATTAAATAACAAGAATTGAAACGGCCATTGGGGAAGTGACTCGCCGCGGCCTCGAGAATATGAGCAGAATATAGCAGAATATAAAAGAGAATATAAGAACAGAGATTTAAACGGCCATTGGGGAAGTGACTCGCCGCGGCCTCGATGATATGAGCAGAATATAACAGATTATAGAGAGAATATAAGAACGGAAATTTAAACGGCCATTGGGGAAGTGACTCGCCGCGGCCTCGATGATATGAGCAAAATATAATATAATATAGAAAGAATATAGGAACGAAAATTTAAACGGCCATTGGGGAAGTGACTCGCCGCGGCCTCGATGATATAAGCAGAATTTAACAAAATATAAAGAGAATATAGGAAACAGAAATTTAAACGGCCATTGGGGAAGTGACTCGCCGCGGCCTCGATGAAAAGATGTGATCGCCAGGGGCCGAAAGACCCCAAAATAAGAAAGTGATCGCGCCTATCTCAAGAGCGGGACATGGCGGGTTGCTTCTTCCTCTCCTTCCGGCCGGCCGACGGAGAGGGCTTTCCTCGGGTACCCTTGCAAAACAACGACAAATAAATGACAAGTGGATTAGAAAGATGGAGGTGTAGTATTCAAATCCTCGCGGTAAAAATAACGAAATGATGGCAAGACACACACCTGGTTGGTGTTATCTTTTAAACCCCTCTCGGACTCGAGTAGGAGGAAAATGAGATGATGGATGCAAGAAGTATAAGAGAAGAGGCGCCCTTGTGAAGGGGGATAGAGGATGCAATATGATGAATGTAAAGAACTATGGAGAAAAAGGGGAAGAAAAGGCTTATTGGATGAGCCGAGGGTGAAATCCGGCGGAGCTCCGGCAGCGTGGGGACGACGGGGAAGCGCGGTGGATGAAGACGACCTTCCTCTCGCGAGCGTAGGCACCCGAGAAGCCGGCAGAACCTCCACCTACAAAAGACCCCACGGGTTAGAAAAATGACTCCGTAGCCTCTGGGCTCCGGCAGCCTATCGGATCACTGCTTAGCTCCCCTAGAACTGAGGGGGTGGGCCTCTATTTATAGAGCTCCGGAAGGTGGAGGCGTCCAGGACCCTGGACACCTCCATCAGGGCCGAAATAATATTTTATTCTATTTTTATTGATTTTTTTAGAATACTTTTATGGGGGCGTCCAGGGTCCCGGACGCCTCTAACAGGTCTACCGAAAACCGACGACGGCCGCACGCGGTTTGGCACAACGCGTGGTTTCGTGAGCGGCGCCTCGTGATTCAGAAATGGGCGCGTCCAGTCAGCTGGACGTCTCCAAATTTGGCTTTTTTCACACACGACAAACCGTCGTTCGGTGGCCGGCGCCCGTGAGGGAATTTATGGAGGCGTCCAGAGTCCTGGACGCCTCCAAATATATATTATTTTTATTGTTTTTTTTGTCTTTTATGCCAGGGCTGGATTTTTGATTTTTTTATAATTTGTTTTTATGGAGGCGTCCAGGGGCCTGGACGCCTCTAATAATATATATTGATTTTTTTTGTTTTTAATGCCAAGTGGCATTTTAATCATATTTTATTTTTATTTTAATGGAGGCGTCCAGGGGCCTGGACGCCTCCATTAATATATATATATTTTATTTATTTTTAGGGCCCTGAGAAAATATTAAAATAAATTAAAAAGATGGGGGCGTCCAGGGGCCTGGACGCCCCCAATAAGACCCACCCAGGTCTTTAAATCAGGCGTCGGCGGGCGCCCGGCAGACACCCTCCTTGGTCCCGGAACCTCTTGATGCGTCTGACTGGTGTTGATGCCGTCCGAATGCCGTGACGAGATGATTCCGGATGCCGAAAAAGGCGGAAGAAGACTCAGGAAAAGGAAGCACTCGAGCGATTCGAAATGCGTAGGCCATCACGGGGCGTCGTATAGTAATATGAGACTTTCTCATGAGACGTCAAGAATGGCGTGTCTACAGTTTCATCAATAGTTTCAGGTGGTTTCTTGATGCACAGGTCTTGGCTTTTGGCGCACGAAAATCTCCCCGGCGTGGGGACGAGGGGGTTCTCGGCGCGCCTGGCTTCCCGGCACGGGGCTTCTCGGCGCCATACTTCTCGGCGCGCCTCTTGGTCGAAGGGGGCTCTCGGCCCGCCTGCTTTCGACGGGATTTTTGAAATAGGGGGGTTCTCGGCGTGCCTCTTATTGCGCTGGGAACCCCTCCTCCAGTGGCCCCTTTTTAAGGCGCCGAGCGCCTCTTTCTTGCTCATTTCTTCCTGTCTCTTCTCTCTCTTCACCCGTTTCTCATCTCGGCGCTAGCTTCTTCCTCCTCCCGGCCGTCCCGCTTCCAGTCTCGGTGGATTTCACACCCGGGTAGGGCATCATCTGGGGGTTAAACCCCTACTTTTTACGGGATCACCCCCTCTTGGTGGGTGACTCCCTATTCTCTTTTGGGCAGACCCCGAGTAAGGGGAGATGCTGCCGAAATTTTCACAGAGCTTTACGTTGCAATCCTTATAAGACTGTTTCTTTTTAGGACTTTCATTCACATCTTTTCTTCTGCTGCAGACACTACAATGGCTTCCAGCTCTGCTGCTACATCTTCTGGAGCTGTTGGGGCGAGCTCGTCAGCGCAACCAGATATATCACGGGCTGTAGTAAATTGGCTGAACGTGCATAGCCTGGACTTCGGGTATGACAAAGTTGCTGCCGTTGACGAATCGTCTGATTCTGAGACGGATACGGTATCAACATTGAGGGTATATTCCACTGCAATGGAGACATGCTTCAGACGGGGCAACGACTATCGGCCGGATCTTCCGTAGGACCGCCACTTAATGCCGTTCATCTGAACTTTCACAGTGGGTGGCATGCGAGACTATCGGATAGCCCATGCTGTCGAAGCTGCCATCCTTGCCGAACGAGATAGCCTGAAGGAGTCGGTATACCGCCACAATGCCATCTATCTTCCCGGGGAGAAGCGTGACTGGGACGCAGTCCTCGGTATATCAGAGTTGGAGCCGGAGAAGAAGATGTTGACCCGGGCCCCGGAATTTACACCTGCCCGGTGGGATAATGCTAGTGGCCGAGTTCATAGGGAGAAGCCTGGCTATGGTCTATTCCTGGCACCGATAAAATGGGGATACCGTGAAGAGCCCTTTGTGTTGAATTGTTCGGCCGTCCAGTTCAAGTATCATCTAGTTGCCGGTTGGTTTGGAGATACCAAGATCACTGACGCCCACCTATTCCGGGTGGGAGCGGTGGAGTTCACCGAGTTTGTTTTAAAGGAATACGCCCCTCTGCTGATCAGAGCCGGGGTATATCACAGTGTCTTTGCTTCTAGATTCCGCTATCCCATATCCCGAGGGTTATGCTGTGGAATGTTCGAAGTATTCTGCCCTGTGTTCAACATATTTTATACAACAGAGGGCGAAACATCTCTCGACCTCTGGAGTTTGTCACAGCTTTCTGGTCTGCCTATTGACGGCGAGCCGTATGAAGAGGTCTGCTTGGCAGATTCCGAGAAGGATAGCTCAGATGGCGAAGGCAAGTATTCACTTGGCTATTCCTACCAGTATTTAATGAAGGCATATCGCTCCATCTGCCTGGCGTATAGTAGAGGATCCTCCAAGGGTTACCATCCTCGAGAGAAAGGCAGCAAGCTGAGGGTCCGGATAGGGCAGTGGATTCAGTATTTCTTTGACGGTCCCTTAAAATATGCAGACTTCCCTTCCATGGGTCCGACTGCCAGCAAGCAGATAAGGGCTCCTCGCTATAAGTCAGTGTTGCCATCTTCATTGCGCCGTGTAGGCAAAGGTGGTCCAAATCGAGCAGGGGTGGACCCTATCACACATTGTGCGGCTTACTTCACATTCTGATTGTGCACTTTCGCTCTCCCTCAAGGGGACGAGACAATCATTCGGCCCGAAGCCATATACCCGGCATGCCAGATGGCCTGGGGAATGAGGCTGTCACTTTGCCCAGTGGCCTTGTGTTTAATCTACAAATCTTTGGGGGATCTGCACAAGCATCGGACTCCCCGCTCTTTGAGGACCGTGGGCCCTTTTCATTTCTTCAATGCCTGGGTTTGCAGTCTGTTTCCTGAATTGGCTCCTAGAACTCTGTAGGCAGATACAGTATTATCCAGAATGATTGAATTTGCCAGTGCTGAACCTGGCTCTTTCTCTGATCAGTTGTTCAAAATACGGGGCCGACTGGTAAGGGTACCAGTGGATGCCCCTGGCAGCATTCATTTCTGGAGCTTGGCAGCAGGTTCAGCTCTTTTGGTTCACTCTCAAAGAGAATGCAAGATGGAAGAGGTAGAGACCTATGTTCACCCCGTTTCAGGGGCTAATGCTGTTCGGTCCATTCTGGAGACGGAGCTGGTTAGATGGGCCATGGCGATTCGGCCCAGTGTTTTAGTTTTCAGAAAGGGTGGTCTGCTTCTTCTGGAACCATATTACCCATTCCGCTTCGGGCGGAACTTTGGCTATGACCAGCATATCCCTACATCAGTTGCTCAGTTTCCCCTGGATAGCCGGGCCAAGCACGGGTCCACCATTGTCGGTGATGGCCGGTTGTGGTGGGATTTCTATCATCGCCACGATGGCGCAGTTTTCAGGGTTCCCACTGTTTCTAACCGTGTCCCCCGTGTCACATCAGAGTATATCAAATGGTGGAACATTCGGACCAGCTTTTACAGGGATGGTAGGGGTGCATTCTGGGACGTGGCCGAGCGTTCTTTCCTGAAACAACAGCCCGGGCCGGTATTTGACATCCCCGAGGCCCACCTAAAAAGGATTTATTCACAACATTCGAGGGAGGCAGAGAACTATCTGGCTCAGCGTCGAGTTCTGAAAGAAGGAGGCTCCGAGCCGCCCGCTCCTGTCTTTGCTGCCATCAACGAAGACACTTTTATGAAGAATTTGAAACATCTGTGCCATGTAGGAGGCGCTCGTCTGGAGGCGCAACAGTACCCTTTCCCTGTTGAAGAGCCGCTCCTGACAATCGTCCCTTGGAAGGGTCCGACAGATAGATTTCATCCCTAAAGGACGTTTGTGCGCAGGGAAGATAGGACTCAGACGTACTACAAGCACACGTCTTGGCTGTTTGTTCTGCTGAATGTACATGGATTATCTGCAGAGAGTCCGATAGCCGGCATATTGAATAAGCCATTGTTTATTTCTTTTCATTATGTCGACGGCTGGGGCATGGACCACCTCGACTTGTTTCGATGTCTTGATTTTCATGGTCATAGCGATCTGGCATCTTTAGTGGAGAAGTGCCAGACATTTGGTGATGTCTGTTGGCTTGTCAAGGAGACTGCTTTCCGCTCCAAGGAGGTAGCTTATCTGTACTGGCCGCTTTCTGTCTTTTATGATGGCCCAGCAGGTATGATCTTTCCTTTCTGACTGTAGTGCTTTCTGTTTGTTATTTAAACTCTGCATCTACTGATCTCATTGCTTCTTTGATGTCTTCAACATATAGGCCAGATATAAAGCGACAGGGGCTTTACAGGAAAATCATTGCGCAAGCTGAGAAGCCTGCTTATTTCGAAATCCCTGCAGCAGCACCGACGACCACTCCCCTGCCTCCGGGCAAGAAGAGAAAGATTTCTACAGTGAAGACTGCAGTTGGGAAGGCCAGGAAGGCTAAGAAGGCCCATGCTCGGCAGTCGGCTTCAGTAGTGACGGACCCTGGGACCCCTCTTCTTGATATCCCCTCATTTGATGAGTTTGAATCTCAAAGGGAGGGCGCCCAGACGTCAGTCCAGGGTAACATCAACAGCATGCAGTTGTATCTTTCATCGTCTTTTGCTGAATTTTACAGAAATCTTCGAATCTGACCCCCCCCCCTTTTTGCACAGCCCAAGAGCCAGTTGTGACACCTTCTGTGGTGGAGACCAGATTGCCCTCTCCTACACCGGCTAGTGAGGCGGAGGCTAAGTGTGCCTTTTCATCTTCTCTTGCACATTTCGATTATTTGTTTATTGTTTCTCTTACGAACCTTTCCCTGCAGTGACAGCCGGTGAGGGGGCTGCAGTCATGGGAGCAGCTGGCGATATAACTCAGCCACAGGAGGGCCATAAGACCCAGACGAAACGGGGCCTTGTCCCTGTGAGGCGCATAGTTACTCGGTCTTCATCCAGGCAACCGTTAGAGACGCAAGTCCCGCCTGTGGATAGTGTGGAAATCTCTTCTAGCAGCTCCGCGACCGCTTCCGAGGCAGAGGGAGAAGGAGCAGGTTTCAGCGAGAGCGAGACGGAGGGTATCTCCAAATCAGAGGCCCCACTCGTATGTACTGCCATTTTTCCACTGTTCACCCCCTCCAAACTGCTGGTGCTGTCTTCTGAGGAGGAACTACAGGAAGAATTTGCTGGCTTGGACACCGAGGCAGATATAACTCCTCCTTTGCTGCTTCAGCAGCGGAGCTTTCCTCTCCCCTGCACTCCTTTGAGGATATCGACATCACATTAGAAGTGGGTCTCTCTCCCTCTCCTCATTATTATTATTTTTTTTATCTGCTGCTTGATGTTGCATTGATCTATTCACAGGAATCCCCTGTTGCTAGCCCGGTAGCGACTGCAGCCTTTGAAGCCACTCTATCTGACACCTTGGCTATTGTTCCTGCTTTGTCAGCCGCCTGTGCAGGCTTTTCTGAGATAATTCGCCCTGTGCCGGTGAGGGGGCAATCTTCTACAGACTTAGCATTGCTGGACTTGAGGACCTCGGGGGAGAGTTCGGCCCTCATCCGGGTCTTGGATTTTAGAGCTGAGACGGACCCAGCTAGGGGTTCTGCCTTTATACCAGCCGCAGTGATGACCATTGCGCCCGAGTCAGCAATTCCCATAACAGTAATTATGGAAACTAAACTTTTGCCTCTTCAGTCCGTAGCCCCTGCCGCCTTGACATTGAAGGAACTGGCCGTTGAAGCGGGGATGGAAGAAGGGGAGGCAGCTGCCACAGAGATCGGAGTATTGTCCATAACTGACCCAGAATCGATCTCCGTGCTCTCGGAATCTGAGGAGGAGGTGCCCCGAGAAGAGGATGCTGAAGATGCGGGTATCACATTGGGGACCCAGGAAACAGCCGCTCCAGCACTTATTAAATTTGCCCCTACGAGCATTCAAATAGCAACCCCCGAGGAGATGGAGGTGGAAGGCCTCTTGGTTCCGTCAGGGATTGCAGAGAGAGCTCAGTTGGCACCTTCAGCAGACCTCCCGTCTTCCTCTTCCCAGCCAGATGTTACACTATGGGCGGACATTGACAGTGAGGTGACTTTCGAAGTAGCTCCATTTCCTTCTCCTGGCTTTGCTTCATCCGAGAGTTTTGTCTGGCAAAATCTGGACATGCTGCGCCAACTGGTGGAGTCCCAGCCCGGACTGACTTATCCACAGCTGAAGGAGATAGCTGAGCGTTTCACAGCTGGTTTACAGGCGATGGGTTGTCCCATAGAAATATGGGTCCAGCGGGTTCTATTGTTGTTAAAGTTTATACATCGCCGGGACTTCTTGGCACATATTATGTCTGACAGACTGGCAGCTTTGAAGTTGCAAAGGATGGAGTGCAAATCTGAGCTGGAGAAAACGGATTCTGTTCTTCAGGAGCGCCAATGCCAACTGCAGTCTCTGGGGCAGCGGGAGCAGTTCGTGCGCAACCGGATAACCATCCTGGAGGCTGAACTGTTTGATCTCCGGGCTGAACTGCCGCAGATAACAACTTCTCGGCCGCAGCTTGCAGAGGAAGTAGCTCTGTTGGAGGGGCAGGTGGCATCCTTTCAGGACGAGTCTGCTCGGCTACAGGAGGAGGAGGCTCGACTTCATGAGCTGGGGGCTGCCACGCATGTAGGGCTTCTGGCCTTCGAAGACATATTCCGGCGCCCGTGAATATCTGTTTCCCCCTTTTTGTAATACAATTCCCCCTCAGGGGCCCTTCTTGTATTCCCTTTTTTATTCAATGGAAAGGAATCTTTACACCAGTCTCATATGTGGTTTGTTCTTTACTTATCGCACCATCAATATTTCACGGCGATTTGGCAGCGGTTTCAGCGGTCCCTATGCGAATAGCCCGTACCTAGCAGGAGAGCGTCCACCCTTTCAGAGAAAGGATGGGGGACTCGCTCCACCGTGCGACGGTATCCGGAGGGTGCTTAAATCCAATCCTGGGGGTAGCTGAATAAAAGAGGTTTAGAACATCGTCTGGAACAAACGGATGGTTCATCTCGGACATGTTTCAAAGCTGGTCGGGGCAATGTGCCAACCGACCAGTGACAGATTTTATCATCGATATTGGGTTTATATCGACGCAAAGAAGTTTTATAGGTTTCATCAGAATAGACATAAGGTCTAGACTGGGTAGACTTGATCACAGGTGGGACGTGAAAAGGGTATGTGGTTCCCATGAGAACGGGCGCAAAGTCCGAACTGAACAGGTTTCATCATTGGCCGGGCAATGTACCGATCGACCAATGGTTGGCTTCATCATCGATATGGGGTTTATATCGATGCGAAGGAATTTCATAGGGTTCATCAGGATAGACGTAAGGTCTAAACTGGATAGGGTTTCATCATTGATCGGGCAAGGTGCCGGTCGATCAATAGCTGGTTTCATCATCAATATTGGATTTATATCGATGCAAAGGAAATTCGTAAATTTCATCAGGATAGACGTAAGGTCTAAACTGGATAGGGTTTCATCATTGATCGGGCAAGGTGCCGGTCGATCAATAGCTGGTTTCATCATAGACATTGGGTTTATATCAATGCAAAGGAATTTCATAAGTTTCATTAGGATAGACGTAAGGTCTAAACTGGATAGGGTTTCATCATTGATCGGGCAAGGTGCCGGTCGATCAATGGCTGGGACGTAGGTAGAGGTGTAGGTCTTGTTAGGATAGACGTGAGGTCTATTCCAGCAGGTTTTATCACATGTGGGACATGAGAGGATATGCAGTTTCATCAGAACAGACATAAGGTCTATCCTGGCAGGGTTTCATCACTGATCGGGCGAGGTGCCGGTCGATCAATAGCTGGTTTCATCATCGACATTGGGTCTATATCGATGCAAAGGAATTTCATAAATTTCATCAGAATAGACGTAAGGTCTAAACTGGATAGGGCTTCATCATTGATCGGGCAAGATGCCGGTCGATCAATAGCTGGTTTCATCATCGATATTGGGTTTATATCGATGCAAAGAAGTTTCATAGGTTTCATCAGAATAGACGTAAGGTCTAGCTTGGATAGGATTTGATCGCATGTGGGATTTTGCTAAGCAATACGTAGGTTTCATCAGGATAGACGTAGGGTCTACACTGGTAGAGTTTCATTGCTGACCGGGCCAGGAGCCGATCGATCAAGAGAAGTTTCAAGAGTTTCATCAGGACAGACGTAAGGTCTGAACTGGCCAGGCTTTATCAGAATGGTGATGGGTCTTATTGTCGGTGGGACATTTGAAAGAGGCTATATAGATTCCATTAGGACAGACGTAGGGTTTGTCCTGTCAAGGTTTTATTGTTGACCGGGCAAGGAGCCAAACGGTTAACGGAAGGCCTTATCAAGGGAATGAAGTATGGAATTTCTCAGAATTACCACATTACTGACCCAGGCGCCCTTTCGGGTCTTCACCGGAGCTAGCCCCCTCTTACTTTTGTCCACGCGCCCTTTCGGGTTTTCACGTGGCGGGGTACCCGATTTTGCCCGCAGTGCCCTTTTGGGTTTTCACCACAACTGGGTTTTAGCCATTTTTGCCCTTGTCCAGAATGCCTGAACAAGTCTGGCGGGGTATCTCTATTTTTAACCCCATTTTTTCATATATATTTCTTTTGTCATTTTCTTTCTCTTTTTCTTTGTCATCGTCTTTTCTGGAATTGGAACTTTCATTCTATGGACCATGGCGCCATATGTTTATTGTGGACACACGATCATTGATGTGGGTGTCAACATCAATGCAAAAGGAAATATGGTTTCATGACCTATTTAGGCGAAAGGTCTGAATAGATAGCAGCTCGGGCACGGAGCCATTTGTCGGAAATGTGAGTTTCATCGTTAATGTAGGGTCTGACATTATCGCAAAGGAATAGAGTTTCATGATCTATCCAGACGGAGGGTCTGAATCGATTCAAAGAGCAGTGTTGTGCTATGTCAGAGCGGACGGAAGGTCTACCCTGGATGGGTTTTAGCATCGATCAGGCAGTCTGCCAACCGATCAATAGGAGATTTCATCATTGGTATTGGGCTCATACCAATGCAAAGGTTTCATATGTTACATCGGGATAGACGTAAGGTCTAAACCGGACAGGTTTTATCGTTGATCGGGAAGGATGCCAGTCGATCAATATCAGGTTTCACCATCAGTATTGGGTTTATACCAATGCAAGAATTTCATAGGTTTCATCGGGATAGACGTAAGGTCTAAACCGGACAGGTTTCATCGTTGATCGGGCAGTGTGCCGGTCGATCAATAGCAGGTTTCATCATCGATATTGGGTTTATATCGATGCAAAGAAGTTTCAGAGGTTCCATTGGGATAGACGTAAGGTCTAAACCGGACAGGTTTCATCGTTGATCGGGCAGTGTGCCGGTCGATCAATAGCAGGTTTCATCATCGATATTGGGTTTATATCGATGCAAAGAAGTTTCATAGGTTTCATCGGGATAGACGCAAGGTCTAAACCGGACAGGTTTCATCGTTGATCGGGCAGTGTGCCGGTCGATCAATAGTAGGTTTCATCATCGATATTGGGTTTATATCGATGCAAAGAAGTTTCATAGGTTTCATCGGGATAGACGTAACGTCTAAACCGGACAGGTTTCATCGTTGATCGGGCAGTGTGCCAGTCGATCAATAGCAGGTTTCATCATGGTGATACATAGGATAGGTTTTGTCAGAATAGATGTAAGATCTAAACTGGGTAGGTTTTACCGTGGTGGGTCTTAGACAAAAACAAGTGGAAGTGTTTTATCAGAACAGACGGAAGGTCTATCCCGAGGTGGGCCTTTTTTAGCATTGATCGAGGCAACATGCCTTGTGATCAACGGGGTTTCATCATCAGGTGGGACTTTATGATGATCGTCCTTCTCGGAGTTTTATCAGGCAGGGTGAAAAAGGGAATTTTAAATTACCACATTACTGACTCAGGTGCCTTTTCGGGTTTTCGTCGGAGCCAGCCCCCTCTTGCTTTTGCCCACGCGTCCTTTCGGGTTTTCATGTGGCGGGGTACCCGATTTTGCCCGCAGTGCCCTTTTGGGTTTTCACCACAGCTGGGTTTTGGGCCATTTTTGCACTTCTCCTAACATAGGAGTAAGTCTGGCGGGGTATCTCTATTTTTAACCCCATTTTTTACTTTCTTTTTATTCTTTCTCTTCTTTTTTTTTAGAGGGTGACAGGTCGGAATGCCACCAGATCAAGATAAGGGTAGCTTGGCTAGGGTGGAGTGCCACTGGACCAAGGAAGGGTAGCTTGGCTAGGGCGGAGTGCCACTGGACCAAGGAAGGGGTAGCTCGGTTAGGGCGGAGTGCCACTAGACCAAGGAAGGGGTAGTTCGGTTAGGGCGGAGTGCCACTAGACCAAGAAAGGGGTAGCTCGGTTAGGGCGGAGTGCCACTAGACCAAGAAAGGGGTAGCTCGGTTAGGGCGGAGTGCCACTAGACCAAGAAAGGGGTAGCTTGGTTAGGGCGGAGTGCCACTAGACCAAGAAAGGGGTATTTTGTCCGATTACTCGGGGAATGGTTACGCTGCATGATACAGCTTTAGATGCCTTCCGTTGAGTGGCAAGAATTGAATTTCCCCTCGATGGTTGACAACCACGTAGGCTCCTCCCTCGTAGACCCTCTGGACTACGTACGGACCTAGCCAGTTAGCAGCAAGCTTGCCTTTTGGATTGGAAGCCATGACTTCCCTTTTCTTGACCATGACCAGGTCTCCCTTCTTGAATTCTCGCCCTTTGACGAGCTTATTGAAGGCATTTGCCATGCGGGCTTGGTACATCTGGATATTTTTCTGGGCTTGCAGACGCTTACCCTCTAATTCAACCAGTTCTTCAAGTCGTCTTTCAGCATTGGTTTGTTCGTCGCGAACTAGGCCATGCTGGACTGCAATCCTGAGTGATGGCACCTCCAGCTCTATAGGGACTACTGCCTCGGAGCCGTACACCAGCGAATAGGGCGAGCAACCCGTGGGGGTTTTATAGACAGTGCGATATGCCCATAGTGCTTCATACATCCTTTCACCCCAGTCTTTTCTATTAGAACTGACGACCTTGGCCAGCAGGGTGCACAGTGTCTTGTTGAAGGCTTCAGCCAGCCCATTTGCTTGTGGATTGTAAGGGGTGGAAGTCCTCCATTCTATTTTATACTTCTCGACAAGCCGATATACCTTCTGGTTCTTGAAGTGACTTCTATTATCAGATATTATTCGACTGGGGACCCCGAATCAGAAGATGATATTATGCTTGATGAATCTGGCAACCAACTCACCGGTCACTTCTCTGAGTGCTACTGCCTCCGCCCACCTGGAGAAGTAGTCTGTTATAGCCAAGATGTACTTGTGTCCGGCTGAAGAAGTCGGTAGTGGCCCGACTACATCAGTTCCCCACTGAGCAAAAGGCCAGCTGGGAATCGTAGGGTGTAGAGCTACAGGAGGCCTCCTGGGTACAGTGGAGTGCTCCTGGCATTTCTGGCATGACTTTGCAAACTGGCAACAGTCTTCAAACATAGCGGGCCAATAATAACCCAGCTTCTTGATTTCAATCTTCATCTTAGGCCCAGCCTGGTGTGCCCCTGCTGTCCCAGCATGTATTTCTTTCATTGCTTGCCAAGCTTCTTCAGTAGATAGGCAGCGAAGCAAAATCTTCTTGCAGGCGTCTGCCATGATTCGGAACAGAGTTCCATTTCTGCACTCATAAGAATCTTTGATCCTTAGGAGTTTCATTCTCTCTTCTTTGTTCTTGGGCAGCTGTTGGTGTAGGAACCACTGCAGTAGGTGCTGTCTCTAATCAGACGCCTGGACTTTGTCAACGGCATCAATCTCATATTCTTCAGGACACGCCTCCAGCATGCTGGGGACCTGCCGCCTGTTCATGACAATAATGTTGAGCGTCTCATCTGGTGGGACTAATAGTGAGCTGGCCAGCTTTGCCAGTGCATCAGCTTGAGCATTGTGTCCCCGACCCACATGATTGAGCTCAATGTGGTAGAAATTCGCCATGAGGCGTATAGCCTTTTGATAATATGGGTTCAATTTTGACTTTCGCACTTCGAATTCTCCATGTATTTGTTTTATCACCAACATTGAGTCACCGAATACCTGAAGCATCCGAATACTCATACTGAGGGCGACCTGGAGGCTAATTATCAGAGCTTCATATTCAACTTCATTGTTGGTACAGGGCTTATTTATAGAACATGAGGTGTGCAACACTTCTCCTTCTGGTGATTTCAGCACAATGCCGGCCCCTGCACTTATTCTTGTTTTCCCACTGGAATCAGTTTCTATTCTTGATGCCCCATCAAAATATAATTGCCACATGATTGGCTGGGTCTGACAGGCTTCAAGCACTTCATCATCAGGTAGCTCGGTCTCAAGCATAGCATTTTCTAGTACATGGTGTTCTGCAAAGAAGTCAGCCACAGCCTGGCCCTTTATAGCCCTCTGAGGTATATAAGTGATGTCAAACTCCATCAGAATCACAGCCCACTTGCCTAGTCGACCTTTGAGTGCCGGCTGAGTCAATATATATTTGAGCGGATCTGCTGCAGATATCAATCTGATCTCATGTGACAGCATGTAGTGTCGGAGCTTCTTGGCAGCGAAGACCAGCGCCAGACAGGTCTTCTCTATGTAAGTATAGCTTTCTTCAGTTCTGATCAACCTTCTACTAAGGTAGTATAAGGCTTGCTCCTTTCCATCTTTATTTATTTGAGCTAACATTGCCCCCAGCGAGCAATGTGTGGCTGCTATATAGAGGATCAAAGGGCTGCCCTTCACTGGTGCCCCCAACACTAGAGGGGTTCTGAGATATTCTTTCAGCTTTTCGAAAGCCTCTTGGCATCCGTCGTCCCATAGGAACGGTACATCTTTCATCATGAGCCTATGAAAGGGGTGACATCGACCCGACAAATTTGATATAAACCGTCGGATGTAGGCCAGACGCCCTTGTAGAGATCTTAACTCAGACAGATTCTTCGGTGGAGGGAGCTCTTGAATAGCCTTGATCTTGGACGGATCAATCTCAATGCCTCTGTGCCGGACAATAAATCCCAGAAATTTTCCACTGGTCACGCCGAAGGCGCATTTCATAGGGTTCATTTTTAGCTCGTATTTCCGCAGCCTTTGAAACACTATCCGCAAGTCTTGCAGATGATCTTCCTTCTTTCTGGTCTTCACCACTAGGTCATCAACATAGCACTCCACTTTCTTGAAGAGTAAATCATAAAAAATCTTGGTCATAGCTCTTTGGTAAGTGGCGTCGGCGTTCTTGAGACCGAACGGCATTCTTTTGTAGTGGAATATTCCTTTCGGAGTGCGGAAGGCAGTGTGTACTCTATCCTTTTCAGCAATCCAAATTTGGTTGTATCCGGATGAGCCGTCCATAAATGACAGGGCTTCATGACCAGTGGTTGCATCAATCATTACTTCAGTGATTGGCACCGGGAAATCATCCTTTGGACAAGCCTTATTAAGGTCTCGGAAGTCAACACATATTCTGATCTGCCCATTTTTCTTCTTTACGGGCACTATGTTTGCCAGCCATGTGGTGTACTGATTTTCTTCGACAAAGCCAACATCAATAAGCTTGTCGACTTCTTTATTGATTTGGTTGATCAGCTCAGGTCGCATCTGCCTGGGTGGCTGTTTTATGGGGTTGGCTTCTGGGTCAATCGCCAACATGTGTTGTGCTACATTGGGACTCAACCCTGGCATCTCATCATACGTCCAAGCGAAGCAGTCTTTAAACTCCCTCAGAAATTGTATGTACTGTTCTCGGATCTATGGTTCCAGCAGAACACTGAGAAAGGTTGGCCTTGGTTCCTCTTCTGTCCCCAAGTTCACTTCTACGAGCTCATCAACGGTGGCCTGGCCACCATCTTCGACTTCGGGCGGAGCCTCCTGCAAATCACGAAAGCCCCTCGGGATATAGTTTTCTTCAGTTTCAGAATTCTCTAATTCTTCTCGTCGGACCTTGGCCAATGATGACTCATCATACAGGGCAGAAACCATGTGACTTTGTTCCGTCTGCCCACGGGCTATAACCGGCTCCGTGTAAGGCTCAAAGATTAGGTCTTCCACTTCCGGAGGCCTTGCTGGCATAGATTCCTTTGGGGAATTTATATTCTGCAGAGCTCGAACTTCTTCTAGAATACATTCAAACTCTAAGCATTCTCTTGTATCATTAGAAATCTGGTCTTCATCCGGGGTTCCCGTGTCAAACGTTGCTTCGGCCTGGAACATGCCTTCCTTACAAGACAGTTCCTCCTAGCACCGGCATACATTTGCTTCATCAGACTTTTCTGCCTCGGGCTGGTTATTGGAAGGCTCATCATCCGGTATAGACTGATATATAATCTCTTCATCTTCTGAGGGGTAATCATCATAGCCCATCCCAGGAGGATCTTCATGTGCAAAGAAGGCGGAAATGACATCCACCTCGGTTTCATAGTATTCTTGTAGAGTGTAGCCCAATCCCGAGTGCTGGGTGATCTTCATCAATTCCTTATTATTCTGGGGTGGATCCCAAAGTTCTTGGAATACTTTCTTCTGGGCAACGGGCTGCAGTGAAGGCATCTGCAGTTTGGAGAACATCTGCGAGACCCGTTGTGTGGTATAGTCCAAGCCTGTGATTGGGACCATTCGGCTTGCGGATTCTTCCGGGATCATGCAGTCCTGATCATCCTCTTTGACAGGCTCCCCGGTATAGAATATAATGGGAGGCTCGCAGAAGCGAGGGACCTCCATAATCTTGAGTGGCAGCACTATCTGACATTCCAAACTGGTGACGGGCTTGACCAATCCTTCCGGTACTGGGACTTGTGTATATTTTTCTTTCATCTTTTCATCAGTATCATCAGGATGAATGCTTGGGGGTGTAATCCGTGCAAAGTCCCCAACATGAGAGACATGGGATACTTCATGTTTCTTGACATAGCCCCGTGGTGGTGGTGGAGACCAGTCTTCTGTCTTTGCCACCGACTTCTCCAGACCAGTCAGAACTTCTTTCTTTTTAGCTTTCTGCGGAAGGCTCACATAATAGGATGCATCGAGCATATGACACTCGAAGACTTCAAAGGGGTGTAAATCTGCAAATACCCTTTCCTCTTTGCCATCATGATAGTACTTGATGCACTGATGCAGCGTGGAAGGTACTATCTGGTACTCATGCAACCACGGTCGCCCTAACAAGGCCTTGTACGTGGTGTTAGAATCAATCACATAGAATCGCACCACAGTGGTGAGGTCCCCTAGTGTGAGGTTAAAATCTGCTACCCCCAAAGGTGTCTCACATTTCTGGTTAAAGCCAGCAATCTTCATATCTCTGACCTTAGTGAGGTGCATATCGAAGTAATACTTCTGATAGATGCGATATGGCAGAATGTTTACAGCAGCCCCGGGATCTACCAGTATCCGGCTTAATGGCTGGCAGTTGAGATGTCCTCTCATGTATAGTGGCCTGTTGTGGCTGGGATTTGGAATCAACATGTCATCTTCAGTGAAAGTGACTGTCGGCCCAGAATTAACTTCTGTCAGTAATGCTTCATACTGTGCTGGTGACTGTAGAGCATCAAAAATTGCTTGGCGGGCATCCTCGCTCAAGGAAAGAATTTCCCATATAGAGAATCTGGTAGGGAGCTTCTTCAGCATTTTCATAATTCGGCTGCCTACCCGGACATTGGAGAGCCGCATTTCTTCTGCCCAACGGGGCTTTGGAGGTTCCCGAGGTGCTTGCGGCATTGCCTGCCCACTTCTTGTCTCAACTCCTTGGTTAGTTTCTTGAGGGACTTCTTCTGGAGAGAGGGCCCTGGGTGTTGTCGGGGAATCTTTTTCTTCTTCTTTGCCTTGCTTAGGCTTCAGGGCTGTTGATTGCTGATGCTCGTTACTTCTGGCTGGTGCAGTTTGTACTGGCTCTTCGCCCTCCAAACTGGATAAAAATTCAAGGAATGACGGAGCTCCATCCCCTTTCCTTTCTTCTTGGTATAGACTAGCAGGAGGAGGGATCTGGACACCTCGCACTTCGGGCTCTGGTATCTGGTAAGGTCGTTCTCCTCTGAAGATGATATTATGATTGACTGGCGGGGGACGTCCCCATTTTCTCCCAGAGCAGGTAGCATGTGCCGAGGTGGAAGCTTCAGCATGATTGGCTTCCAACGGCGTGGCTGACGCCTCTGTGTCATCATCCTCCCCAGGTAAGGTGAATAACACGGAGAGCGTATTGCAGTGCACTGTCATGGTTTTCTTTTTTCTTCTGTTCTTTGGCTGCCTTTTCATCTTCTGGTGCTCTGACTTTGCTGGCTCCTGCCCCCAGAAAGGTTCAGTCTCATCTTTTTCATGCTTTTCCTCTGGTTTTTCTTCAATGGTCAACTCTTCTAGCTGCTCCCAGAGTATGCAATCCTTCACCAGTAGGGGCTTTGGCTCATTCTGCTCATATTCGTCGAGTCCGTTGATGTACTGTTGGAGACGTTTTGCCTCAGGACTTATTTCTTTTTGTGTGGGAAGCGGAGTCTGTCTCCTCCGATTATAGGTAGGGATTCGGATGACTGGCTGTGTCTCAGCTACATGCCGAATCGGCTTTACGGGGGCGGCCCCGACTCTGGAGTGGCATTCCGAGTGGATGGTCTAGTTGTTCTTGCAACAGGTGCCCTCTTTCTGGTCTTCACCGGCTTTGTCTGCCATCCCTCCTGATCCCTTAACGGGGTAAGGAAGCATGCTTCATAAGTGTGCCTGGTGCATTCTTCAACAGCCTCTTCGGGCAACTACTGATATACAGAAATCATATTTGCAGCCATCCTCATTGCTGGAGGTTCATGGGGGCGTGGAGGGTTCACCTGATAGTCTCCCAACTGTAGCTCTCCCTTTTTGAACATACTTTCCATGACATCTTTGAAGACGTAGCAGTCTTCTATAGCATGCCCCAATGCCCGGTGATATGGACAGAATAGTGGGTCATCTTTCTTTGTTGCATCTGCAGGTCTTTTTGGTTCGGGCAGCGTTACTTTGTTGAACTTGTAGGCCCAACTGAACAGTGCACCCGTCTTCTCTTTGGGGAATGAATATGCCTTCCTCATTTTATTTCTCAGGGAGATCTTTTCTTTCATTTCTACCGGGCCTGCCGGAGGAGCATCAGTTTTCTTTCCTTTTTCTTTCTGCTGTTCAAAGGTACCGAAGTCAACAGTGTTGGCCTCTGAATGCGATGGCAGTCGATCAACAGCCTTCCCCTTTTGCATAGCAGGGACATTGGCGGTCGGACACTTGGACAAGAACGTCTCGACCTCCGCTACTATATTATTCAACCGGTCAAATGTTCTGACATCTGCCCCGATCATCTTTTCCAGCACCTCCCTTCTAAAGTTTTGTTTGCATATCTGCACTGCATCTTCTTGATGGGGAGGTCGCCTGCACCTCATGGCCAAATTTCTTCATCTTTTTATATAATCCAGGGCGGTCTCATCTTGCTTCTGCCTGGATGCATACAGCTCAGCTATTGTTATTTCCCTTTCAGTGACATGAAATCTGTCTCGAAACTTCCGTTGCATATCGGGCCAGTCAGCTACTGACCCGGCGGGCAAGCTGGAGTACCATTCAAAGGCTAACCCTGTAAGGGACGAGCCAAAGAATTTTAGTAAATATGCTTCATCAGCTGCCAGGTCGCCCATAACTATAGTGTAATAGGCTATATGTTCTCTGGGAGAGCCTTGGCCGTTGAACTTTTCAAACTTTGGTGGCTTGCTGATGCCTGGTGGTAATCTCTTAGCAGCATAATGTGCAGGGTATGGTACTTTGTAGATGTCATAGGTACCAGAATCGTCCCCGACTTTCTCAGACAGCTTCATCTCAACGATCTTTTCTATCATCAGTTTATTTGCCACAGCCGGATCCACTGGTTCTGGAAAGAAATATGCCTGCTGATGACTGAAGGGGGTTGTCATGACTGTTGTGTGCAGCGCCGGCTGGGATGTTGGCACAGCAGGCTGTGTCTGAGATGCAGAGGGCTGTGATGCAGAGGGCTGTGATGCCACCTGTTGTGGAAGAGGCTGATTCTGTGTCCTGCCTTCGCTATTCAGCTGAGGGACGGCTGGGACGGCCACTTCGGTTGAGCTGGAAGTCTGTCCTGCCGGCTCGGCCTGCTTAGAAACAGGCATCTGCTCATTTCTCTCATTCAACTGTCTTCTGAGGGAATCAATCTCCCGTTGATACCTCATGAACATTATCCGGATCATGGGATCTATAGTTGTGGGAATTTGCATTTCCCCTGAAGTCCCTTCAGTGGGATCCAAGAGAGGATTGTCTTCTTCTTCAGTAGTCACCACATTTACTGTCATCGTGGTGACTCTTCGGGCCTCATTGACGGCCGAGAGGTCATCTTGACTGGCAACTACTAGCTTATCTTTTGCTGCCTTGCTTCTTCTTGTGATGGCACATGGTCTGGATGCCAGGTTAATCAACTCTTCTGACTGTTCTGGTAACATACCATATCTTCCGGCGACGCCGGCCATGTTGCAAGCGAGAATCTGCATTCTTCCCCTCTGCCTGCGAACTCTTCTCTTGACCTGTCCGGGATATGTCAGACGGTCAAATACATACATTCTCTTTTCTTCCCTTTTTTTTTGGTAGATGTCTTCTTCGTATCTGGCCCTACGGCCATCTTCATAGTCATTAGAGTTAGAGGACGACGCCTCTGGCATCACTTCTTCTCTTTCTTCTTCTTCCTCAGTGCCCAAGGCACGAGATAGTCTTTGTTGCCCCAGGGAGGAATTCCCAAGGCAATGAAAGTAGTCTTGAACCACCCGGTTCATCTCTTCCTGGCTCTGCCCTTGTAGCTTCGCACGGGGCAGTAGCCTTTCCTGGGTCCTTGGCTGATAGGCCAGCCTTGAGACTTGAGCAGCCAGGTACTCCGACCTGGGGTATCTGAACACATCAGCCTGCCTGGCACAGGCCTGGGATCTCTGCGGAGCATCAACACCAGTAGCTTCCTCCACTATGCTTTCATCCGTCTCCCGAAGACCTCTGCCCCACCTCCCGGGGTGGGCGACAACAACATCCTTTTCTCTCTTCTCCCATCTTCTGCCCCCGGCCTTGGGGCGGACGGCAGTGACATAGTCTTCTTTCTTCTCATCTCTTCTGCCCCCAGCCCTGGGGCGGATGGCAGCAACATATTTCTCCCGAGCTGGTGCCCTGCTCTGGATCTTTTTCGGCACCCAAACTTGTTTGAATTTGATCGGCCTGGGCGCCAATGGTTGCTTTCCCTTGTTCTCCCAGTCGGCCCTCCTGATGGCCAGTGGCTGGAATCTGTTGTTGGTATGAACTGATGGAATGACCCTGTCGGGCCGTGCATCTCTGGGGTGGCCATTGAGGTTCACCCTCAAGCTCCCCACCATCATTATCTTTCCCGAGGCCGAAGTGCGACCTCCAGTTGCAGCGGACCGGTTCCTCCGGTCGTTTCTTCTCCTGCTACCAGCAGTGGCGGGGACAGCAGTCTTCTTTTCCAGGTGATGGACCAGGCAAGAAACAACAGTAGGGACAACTACCATCTTTTCTTTCTTAGCTTTTGGTGCCGCCGCGGCCTCTATTGTAGCGACGCTTTCAGCTTCATTGTTGACTTGTAGCAAGTCGACAAATACGAGGCCCAGGCAGTTGGGCAGACCCACCGCCGGGGGCATGGATCCGAATCCCATTGGCACCGCCAGGTACCCTCCGCGGACGTGGCCGTCAACCACCTGCTTGCCAAATAAAACACCAGCTAGTCCAGTCTCCATCTGTAGCTTCTGCGAGTAAGATTAACACACAGTTAGAATTTTGAGAGAGGCCGCCGGGCCTCCCGCTTTGGCGTAGAGATGAAGGGAGACTTGGTCCCACCGGGCGTGCCAGACTTGTGGATATACTTTTTTTTTGTTTACATTCTTTTTCTTTTTATTTCTGTTATTTATTTATTGGCGTGCCAGTCACATATGTGACGATTTCATTGTGCGCTCGATCTGACCTTTAATCAGTCGATTGTGAGTGATCGTGTTTGGACCAAAAGTCCGTCATACCATAAAGGTTATGACGTTAATTACGTCCTCCATAAGAAGGACAACCCTTGATGGAGGAGAGTAGCGGCAAAATAAGACTCAAATGAGACCGAAGTTGGTTTACTCGCAGAACATCAAATGGACTGAATACAGCAAGGATACACCAAGTACGGGATAAATCCGACAACATATCTCCATTATCTTGGACTATACCAAGTGGGAATAGGAAGCCATCCATGCAGCGGCAGGATGGAATCCGTAAAAGATCGGGCGTATTTGACTCGGGATCCGGATGGGGACCGGTATGACATGACACACCCTATGCAGGTGCGATGTCTTATTAATATCCCCCTTTGAGGGACCGTAGGAGGACATGCGATGGCAAGACTCCATAGGCCTGGCGGGGTTAGGAAAGCATACCGTAGTCACTTAATAATGTAGGTGAATTTCGGCAGCATCTCCCCTAATCTTGGATTATGTAAAGGGGAAATAGGTGATCATCCACGGAGTGCCGGGATGAAAACCAAAGGGAAAGGCACTGGGCCCGGCACAGTGAGGTGTTGGGGATGGTTCCCCATTTATTTGCTCCATGGGGTATACCCTGTGACCTGAAGATATCCCTTGAATTAATGTGACAGTGTGCTCAAGGGTTGGGCAGAGGAGGAGAGGCTCTCGGCGCATCACAATGAGCGTAGGCAGGCTTCCCGACGCGAGAACGAAAGGCTCTCGGCGCGCCTCTAAAAGGGCTTATCGGCGTGGTCAAAAGGGGGTCTCGGCGCACTCTTTTTGCAAAGGCGGAGGGGTTCTCGGCGCGCCAACCGCCGAGAGCTATTCACCCCACCGAGGGACGCTCGCGTGGGGGAAGGTGAAGGCCTCAGGGCCAGGAGGGTTTATGGTTTGATTACGATGCTCTGTTCTGGGGATTTCTTTAGGGTTCGAATGATAACTGGGAGGAATTCAAGATGCAGACGAGGGGGAAGTCAAGGGCCATGTCAGGTTAGCATCAAGAAGTCATGGGTAAAGGTGATTCGAGGGACTGAAGTCACTGAGCGTTCGAACCCTCTGGAGTAGGCTTTATGCCATTCATGTTGCCGGCCATCCAGGGGATCAAGAGATGACTGTCTCTGATCCCTGTGATGACCTCGATGGCTTGGAAAATTCGAGGAGACCACAGACTCCATTGCATTGAAATCATCGACGCTGTCGGGGGAGAGAGAGAGGACAGAACCCAAGAATCCATGGAGGTAAGGATCGGGGCTCTGTACTAGCTTCCTCGAAACCACAGGAACGACGAGCAGCAGAGAGTGCCTGCCAGTCGCCTGGACTAACGACAAACACCCGGAACCACATATTCATCGATCGAAACTCGCAATCGGAAAGGTAACTACCACTATCATCAGAGAGGGGTGAGAGAAGGGAGATCTAAATTTCCATCCATTCAATCGATTCTATTGTTTTTATTCCATCGACTACAGAGGTGTGACTCGAATGATAACCAGTAAAGAACTTTTAGCATCATTCGAATAGAATACAAATCTCACATAAATGTGGTATAAGGAGCACATATGAAAGAATGAAATAAAGCCCATTCAAAACAACAGAAAGATGGGAGGTAGTATGTTCAAAGAGAACACAAACGAGAACAGTATGCATCGGGGAAAGAAAGACAAAGAAAGATGGGGGAGGGCGGAGCATTGACTCCTCTCCCTCCCCCCGACGCCCACCTTCTTCTCCTTTCGAACTCCGCAGTAGCCCTCTTTTTCTTGTCTCTTCGATCTTTTCCTATCTATCTGTTCTCTCTTTCTTTTTTTGTTGACGCCTCCCCCTGCTCTCTCCCTTGCTTTTTTTTCTCTGTCCTCCTTTGTTCGAGAGAAAAGGGGGGTTTTATAGGCACAGCAGCCCCTTCTCGGCATGGTCCTTCCCGGCGCGCAGAAAATAACTTCCCGGCGCGCTCTTGTCAACCGGGGAGGCTTCCCGGCGCCAAGGGGTATGGCTTCACGGCGCCCCCTATGGGCTTTGGGCCTTGTGAGGATCTCCCGGTTCCACATTAGTGAGCCCATTTGGGTTTTAATATCTTGAACTCTCTCGTTATCAAGTCTGGACTATCAAAGACATATAACCTGTCTTTTCATTTGTGAGTTCTTCGAACCTGTCAGAACAGGTGAAGGTCTATTAGTAAGTGAGTTGACACAGTCTTATCAGAACATTGCTGGGGGTTCTCATCAGTCAATACACTGTAATTCTTCATCAGTATTACCGTCTGAGTGATGACAACACCGGACATCAGCTTGGCCGGGGAGGGCTTCAGCCGGGTGGTAGCTTTAGTGGCGACTATTTTGTAATTCTGGCTTTGCAGGAATCTCTGAGAGCTTCATGTCTGATTCGATCTTCTCTTTGGTCTCATCTTTGTTCTCAGTTATATTTAAGGTGTCAACACTTCCACAAATGACTCACATAATATAGTCGAAAGAAGAAAGCAAATTAATTAACTTTCCCACCAAGGAGTCCAGATAGACCCACCAAATACAGGTACGTATATATGACATTAATTATCCTTTTGTGATGTCAAAAGTTATTTAGAAAATAGCCTAATTAATTATGTCAACATCATGAAGGTGTGATCCACGAGCTTCATTTCGTAATTAGCATGTCATATCAATGATACAAACAAAATCAAATGGTTGATGAATTAAATGCACAATAAAAAAGGTGTCACTTTCATATCATCCCCTTTCAAGTCAAGGTATAAGTGATGCTTAGCTAATTAGAGAAAATCTTGAAAAAGAGGGGGTGGCATTATGATATCAACACTAAATACTCGACAAATTAAATTATACCATCCCATCATGAATAGCGAACGAATGGAGTGTCTATATATGCAGAAATAATAAGAAGTTAGAATTAATGGTTGTGTTTGTCTGATGTCAAAATAAGAATATGATATATAAGATACATCGAGTTTATAACAAAGAATCCCTCAGTTCTATTTATTTGATAGAATAGAGAGAACCCTCTATGTACATTCCTTTTGTGCTTTCAGATTGGCTTATTAATTAAGAGTGGATGAGGTGTAAGAGCCGTCTTTTATTTTTTTTCATGTGTTTTGAAAGAGGAAGATTATCCTCTCGGCAATGTAATTTATGTCCTTGTTAATAACAATGTATATCAATTTAAGAAAATGATATGAGTTTCAATTGAATAAACATAAGAAATTATGATACAGTACTATCGTGAATGCAGAATGGGTCTTATGGAATCGAAAGGAGGTATTTTAAAAAATCAAACAACAACATAATATATCTCATAATGTGATAATTAGTGGAAGAAATAAATAAATAACAAATGTTTTTCCTATAAATGTAAGAACAATGTACATGGGCGAAGAAAAATAATGAGCCGCCATACTAACCGACATTGTGAGGGGGGAGGTTGCAGAGTGGGAAAAGTTCTAAGAAAGGGAATTACTTGCCGCGAGTGACTACAGGCCTCACATCCCATATATATACACAAAGTATTCTATTGTAGGGTGAGTGTCCTCCAATCATTGCTTTGGGAGGTACATGCTCCAGAAAGTTCTGAGAAACGGAATTAGTTAGAGAAGAAGGCTCCAGAGGCACCTGGAAGGGAATTATAACATGATCAAGTTTGTTTGGGAGTGGATTATGATAATGCATATGGTAAGACTTCCCCTCAAGCTGGCGAGGGATGGGGACAAACCAGCTTGGAGATAAGAATGTTGAATTGTGCTGCTGCAAGAGCTTTCATAAAGATATCGACAATCTGCATTTTGCTGGGAATGTATGCAGTCTTGAGGAAGCCAGACTGAAGTCTTTCGCGCACAAAATGGCAGTCGAGCTCAATGTGTTTAGTGAGCTCGTGGTAAACTGGATTGGCGGCAATATGCAATGTTGCCAGATTGTCACAGAATAATGTAGCAGGTCCTGTATCAATGGAGAGCTCGTCGAGGAGAGAGTGCAGCCATTGAAGTTCACACGCAACAGATGCCATTGCTCGATACTCAAATTCTACAAAGGACCGAGAGACGGTTTGTTGTTTTTTGGTCCTCCAGGAGATGGGTTATCACCGAGAAAGGAAACATAGCCAGTTACAGAACGTCGAGTGATTGGGAAACATGCCCAATCGGCATCACAGAAGATGTGGAGCTGGATAGGGCTGTCAGCACGAAAGAGAAGTCCGATATCCGGAGCAGTTTTAAGATAGCTCACAACTCGTAGAGCCGCTTGCCAATGGGAAGTAGTCGGCTTGGCCATGAATTGACTTAAGAGGTTGACAAAAAATGTAATATTAGGTCAGGTGACAGTTAAGTGTAAGGTCCCTAGGTGCAACCATAATCAAGGGGGGGTGAATTGATTATGGTCCTTTTACAAAACTATGCCCAAATTAAAATCACTCCGACTATTTAAAGAAATGTGGAATAACTAGAACACCCGGCAGGTGTGTGTATGACCAGTTTGAGTTGTAGAAGTAAAGGCGAATTACAGTGAATGATAGTTTGAACCTGTGAATGGGGAAGATAGAAAAGGATCAAACCACACAAGCAAACCACTGCACAGTATTTTTAAGGTGGTTCTGTTGCAAACCCGCAACCTACGTTCACCCCTCACCAAACCTTGTGAGGCTTCTCCGCTGACACACGGCTTGAAACAAGGACAAAATCCTCAACGTTGATTCACAGCTTCCCGCTGACACACAGCTTGATGAGGAACACACTCTTCACGAGGACGCAGTCCTCACACCGCTGACTAAGAGCTTGATGGAGATGCAACCCCAAACTCCACTGACTCACAGCTTGATCCGATCCCTAAAATAGGGTATCGAAAAACACACTAAAGAATAAATGAAATGCAGAAAATAGAAAGAAGAAAAATAATAGAATGTAGCTCGTATGAGTGCTGTGTCTTTGGATTTGATCCAGAAGCCGTTCACCGATCAGACCAGCACTAATTCCTTGGCTGCTTTCACTCAGGCTCTTCGATCTTCTCTCTTCTATCAGATTTTCTCTCTGATCAGGCTCTCAATCTTTCTCTGATCTTCTACGAAAGTCTTCTACTTAGCTCTCTCTTTCTACTTTTTCGCATTCCTAGTAGCTCCCGCTTCTGTTCTTCTTTTCATGTTTTGTTCTACGATCCTAATCTGCTATTAATCCCCTCGAGGCAAAGAAGATTCCCTTGGGGGCCCACACGATCAGGTTGTTGCAGTAGGGAATAATATTCCCTCCAAAAAGTGACTTCTGGAATATGGATTCCTCGTACACCAATCTCCCAATGAATGGGCCTCGGTTCATGTGCTAGAAGTGGGACCCGCTGCTGACTCAGAGTGTCGCCATAAGAGGTGTGTCGATGCATTGTACTACGCTGCGTCTACTCATCATTACTTGTTGCTGGACGAGATCTTGCTTGACTTCACGGTTGCGTCGACTCCATTGCGTTATTGCGTCTACACAATTTTTTTGTTGCTTGAGAGTTGGCTAGCTGGAATATACTGTTGTTGTGTCGACGTCACAGGGTTGTTGCGTCGACTCATCGTTCTCATCGCTTGAAGAGCAACTCTCTAGATTTTGTTTTCTTCTTCTGCTGCATCGACGCACTGAGACTTCGCGTTGACTCAATTCTTCATGTTTGCTCTTGTATTTCTTCTGCTACGTTGACTCAATATGTACACTGCGTCGACTCATCCTTGAACACTGAAAACTTCTTCTTCGGTTGCATCGACTCAATGTGTACACTGCGTCGACTCATCCTTTCTTGACTTCTTCAATATTAGTCGACTCATACGTACATCAGTCGACTGACATTTACTTCGGTCGATTGATTTTACCTGTTGACCCCATAAAAAGATATAAAGTTAGATGTTTGGGAGCATCATTATGACTTTAAAATTAACTTCATCAGATACTTATTTTCAGCAGGATTTGAAGATCATATTCCACTGATTCATAGTTAGACATCATCAAAATCAGGAACACAACATTCTCCCCCTTTTTGATGATGACAACTATGAGTCATTGCCATTGTAAGTAGACCCCATAAAAAGATATAAAGTTAGATGTTTGGGAGCATCATTCTGGCTTTAAAATTAACTTCATTAGATACTTATTTTCAACAGGATTTGAAGATCATATTCCACTGATTCATAGTTAGATATCATCAAAATCAAGGACACAACATTCTCTCCCTTTTTGATGATGTCAACTATGAGTCATTGCCATTGTAAGCATTCATTGCCTTGGAATGTTGTATCCCTGATTTTGATGATGTCTAACTATGAGTCATTGCCATTTGGAAACATTCATTTTATTTACATCGTTCATTTCATTCATTGAACAACACATATCCACAAAGTAACTTTCATTCAACTCAGAATCAGCACACATCCACAAAGTAACTTTCATTCAACTCAGAATGCGTCTGTACATGACTTATGAAGACTCATGACATTCACAATGTATGACTTTAGACCAAGACAACCACAAGACTACAATGAATATGAAAATGAGTATGACTGCATATGACTCTAACTATGACTCACTTACTCTCCCCCTTTGACATCATCAAAATAAGACATGGGGAGAGTAGACTCAATGCAATCAGTATGCTGGAGGGTCTGGCTACTGAGAAGGTCCTGCTCTTGCATAGATTCTTTGCTCAAGACGTCGAAGCCGGTCATGCAAGTCCTACATCTTCCCTTGAATCAATCTTTATAGTGAAGAAATTTTACTCTCTAATGAATCAGACATGCCATGTAGTATATCGGACATATGTACAACAAACTGGTCTATGCCATGAGGCATCGATGGTGCTGCAGTAGAAGAAGTGATCCCTTAGGCTTCTTACTTTTTGTACCATATAACCAATGTCTCTTTCCATATATTCCATCTTGTCGATCAAATTGGTGTATGTCAACCTCATCTTGGTTATTTGAGAGAGAGTTTCCCTGTGATATGCATTACCTTGCTAAAACTGCCACTCAATATCCTGAAGTTGTGAATGCAGCATGGTCTGAATGATAGAGGCCTGAGTGTATACATCTCCAAGTGTACCCACTAGTCTATTAAACCTTCTAGCAGCATGCTCAGAATGTCGTTGCTGCTCAACAAACCTACTCTCCATTTTATGTTCCAGTCTAGTTAATCTCATATCAAAATTTATTGACATCTCATGAATGGAGGATTGGATATTTTGAAATTGAGTGGAGAGAAAGTTGTATAGTTGAGGAGGGACAGGGATTGAGGATGCAGAAGGTTGAGTAGAAGAAGAAGGCTGAGATGAACTAGCTAGCTCAAAAGGAAAAACTGGAGGCACCTCAGTTTCTGTGAAAGTGGCTGGCTGAGGAGGAGCTCCTAAAATTTGAGAAAGAGGAACAAGAGCTTAAGATGAAATTTGTTGTTGTTCCTCATTTTGTACATCTTCAACTTGGTGTACTTCCACATGTGGAAGTTCCTCCTGAGGAGGCTTAGCCTGTTCTCCAGGTAAAACTCTTAATGCTCTGTCACCCTCTATCTTATACTTCATGAATTTTTTAATATTCTTTAGGCAATAGACGTTGTAGGGGGAAATGCTCTTCTTTTTCTCATTTTCCAATGGCACCTTTGCCATTTCAAAAAGGGCAGTCAAATGAGCAGCATATGGCAAATTTTTGCTTGCCCCAATGCATCCAACAATAATCTACAACATAACATCATGTATGTTGATATGGATTTCTTTGAATGTGCAGTATAATAGAAACCTCTGGGTTTCAGTTAGCCTATTTCTTCCACCATTTTGAGGAGTAATAATTGTGATAAGAATATGGTGGACAAGCCTTTTCAATGGTGGAAATCGATTTGCATTTAAGCTAGTCACATAGGTTTTCTTAAAGTTCTCTCTGTTGCTAGGCTTCTCTGTCAAAATAGAGTAAGCACCATGTTCATCAAAATCATAAGAGAATTCAAAAACACCCTCATCTGGGATTCTCAAGGCTTTGGAAAGAAATATGTGATTTAGCTCCATTTATGTTTTCTTCACAATCGTGGTCATTTTGTGAGTCCTTTGATCATATACCAGATTCTTATAGAATTCTTGGACCAATTTGGGGTAAAAAACTGTATGCCTAATGACAAAGCTTTTTAGACCTTGAAATTCAAGAATATAAAATAACTCTGGAAATACATCAAGCAACTCACAGTCATTAATATCAATACATCTAGGATGAAGAATATTCATTGGCTCTGGTGCATCCTCTTGTGAGGAAGATGATGAAACATCCTCTTGTTCCTCTTGTATTTCCTTGCCCTTTGTTTTTCTGGAAACCCTTTGTTTCTTTGCCGGCTATTCCGACTCAGTCCCTTTCCGTTTCTGTGAACTCCGAGGCTTTTTCTATTTACCGGCTGCTGTAGAGACATCTTGATCATTCCTCTTCTTGGTTCTGGGCTCAATAGTAGTTGGTGATGCCTATGGAGAGTGATTCCGCCTATGGAGAGTGATTCCTTGAGGCCGCAGACTTACTCTTGATCTTGGTAGCTGGAGGTGCCATTGCAGCAAAAAATAGGTTTTTGGGAGGAGAAAAAGAAACTACGTCAGAGGAGAAAACAAGTGCACTGATGATCGCTGGAGGCTGGAGTGGGGATCGGCGGAGCAGAACGAGATGATGAGCCTGGGAACAGGAAAAGTGAAGGGTTCCTTGCGAAGCTGCGTCGATCCGATGAAGGAGAAAAAAATAGGTCGAAATGCTATTGCAGGGTTAACCGGAGGCCTTTTAAGTCATTCAGAGGCTTTGACCGACTTGAAAAACTGACTCATCAAGTTATTTCAGAGAAATTTAAAATATTTAAAATTAACGCTCTCTTTTTAGAGACTTTGTGAATGACCCTTATGCATTTTAATGGTTCAAGGTTTATATATGCAAATCTGAAAAATTAAAAAACCTTGAAAGAACCATTTATGCTTATTGAATAGGGTTAAAATACCTTTCAAGTCAATTGTCCAACCCCGTTCTTTCAAAACTTACTTCTTAATTTCATGAGACACCTTAAAAGAAATTCTAACAAGTATTGAAGTTAAACAATTTCTTTAAGTGCTAAAGTTTGTTTTAGGTTAACCATGTTTTATTATTTAAAAAAAATCTCCGGGAGCAATCAGATTTAGTACATGCCTTTTGACACGGGAAAACATATTTATCTAATACCAGAGTCCCTGGTTACACAGTATTACTAATCATCCTGTCTTTCCAAAGGTAACTATTCACCTCATGACATACAATCCACATCACTTGCTCGGTGAAGAGATGTAATTTCTCAGTAAGTCACAGTCATTGTTCTGTCCCATTTTTACTTTTTCTCAGAATTTTTCTAATAGAGATAGTTAGACCTTTACTTCATGACTCAACCCTCATCACTTCTTTGGTGATGGGACATGGTTTCTCAGCTAGTCATAGCCATTGCTCTGCCTCATTTTTTTATGGCATATTCCTTCAGCTTTAATCAGACCAAATGCTTTGTTCAAAGACAATACGTTGATTAAGAATTTTCAACCAAGGTGGCCTTTTACTCTTAATTTTAGTTTTTCATAAAAGAGTATGGACACTGTCTTTTCAGATTGTTTTAGAAGCTATTCAATAAACAAGACTGTCAATCTTTGAGACTTTTAATCTCAGATTTGAGACTTTATAAACCATAAACCATTGAATTATTTTGGGGTCGATCAAAGAGACCAAAAGTCTCATAAGAAGAGAGTGTACATTTTAACTCCCCCTGAATTAATGAGTATTGTCAAATTAACATTAAAGCACAGAAGAGAGATATGAAAGCAATCTATTCTGATGAGCCACACAAGATAATCGATTCAGATGAAAGGAGGACAAATAGAAATGAGACCATTGAGTGTGTCGACGTAGAAGGTTATTGCACCGACTCAATGCAATTGATGGAATGACGAATAGTGAAGAAAAATGATTGTGCGTCAATGCGAAGAACTTGTTGTGTCGACGCAGGTTTTGAGAGTAGAACAACTAGTCAAACTCAATCCACGATCAGTGAGTGAACTCAACCTTCCTTGTCAGACCTTTATTAACTGCACATTCTTCCAAGCTTAGCATCATCAAAAACTCTGATATTATTTGATCAATTCTCACACCTTTTTCAATCTGATTCTGAGCATAAGATAAGCTTTTCTGGCAGTGCCACTGACAATTCTTCAAGGCAGACCATAGAACTCTTTCATAGATTATTGGAGCGGCAGACTCCCCCTCAGCATATGCATGACAATGACACTAAATATGCTAAACATGAAAATTAAACACAATGATTCCTGGTATTGGGCGGAGTTATGTCTCTCGCATAGTGATAGTTTCCAAACATGCTTGACTTGTCTTTCCACATTTCACCATTTGATATATCAGGTAGTCATTGACTCTAGCAAGACTGATGTAATCCTTTGACTTAAATAGGCAGTTGACCCATGGTACTAGGCGGAGGCATATTCTCTCGCATGGTGATAGCTTTCAGACAGGCTTAACCTGCCCTTATTCATGTCACCATTTGATATACCATAAGGTCAAGCAATGAAGATGCATTGAGTGGATCAAAAAGATTGTAATGAGGACTCCCCCTCAACTTGACACTACATGCAGTATATAACATATAAAATGCAATGCAGCTTCATACACATTCAGTCAAATAATAATAAAAACAATTTGAATTATTTTTCCAAAGGAAAAACCGTTTAGATGCTATCATCATCAACATAGAATTTATTCTTCAGAAAAATGAAAGGGATAGCACCTGAGTTCTTTGCATGGGAATCTTTATTTTTCAGATTTTTATCCTTTGGATTTTCATTGAGCTTCAGTAAGCCTTGGCTCCCGTTGTCTGACTGGCAGCTTTATTTGCTTTATTCCAAGGCACTCCTGCAAACACAAGTTATGCAGACAATTTTTGAACCCAAACAAGTTTGGGTCCACCAGCATTGTTTTTAGGTGTCCAGGATTTCTTGGATCTTTGTGGGTTAGTATCACCTCTAACAGGTGCTCTCCACACTTTTTGTGCATTGAAATCATCATTTTTCATACAAAAATAATCATGCATTTGGTGTCCATACTTCCTACAATAAAAGCAGCTCACAGAGTATTCTACATTTTTCTTGTGTGCATATGCATTGGATTTCTATGGGTGAACAAGGATGTTAACATTTTTCGCATGAAATTTGTTTCTTCCTTTCTTTTGCCAACGTTCCTTGACTATGTGGCCAGACATTCCACAATTAAAGCAAGAGAAAGATTTTATGTTTGAGAACTATTTTTGTTTATTGGAAGCAATTTTCTTTTTGCATACTTTTATGTTATCGTTTTGCATAACAATGCACTCATCCATCACATGTCCATGCTGTCCACAATAAAAGCATGTAACTTTCTTTTTCTTAACAACATGATTTTTAGCATGAGACTTCCTAGCATGCATATTAACAACAGTCAGACTGTTCCTCAATTTTTGTGGTTTATTTTTCTGTATGACTTGCTCCATTTTAACGGTTTTCTTCTGTTGAGATTTCAGATTGGTGGATTTCTGGACTTTAGAAGTGCTGGCTACACTGGAACTACACACAAAGGATGTGAACAATTTATTTTCAAATGGCTTCTTGTTTCCAGGATTGTAGCCCAGCCCTTCCTTTTGGAAATTTACTTTCATCCCCGGGAGTTTGTTCAAATTCTCTTTTCCATCCATAAATTTTGACAGAGAGTTATTTAATTCTTTGATTTCATTTTCTAATGACGAAATATGCAGTTCCAAACTAGCAAACTCTTCCTCACATGCAGTGACTTTCTCATTCAACATGACATTGACAATTTTGTAACTTTCTATTTCCTATGTTAAAACATTCAGTTTTTCATATTGTTCAACATCCACAAATTTTTCTTTTTCAAGATCAAGCAGTCTCTCAGACATGGTTGCGTTTAACTCTTTCAATTTTTCATTTTCTTCAATCAACTTATTGTCATGGATCAATTCATCAAGCAGTTTTTGATCATCGATCATGGAACTTAACTTTTTTTCAGCTCTTTTTCAGTTTCTTCAAGCTTAGATATTCTGACCAAAAGTTCTTTATTTTCATTTCTTAAGCATGCAATTTGACATTTATGCATTTTGACATCAAACATGTAGGACTCACTTAATTCCTTAAAGTGTGAACATTTTTTACAAGGAGAAGCATGAGTGGTGTTTTTGATTTTCTTTTTCAACCTTTTATTTTCAGATTTAATTTTCTTATATCTATCTAGCAAGTCTCCGTAAGCATCCATTAATTCCTCAAGCGATGATCTATCAGATTTAGAATTTACCTCTTGTTCTTCCTCGCTGGCATGCTCACTGTTGTTTGCGACCAAGCATTCATTCTCCAGTTTTTCTTCATGATATTTTATCAGGCAGTCTCATACCTCTTTGGCTGAGATGCAGGCATATACAAAAGGAAAGGAATTAGAATCAATAGCCGCTTTCATCAGATTCATAACTTTAAGATTATAATTATTTCTGATCCTATGTTCACTAGTCCATTCAGATTTATCTCTGGATAATTCACGAGGACCGTGAGAAATCAACTTCCAAAGCTTTGGATCTTTAGAGTTAACAAACCTACACATCTTACACAACCACAAGGCATAGTTAAAACCATTAAACACAGGCGGAGAATTCATTGAAGACCGTTCAATAAGTGAACTCATGACTATCGTTGCACACAGATTTTCTCTGTAGATCGTTGGATCTAGATAGAACAGAGCTAGGCTCTAATACCAAGTGTTAGGTCCCTGGGTGCAACCATAATCAAGAGGGGGGTGAATTGATTATGGTCCTTTTAAAAAACTATGCCCAAATTAAAATCACTCCGACTATTTAAAGAAATGCGGAATAACTCGAATACTTGGCGGGTGTGTGTGTGAGCAGTTTGAGTTGTAGAAGTAAAGGCGAATTATAGTGAATGATAGTTTGAACCTGTGAATGGGGAAGAGAGAAAAGGATCAAACCATATAAGCAAACCAATGCACAGTATTTTTAAGGTGGTTCGGTTGCAAACTTGCAACCTACGTCCACCCCTCACCAAACCTGGTGAGGCTTCTCCGCTGACACACAGCTTGAAACAAGGACAAAATCCTCAACGTTGATTCACAGCCTCCCGTTGACACATAGCTTGAGGAGGAACACACTCCTTATGAGGACGCAGTCCTCACACCGCTGACTAACAGCTTGACGAGGATGCAACCCCAAACTCCACTGACTCACAGCTTGATCCGATCCCCAAAATAGGGTATCAAAAAACACACCAAAGAAGAAATAAAATGCATAAAATAGAAATAAGAGAAACAATAGAATGTAGCTCGTATGAGCGCTATGGCTTTGGATTTGATCCAGAATATTCACCGATCAGGTCAGCACTAATTCCTTGGCAGCTTTCACTCAGGCTCTTCGATCTTCTCTCTTTTGTCAGATTTTCTCTCTGATCAGGCTCTCAATCTTTCTATGATCTTCTACGAAAGTCTTCTACTCATCTCTATCTTTCTACTTTTTTGCATTCCCAGTAGCTCCCGCTTCTATTCTTCTTTTCGTGTCCTCTCGAGGCAAAAAGATTCCCTTGGGGACCCACATGATCAGGTTGTTGCAGTAGGGAATAATTTTCCCTCCGAAAAGTGACTTCTGGAACATGGATTCTTTATACACCAATCTCCCAATGATTGGGCCTCGGTTCATGTGCCAGAGGTGGGACCTACCGTTGACTCAGAGTCTCGCCATAAGAGGTGTGCTAATGCATTATACTACACTGCGTCGACTCATCATTAGTTATTGCTGGACGAGATCTTGCTTGACTTCACGGTTGCATCAACTCCATTGCATTATTGCGTTGACGCAATTTGTTCGTTGCCTGAAAGCTGGCTAGAATATACTATTGTTGTGTCGACCTCACAGGGTTATTGCGTCGACTCATCATTCTCATCCCTTGAAGAGCAGCTCTATGGATTTTGTTTTCTTCTTCTGCTGCGACGATGCACTGAGACTTCACGTCGACTCAATTCTTCATGTTTGCTCTTGTATTTCTTCTGCTGCGTCGACTCAGTATGTACACTGCGTCGACTCATCCTTGAACATTGAAGACTTCTTCTTCGGTTGCATCGACTTAGTGTGTACACTGTGTCGACTTACCCTTTCTTGACTTCTTCAATATTAGTCGACTCATACGCACATCAGTCGACTGACATTTACTTCGGTCGACTGATTTTACCTATTGACCCCATAAAAAGATATAAAGTTAGATGTTTGGGAGCATCATTCTGGCTTTAAAATTAACTTCATCAGATACTTATTTTTAACAGGATTTGAAGATCATATTCCACTTATTCATAGTTAGACATCATCAAAACCAGTGACACAACATTAAGTATAAGAGTCGTCTGATGAGGCGCCGATAGGCCGTGGGGTCATCCAGGAAGTTGCTAGATGTGTTGTGAAGCTGATGATTTGTCTCCAAGGGAGTGAGTGCAGGTTTGGCAGCAAGAAGTCTAGTGTCTCGGAGGATGTCCAAGGCATATTTTGGTTGATGCAGAAAGATGCCTAAATGATCTCTATGTATTTCGAGTCCAAGGAAACATTTGGGTGTTCCCAAGTCCTTCAGGTGGAAGTGCTGGTTGAGATACTACTGAACACGATGAATGATGAGCGGATCCTCTCCAGTAATAAGTATTTCATCAACGTATAGAAGGAGCACTGTTAATAACGGACCTTGTCGAAATGTGAACATAGAATAGTCAGCTCGAGACTATTGGAACCTAGCATCAAGCAGAGCCAGTGTGAATTTTATGAACCAAGTGTGTGATGCCTATTTAAAACCGTAGATGGATTTATGTAGCCGGCATACTTTGTTCTCCCCCTGTCCAAGAAAGCCTGGCGGGAGCTTCATATAAACTTCTTCGGAAAGGTCTCTGTGCAAGAATGCATTGGAAATAACAGCAATGGAGATGAAGAGGCCAATGTTTGACAACAACAATGGAAAGAAGGCACCTAAGTGTGACCAACTTGGCGATAGGAGCGGAGGTCTCTGTGTAATCGAGCCCTTCGATTTGTGTATAGCCTTTGGCGACGAGTCTTGCTTTGAAGCGAGCAATGGAGCCGTCGGAATGATGTTCCACTTTGTATACCCATTTGGATCCCACTGAGGAAGAGTGACGATGCTCCTTGTGCCATTCTGCCTAAGTGCTGCGAGCCCTTCAGCCATGGCAGTCCGCCAAGCAGGTATGCAGGATGCTTCGGTGTAAGTCTGTGGTTCTGTTATCTGAGGAGATGACAAAAGAGACAGAAGAGGTGATGGCAGTGGATACCATGTTTTGAGCGAGTGGGCAGGGCCGGGTGACGAAGCGGCGGGCGAGCGGCGGGGGCACGTGTGACGGGCCGGAGGTGGTGGCGCGACGCGTGGCTCACGGGAACGGGGTTTGAACAACGTGATCGAGGCGGTTTTCGGCAGTTTTCGTGACGAGTTCTTCGTGTGAGGTAGGGGGACAAACCCACAATGCTTTCCCCGTGCTTTTCCCTCACATGCATCAGGTTTTGAGCGAGAGAGCAGGTGTAATGCCCCGGATTCTTCGGATCCTTTTCGTGGGCTCCGGATCTGGTTTCTCGGATTGTCCAACTCTGTTTTGTCTGAAATTTCGTTTCGGACATCTTTCGTGTTCGGATCGGTGCGATCCGGAGTCGTTTCGGAGGCCCGGAGGCGTTCCGCGGCTTTTTCCGCGTGTGTTTTTCCGATTCCCGGCGTGGGTTTCGGCTTTCCCTTCGGAACCTCGTTGCGGGTGAACCGGGCCGTTCACCAGGGCGCGAGTGGTACCGTTGCGATCGGTGCGTTCCGAGGATCGCGAGGGTGTGATTTTCTATTTTTCTGGATTTTTCCGATTTTCCGGATTTCCCTATAAATAGCTTTTCTCTCTCTCTCCCCTCTCATTTCTCATTTCTCTCCCTCTCTCTTCTCACGCTCTCTCCTCTCTCCCTCTCTCTCCGGCGGCCGACGGGGCGGAGTACGGGCGAGGCGGGGACGGCGCGGGCGAGGCGCGGGCAAGGATGGATGAGGATCGAGGCGGAGGCGGGCGCGATCCCTCGGTGGATTCCGAGATGGCGTCGTTCGCGTTCCGGGCGGTTTTCGGCGTGGATTAGTCGCTTCGGCGCACGGTTTCTTCGGTGGAGGTAGGGTGACGGAACACCACTGCGTTCTGCTCGTTTCCCCTGCCATTGCACGTCGTTCGGCGCGGAAACAGCTGTGTTTGGGTCCGTTCTAGCGAAACTGTGGTTTTGTGGGTTTCGTAGGGTCGGTCGGGAAACGGCGACGGTTTCCAGATCGGTTACTGTCAACGGATTCCTTGGGGCGAGAGCGTTCTTTTCCCCCTGATTTCGTCTCGATTGGTGGTCCCGTTGGACCGGTAGAGCTCCGAGAAGCTCGGTAACCCTTTTTGGGTAACTTCGGTAGAATCGCTCGTTTCTCGCGATTCGTGCGTCGTTTTGACTCCGGTCGGAGTCCACGTGATTGCCAGGGTGGTTGTGGTTGTATCCCCTTCGTTTCGGCACGAACGGGGCGTGGAAAGGCTACGATCGGGAGACCCCCTGGGTTTACCCGCCGTGATGGTTGGGCGGTCGAACCGGGCCCGTCCATCGCGAGGGCAGTTGCCTTTGGCCCGTTCATTTTTTCTTGGTTTTGGGGTTGTGCGGTCGCACGATAGACCGCACATTTGTTGTGCGGCCAGGTGAGAACCGCATGTCTCCCCCATGGACGGTTGGTACCCAGCCGTCTGTCCTTCCGTGGGCTTGTGCGGCCAGGAGCTGACCGCATATCCCAGTTGACCCTTGGTCAACAGTTTAGTGTCGGTTGGGTTGTGCGGTTTGGTCAAAACCGTTTTGACCGGCACTGGAGTAGGTCGGTTAGGTTGTGCGGACGATCCTTGGCCGCACATCCCCTTGGGCGGTCCAGCCCTAACCGCCCATCCTCCATTTGGGGTTAGTCCGATTAGAGCCTTGTGCGGCTCCTGCCTGACCGCATGTCTTTTGAGCGGCTGTACCCTAGCCGCACATCCCTTGAGCGGCCCAGGGTGAACCGCACATGTGCCAGTCTAACCCGGTGTTTCCGTTTTGACTGATTCGAGTCCCGGGTGTGTGGTTCTCGAACCACGTGCCGACCTGTGGCCTGACGGATGTTGTGCACGTCGTCGGGGCCAGGTGTCGTGGTACGTTGTAGTCCCGGGTGTAGAGTTCTCGACTCGTGTCACCGTGTGTTGACGTGTGTCATCGGTTTCTCCGAAAAGCGATCCCCGAGTGGGTCCTGTGTGAGGCCTTGGGCTGCGAGCCCAGTTGTCCAGTCTGGGGCTGGAGGCTTCCCTCTTTTCCTTGAGTTGGGCCACAGCTTGGTGGTGTGCAAGTTGCCTTGGGAATCGTGCTCCTGTGCTTTCCGCGTGGGCCGTGTGTGTGGCCTTAGTCCCTTGCGTTCCCTTCCCAAGGGAATGGTCTTGGCAGCCCGTGTGTTGTCTCGGTACTCGTGCTACCGTGGTTTTAGACCTAGAGCTTGGACTAGATTGACGGCCTTGTGCTGTTGCGTGCAACGGTCTTGACCCCGAGTCTTGTGACTCAAGGACCGTTGGGTGTAGTGCGTCTAGAGGACTGTCCAGAGCCCAGTGACTTAGCGTCACTTGGGTTTTCTCGACTCTCGCGCAGGGTGTGTGCGCGGCTGTGGACTGTGAGTCCCGTTTCTTCTCCGACTGTGGTCATCGTGCGACGGTGCTAGTACGTGGGATGGTCCCCGTACTTTGTCGGATGCGGACGTTGTTTTCCGTTGACTTGAGAGTCTACTCCTTCAGTGACCCTCCACTAGTCGTAGCCTACTAGTACGCGTGTGCTAGTCGCACCAGGGAGTGGTGTACGGGCTTACCCTTAGAGGCGGTTTGTGGACCGGTTGCCGTCGGGCCCCACGTCTTGCAGCCAGAGTCCGGCTGAGGGGAAAACCGGTCAGAGGACCAGACCAGGGACGCGCGGTCTGTGTGTGCACACGTGGTTGGGGGCGGTTGGACCCACGTCGACGGGCGTGACCCCAGCTAGTCACTTGTTTGTGGTTACTTGTACGGTGTTCGCGCCTCGGGTAGGACCTACCATGTCAGGCGGTTCACCTGCGGTGCGGTGTAAGACGTCAGGGGACGCTACCGGCTGTGCTTCTAGTGGGTGGTACTCCTGTCGAGTACGGAGTGACAGACTGTCAGTCTCTGTGTCTTTGACCTTCGGGTTTTTGGTCGTGTTGACCGGTGAGTTCAGTTGTTTCACCTTGGCGCGTGTGTTGGTTCTTGCGCCGTGAGATTAGTACTAGTGGCTTTACCGAGGTTGGGTCTTGTTGTGCGGTGCCCGCGATCGGGTGGTCGGGGTTGCACCTTGGACAGCGTGTCCAGGTCGGCTGTGTCCGAGGGACAGGCCTCTACGGCGTGGTTGCCGTGTGTTCTTGCTTCGGTAGGTGGTACTAGTGTGGTTCGGTAGCTTCGACTGCGTGATCGAGGTGTGCCTTCTGGTACAGTAGGAGTAGCTGTAGTGCCGAGTTTTTGACCGGCCACCGGTTTGCTGTTCCTGCTGTAGTTGTAGCTCTCCTTTCCGCTACCGCCGTTGTTTCCGGTTGGGGTTCCGCGGGATCCCTGCTGAGTCTCTGTTTTGGAGACTCATTCCCTGCTTTTCAGGTGTAGCGGTTCTTCCTCGTGGTTCGAGGGTGCGGAGCGGAGGTTCTCAGTTTCCAGCTTGCCGGGCCGAGTGTTCACTTGGCATGTGGTACGCTTTACTGCTTTAGACTGTACTTTCTGTTGGACTGGACTCTGTTGTAGTTGTTTATTTATTTCTGTTAATTGTTGAGTTGTCCTGCTTTATTTCCTATTTCTTTGTGCCTCCACACTCCTTCTAGCCCTTCCGAGCCCTCCCGGCTCGTGGGCGGCGGTGCGAGTCTCGGGTTATCGGGCCTTCCCGGTAATCGGATTCTCGGGTCGTTACAGCTGGTATCAGAGCGGTGGTTGTGGGCGTGCATAGGAATTCGAAATGTTGCAGTGATCAGAGTCCGTAAGGTCCAGTACAGTCGGCAGCTGGCTTAGGGTTTTGTGTTCGCTTCCCGCCTTGTTTCTCGCTTGGGTGCGCTGTGCGGCGCTGTGAAGGTGGTTGCTGCCCGCGGCTTTCGTGCCAACATGGGGTCTAAGGATCGAGGTCGAGAGCCTTCTCCCTCATCGGTGGTGGCCCTGGTTGTGCTGCGTTGGGCAGAGGTTGCTGGCAGGCGTGAGTTCGCGGTGCTGCGTTCGAGGAACCTGCAGCGTGGTCAGGTGGCTGGTGCGGACTGTTCTTGGTTAAGTGGCCGTGAGCGTGCTCTGAGGGAGCTGCTGTCGGTTTTTGGTCACTCCAGCTTGAGGTTTGTCCAGCTCCTGAGGCGTTCTGATCGAGAAGTGTGCTCCGGTGAGCGGAATGTCTTCTCGGTGAGCTGCTGTTTCGTCGAGCCTGATGTTTTGTCGTGCTCTGTTGCGTCAGAAATGACGTGTCGGTCCTGATCGTTCTGCTGATTTCGAGGCAAGATTGGGCTGTGGTGTCCCAGTAAGTCTTGCTCCTGCGCTCTTCTGTGCGGTTGGGTTGTGTTCGCCCTGGAGTTGGCTTGAGATGTGAAGGCTCCGCGGTGAGTTTCGGGACTCGAGGGTGAGCATCGGCGGTTGTCGGTTATGGCTCGTGTGGCGGCTCTTGGCATGCCGTGTTGCAGTTCGAGGAATTGCAGCGGTGGTGCATCGAGAGATGCTGTGATGGTGGTCCGACGTGACACTCGTCGAGTGTGTCGGAGGCGCTGACCTGATGGAAGCGATAGTTTTCCTTGGTGCTGGATGGTGCTGTTTCCAGCGTGTGCGAGGTTTGAGGTCAGGTCGAGCGTGGAGTTCTTCCGTTGGTCGAAGTGCGCTGGTTTCTCCTTTGGTTGGAGAGATTGCGTTCGGCTAAGGATTGCCGTCTTGCATTGTGTGCCCGGATTGGTTGGCCTTGTGTGCCATGAAGTCCGTGCGAGACGTGCTCCTTGTCTTGGCAAGGTGGTTGTCTGTGAGGAGTTGTGCCCATCCCCTTGTCGTGTGAGGGTGTGCTGGCGCTGTTCCGGAAGGACGGGTGCTGGTTGGGCGGTGTTTGCTTTCTCGGCTGTGCGCGCGGATCTGAGTGCGCAGCGGAAGCGTGGTGGGCTCGTAACCCATTGGTTCAGGATCGTAGCATTGGTTGCTACGGGCGGATTCCTGAGTTTGCGTTGAGCATTGGAGGATTGGTTCCTCGGTGTGAAACGTGATTTTGCCGTGCCGTTGCCCGAGAAGTCGTGGTTCTTGGCACTGGCAGGTGGAGTGTTGGGAAAAGTGCTGGCTAGTGCGCCGCATGAGTACCATGTTCCTGTGTTGGAAGCCGTGTCAGGCGTCGGTATTGGACCTGGATGGGGTTGTTGAGGATGTCGCCTGACGGAGGTCGAGGACGTGTTGGTCAGAGTCGGCGGCTTGGTGCCCGACTTGTGTTCCCAGTCGTGTCCTCGGATAAGATCGTTTTTGGAGAAGTGATCTCTGGCAGGCTGTGGGCTTCCGTTGGTTCTACGGTCTTGTCGGATTGTGACGGTGAGATGGTTATTGCTTAGGGACCCGTGAGCGCTGTCCAGGTGGTGTCCCGTGGCTCTGTGGTAAGGGCGGAATCGGGATTGGCAGGTGTCCACTTGGTTTGATCGAAGGATTTGATGAGACCAGATAGAAGAGTGACGCTTGTGGGCGGAGGCCTTCTGTGAGATTAGCGTCGGTTGGTGGTCCTTGATAGGACGTTGGTGTCGCAAGGTTATCCCTGGTTTGGTGATTAGCATGGGGTGGTTCCCTATGAGTCTGAGTCCCGTGAGGTGATGACTGAAGACGCCATGTTCTGTCATTTGGTTTCGTCGTGCTCCCCGAGAGGGTCGAGTTGGCGCGATGATCGAGCTCGGATGCGGAGTCCGAGAGGAGTGTAGCTCGAGAGGTGGCATCGGTCTTTGTGTGAGTCAGCGGATGGCCTGCTGTGAATTGGATCGTGCCTGTTGGGCCGGTGGAGGTTTCCCGTTGACGTGTATTTGGCGACCAGTGGATGGTCTTTTCAGAGACAGAAGATGCTGGTTGTTGGGGCTCGAGCGTGGCGAGAGCCGTGTGCCAGCGAGACCTTTGATGGTCGTTTCTGCGATGTGCCTTTCCGGATGGGATCTGGACTTTGTCGAAGTTTGTCTTTTGACGAGAATTGGCACGGTGTTGTGTCCGGCTTTCGGCTTGCCATGTGTGGGGTGTTTCTTGGTGTTGAGCCGATGTGCTGGTTGCGGTCTGTTGAGCTGGCTGCTTGAGCTGGTGGAGGCTCTGTGTTGGTTGCTCCCTTGAGGAGGGTGTGCGACCTGTCAGCTGGTTGTGAAGCTGATGTGTGTTTTGTCTGCTGACCCTGGGGTGGATCAGTAGCTGTTGCTCGTGTCGAGGGTTGTGTTTCCTCGGTGAGCGAGATCGTGGCTGCGGCGCCACGGTGGATTCTCGCGTTGTCTGAGGTGATGCCGGACTGTGTCCTTTGGTATATGCCTGCTCTGTTGGCCTGTGTGCTCGGCGCGAGGAGCGAGGTGTTGCTTGTGATCGTAAGTCTGGCTGTGTCCCTCAGGATCGGTGTTTTCGTGAGAATCGAGGTTTTCTGTGCTGGGGCCCTGACAGCGTGTCAGTTGGTTCAGTGTTCTTCCTCTAGGATGTCGTTCTAGGTCCTGAATTTCGAGGACGAAATTCCTTTAAGGGGGGAGGGCTGTAATGCCCCGGATTCTTCGGATCCTTTTCGTGGGCTCCGGATCTGGTTTCTCGGATTGTCCAACTCTGTTTTGTCTGAAATTTCGTTTCGGACATCTTTCGTGTTCGGATCGGTGCGATCCGGAGTCGTTTCGGAGGCCCGGAGGCGTTCCGCGGCTTTTTCCGCGTGTGTTTTTCCGATTCCCGGCGTGGGTTTCGGCTTTCCCTTCGGAACCTCGTTGCGGGTGAACCGGGCCGTTCACCAGGGCGCGAGTGGTACCGTTGCGATCGGTGCGTTCCGAGGATCGCGAGGGTGTGATTTTCTATTTTTCTGGATTTTTCCGATTTTCCGGATTTCCCTATAAATAGCTTTTCTCTCTCTCTCCCCTCTCATTTCTCATTTCTCTCCCTCTCTCTTCTCACGCTCTCTCCTCTCTCCCTCTCTCTCCGGCGGCCGACGGGGCGGAGTACGGGCGAGGCGGGGACGGCGCGGGCGAGGCGCGGGCAAGGATGGATGAGGATCGAGGCGGAGGCGGGCGCGATCCCTCGGTGGATTCCGAGATGGCGTCGTTCGCGTTCCGGGCGGTTTTCGGCGTGGATTAGTCGCTTCGGCGCACGGTTTCTTCGGTGGAGGTAGGGTGACGGAACACCACTGCGTTCTGCTCGTTTCCCCTGCCATTGCACGTCGTTCGGCGCGGAAACAGCTGTGTTTGGGTCCGTTCTAGCGAAACTGTGGTTTTGTGGGTTTCGTAGGGTCGGTCGGGAAACGGCGACGGTTTCCAGATCGGTTACTGTCAACGGATTCCTTGGGGCGAGAGCGTTCTTTTCCCCCTGATTTCGTCTCGATTGGTGGTCCCGTTGGACCGGTAGAGCTCCGAGAAGCTCGGTAACCCTTTTTGGGTAACTTCGGTAGAATCGCTCGTTTCTCGCGATTCGTGCGTCGTTTTGACTCCGGTCGGAGTCCACGTGATTGCCAGGGTGGTTGTGGTTGTATCCCCTTCGTTTCGGCACGAACGGGGCGTGGAAAGGCTACGATCGGGAGACCCCCTGGGTTTACCCGCCGTGATGGTTGGGCGGTCGAACCGGGCCCGTCCATCGCGAGGGCGGTTGCCTTTGGCCCGTTCATTTTTTCTTGGTTTTGGGGTTGTGCGGTCGCACGATAGACCGCACATTTGTTGTGCGGCCAGGTGAGAACCGCATGTCTCCCCCATGGACGGTTGGTACCCAGCCGTCTGTCCTTCCGTGGGCTTGTGCGGCCAGGAGCTGACCGCATATCCCAGTTGACCCTTGGTCAACAGTTTAGTGTCGGTTGGGTTGTGCGGTTTGGTCAAAACCGTTTTGACCGGCACTGGAGTAGGTCGGTTAGGTTGTGCGGACGATCCTTGGCCGCACATCCCCTTGGGCGGTCCAGCCCTAACCGCCCATCCTCCATTTGGGGTTAGTCCGATTAGAGCCTTGTGCGGCTCCTGCCTGACCGCATGTCTTTTGAGCGGCTGTACCCTAGCCGCACATCCCTTGAGCGGCCCAGGGTGAACCGCACATGTGCCAGTCTAACCCGGTGTTTCCGTTTTGACTGATTCGAGTCCCGGGTGTGTGGTTCTCGAACCACGTGCCGACCTGTGGCCTGACGGATGTTGTGCACGTCGTCGGGGCCAGGTGTCGTGGTACGTTGTAGTCCCGGGTGTAGAGTTCTCGACTCGTGTCACCGTGTGTTGACGTGTGTCATCGGTTTCTCCGAAAAGCGATCCCCGAGTGGGTCCTGTGTGAGGCCTTGGGCTGCGAGCCCAGTTGTCCAGTCTGGGGCTGGAGGCTTCCCTCTTTTCCTTGAGTTGGGCCACAGCTTGGTGGTGTGCAAGTTGCCTTGGGAATCGTGCTCCTGTGCTTTCCGCGTGGGCCGTGTGTGTGGCCTTAGTCCCTTGCGTTCCCTTCCCAAGGGAATGGTCTTGGCAGCCCGTGTGTTGTCTCGGTACTCGTGCTACCGTGGTTTTAGACCTAGAGCTTGGACTAGATTGACGGCCTTGTGCTGTTGCGTGCAACGGTCTTGACCCCGAGTCTTGTGACTCAAGGACCGTTGGGTGTAGTGCGTCTAGAGGACTGTCCAGAGCCCAGTGACTTAGCGTCACTTGGGTTTTCTCGACTCTCGCGCAGGGTGTGTGCGCGGCTGTGGACTGTGAGTCCCGTTTCTTCTCCGACTGTGGTCATCGTGCGACGGTGCTAGTACGTGGGATGGTCCCCGTACTTTGTCGGATGCGGACGTTGTTTTCCGTTGACTTGAGAGTCTACTCCTTCAGTGACCCTCCACTAGTCGTAGCCTACTAGTACGCGTGTGCTAGTCGCACCAGGGAGTGGTGTACGGGCTTACCCTTAGAGGCGGTTTGTGGACCGGTTGCCGTCGGGCCCCACGTCTTGCAGCCAGAGTCCGGCTGAGGGGAAAACCGGTCAGAGGACCAGACCAGGGACGCGCGGTCTGTGTGTGCACACGTGGTTGGGGGCGGTTGGACCCACGTCGACGGGCGTGACCCCAGCTAGTCACTTGTTTGTGGTTACTTGTACGGTGTTCGCGCCTCGGGTAGGACCTACCATGTCAGGCGGTTCACCTGCGGTGCGGTGTAAGACGTCAGGGGACGCTACCGGCTGTGCTTCTAGTGGGTGGTACTCCTGTCGAGTACGGAGTGACAGACTGTCAGTCTCTGTGTCTTTGACCTTCGGGTTTTTGGTCGTGTTGACCGGTGAGTTCAGTTGTTTCACCTTGGCGCGTGTGTTGGTTCTTGCGCCGTGAGATTAGTACTAGTGGCTTTACCGAGGTTGGGTCTTGTTGTGCGGTGCCCGCGATCGGGTGGTCGGGGTTGCACCTTGGACAGCGTGTCCAGGTCGGCTGTGTCCGAGGGACAGGCCTCTACGGCGTGGTTGCCGTGTGTTCTTGCTTCGGTAGGTGGTACTAGTGTGGTTCGGTAGCTTCGACTGCGTGATCGAGGTGTGCCTTCTGGTACAGTAGGAGTAGCTGTAGTGCCGAGTTTTTGACCGGCCACCGGTTTGCTGTTCCTGCTGTAGTTGTAGCTCTCCTTTCCGCTACCGCCGTTGTTTCCGGTTGGGGTTCCGCGGGATCCCTGCTGAGTCTCTGTTTTGGAGACTCATTCCCTGCTTTTCAGGTGTAGCGGTTCTTCCTCGTGGTTCGAGGGTGCGGAGCGGAGGTTCTCAGTTTCCAGCTTGCCGGGCCGAGTGTTCACTTGGCATGTGGTACGCTTTACTGCTTTAGACTGTACTTTCTGTTGGACTGGACTCTGTTGTAGTTGTTTATTTATTTCTGTTAATTGTTGAGTTGTCCTGCTTTATTTCCTATTTCTTTGTGCCTCCACACTCCTTCTAGCCCTTCCGAGCCCTCCCGGCTCGTGGGCGGCGGTGCGAGTCTCGGGTTATCGGGCCTTCCCGGTAATCGGATTCTCGGGTCGTTACAGCAGGGCTTACCATTTTTCGGGGAATTTCCATGTTTACGGGCGTGTGATCGGATCGATTCATCGAATTCGAGTTTCGTGCTTCCCAATGCGGTCGGGGGTGATTCCTTACGCATCTCGGGAGTTTTCGTGCCCAATGTGGGCCTTATAAGCAAGGGAATGAGCCTTCGGGGTGGTTTCCGGAGGGGACCCTGTCATTGGGAAAAGTCCAGTTGGGTGGCCATCCTTCTAGCCACCCCCCTAGCTGGGCGGCCAAGGTGGTGGCCACCCAGGACCCATGCCCCTCTGGGCGGCCAAAGGCTTGGCCGCCCAGGTGTCTGGGCGGCCGGGGTGGTGGTCGCCTAGGCTAGGGGGGATGGGCAGCCACTGGGTTGGCCGCCCAGGCCAATCAGTCCCAGGGTTGGGCGGCCAGCCTCCTGGCCGCCCAGGCCTGTGGGCGGCTAGGGAGGTGGCCGCCTAGGCCATAGGGGTGGCGGCCACTGCTATGGCAGCCCAGAGCTGTGGGCGGCCAAGAGGTTGGCCGCCCAGCCCCTGTCAACCCGTGTTTCAGACTTCTCATGTTTCGTGTGTTGGTGGTTACCGTCTGTGCCGATTTCGCCGATAGTCCACAGAGTAGTCACCCAGTCAAAGATCTTAGGGTGTTGTGTTATGTCCATAGTCGCCTCGTGTTGTGTTACACGTGTACGGTGAGTTACATACGGATCGGTGGTGTTCCGGTGGCTTTCCGCTTTTAGCGAGTTCTCACCTTTTGATGACCTTCCCACTAGTCGTAGCCTTCTTACGGCACGCGTGTGCTGACCTACCCCGGAGTGGTAGAGAGGTTTTCCCAGTGTGACGGTTTTTAGGCTGGTTACCGTAGGGCCACTCATCTTTGCAACCTGAGTCTGGGTTAGGGCGAAAAAATCAGCTAGAGGATCTGACCTAGAGCGCGTAACCTGTGTGTGCACACGTGGTTGGGGGCGTCGGACACGTGTTGACGAGCGCTACCCCAGTTAGTCCTTGTTCTGAGGTTCCGTGGTTAGTGTGTCTCAGTTTCCGCCTGGGGACATGTAGGGAGACACCTGGGGCGTGGACTAAGACGTTAGTGGACGCATCCGGCCTGACTTCTAGTGGGTAGTGCTCTTGTCACCTTAGGGGTTTTGGACCCAGGTTTTCTTCTATCGAGGTTCAGCATTTTGGTGGCTCGGAGTCCTGGTTACTCATGGTCGAGGTGTGGTTCCTCGCTGTCTTCTCGGGTCATGTCCGGCTGCGTAGCTGTGTTTCTCGGTTGACCGATCGAGGGTCTACCTGGTAGCCTAGATCCTAGAGTGTGTGTCCTAGGGGATGTGTTCCAAGACAGGTCACTGGGTTCTAGCTTTCTGTGGCCTAGGTTTCAAGATTCTGCGTCAGCGTGAGTTGTGTTCGATACTCGAGATATCGCATGTTTTTAGCAGTTAGTGGCTTAGCGCGTTTCTTGTGGCAGTGCCGTTCTTACTGCTTTACTTCCTCACTGCTTTACCTGCTTTACTATATGTATATTTTAATACTTGCTACTCTGTTTATTTGTTTTATTGTGGTGGGGATCCGTGGGACCCCTACTGAGCCAATGAGATAAGACTCACCCCCTTTTCTTTTCAAGTCGGTGTGCCGTCTCGTCGTTCGGAGGCCTTAAGCAGCGTTTGGGGTCCTAGTGTTGCCAGATAGTGTTAGTTGGGGTATGCCCCAGAGGTTGTGTACTTTTCTTTTGTTGCACTATACCTTTAGGATTTGTGTATATCTGGACGGGTAATTGTATAAAATGCGTAAATTTGTTTATATTAATGTAAATTTCAATTTCAACGTTTTAATTCTTGCATTTATTAGAGATTTCTTTACACTCTCGTGACACCTTTTAATCCTTCCGAGCTTCCCAGTTTGTGGGTAGCGGCGTAGGATCCGAGTGATATCGGGTTTGACCCGGTATCCGGATCTTGGGTCGTGACATTAGACATCCTCACCTTTGGCATGAACATCGCCGTTGTATCACATGGAGGTGAGTCAGCGCTCACTAGAAGGTTCAGTACCTCTCCCTCCACCCCCATCTTGTAGGGATGGCGGTGGTACTCAAGAGTTCCCACCTCGACTAATCTCCAGCGACGATCAAGTCAGTAATGATGACCACGAGCGATATCGTCGATCACTCCGAGAACTAGATCATCGACGAGACGAGGAGGCCGACATGGTTATTTGCCATCGGGGCGGGGCATGTGATTGTGAACCCTCTCTCTCTCTCTTTGAATTAGAGGGTATTATGGTATTTTTATTGTCTAGTTAAGTTAGATCATAGTTAGGTTAACATAATCAACTCTTATCTTACGACGACATGTGACATGAATTTTTTTCTATGTAATGAGAAAAATTGTGAAGACTTTTAATTAAATAAATGAATTAGGGGGTCTTTTATAATTTATTTTTTTTAAGAACTTAAAACTAAAAATCTCATACATCAAGTATCCTTACCCTTGCAAAACAGCCCACGGCGCGGGAAGTTGAAGGGTGGTGTAATTGATGTCATTGATCAAGGGAGTGAAGGTCTCGGCCGGATGTCTGGAAAGCGACGCTGACGTGGATCACCAGCGAGATGTGCCTGCCGTGAGCCCATCCAATGAGAGGGCTCCACATCATTTAACGAGACACACACGTGTCTCTGGGCCTCCCGATTGGTTACTCATGGTTTCCCTCTTTCAAACAGGAATATCTGCACCGTGGTACATTGCACCTGCTCAACGGGAGGTTCTTCGTTATAGGTAAGAGGCATTGCGCCACGGCATAGATAGAAGAAGAACACTTTCTTACAGAACAAGTAGCACTTCACCAAGAAGAAGGCCTAAAGGGCGGGGGGGGGGGGGTACTCGGAAGAAACCCGGCGCCTCTCTCTCTCTCTCTCTCTCTCTCTCCGAGGAGCTCTCGCGCTGTTGCCGACGCCGGCGCCATGGATCCGCTGCACGATGTCAACCTGAACTCTCCCCACTCCATGGGGACGACCATCATCGGGGTCTCCTACGACGGCGGCGTCATCTTGGGCGCCGACTCCAGGACCAGCACCGGTGCGCTGCTCGACCTAACTTGTTCCTCTTCTCCTTTTCATGGCCCCCTCTCTCTAATATGCTCCTTCGTCTCTCCTTTCCTCTTTTCTTTCCGGGGGATGGGAGGGGAACGGAAGGGATGGATCCTCCCTCCCACTGTGGGAATACGAGCTAGTCCTGGTTTGACGTGGGGATCATTACATTACATTTTGCCTGTTTAGGGATGTATGTCGCTAACCGGGCTTCGGACAAGATCTCGCTGCTGACGGATAATGTTTACGTCTGCCGTTCCGGATCGGTAAGCACTCGTTCCTTCCTGTTTATCATATCTACATTTGCTGTGTACGACTGACGGGGATACATATGTTTCGTTTGCCTGAACATTTTTGCTCTCTTGATTCAGACAGAATTTTATCATAAAAATAATCAATTAGATGGATCCTCCGTCCATATTGTGTCTCAGAATCTGTAAGTAAGACAGTTTTACCAGCCTCCCGAATAAGTCCAGAAAAATCGGAAAACCTACTAACAGGCAAAGGGCATTGCGCTTGCTTATGGTTTTTCCCATTTCCTTTTTATGTGTTCATATGTCACATCGTCGTTACCTCATGATTTTCAAGCAGAACGCTTCACAGTTCACATCTTCATTTGGTGTTCGGGGGGCGGCTGAAACATGATCAGGGCACATGTAAGCCAAATCTGATGGGAACTTGCATGCTGCCACCCCACCCGATTTGTTGGTGTTTTGCTGTGAAGCTGTGAAGTCCCCGACTCGCATTTTCATCTCGAGTTTTCCTTGTTATTCGTGTGCATCTATATCGGGGTACTCAATTTCTGAGTAAGACATAACACTCACGCTTTTATCTTCTTTTCTTGAGATGCCCAAAATTTTGGCGGATTCTTAAGTAGATGTGTTACTTCTGTAAATTTGGAGAAAGCAATATGAGGAGTTTAGGTGGGGTAGCCGTAAGTCTTACATGACCTTGAAGGACTTCCACAGAGTAGAAAAACTAAACAAGTGCCAATATAATTCCTCTGCATCCCATCATCGACAATGGAATTAACATCGTACATAGAGATGTTGAACCAAGCTTTGTCACTTAAGAAATATTATGGGTGTTTGTGGTTCCTTGGGATTACCATGAAGGGACTCTGACCACTACAGTCTGGGTAGACTTATCATCATCAAGCCTTATCCTATTAATTTTAATGACGAGCAACCATTGAAGCATTGCAATGGATGTGATATTTTTGACCCCAAAAATATTTTCTTGATTTTGACAAATGCTATGCTTTAATATAAGGAAAATTACCACTAACCCCTGAAATCATTTAAAATAACCACCATACCCCCACCTTTTTCATATTTACCGTAATACCCCTCAAATCTTTATGAAGGTCGCACCATACCCCTGCTGTCGCAAACCGTAACTCAAGATATGTTAAGAGAGGGAAAATGACTGACCTACCCTTTAGTCAACTCTTTCTTTCTTTCTCTCCTCCTCTAGTCAACTCTCTCTCTCTCTCTTCCTGGGTACACAGAACAGAGAGGGGTGAGGAGTGGAGAAAGGAGGAGGTGGTGGCACCGCGGCGCACCACCGGCGGTCCTCTTCCTTGCGGCGCTGTGCGGGCCACCCCTAACCTTCCCTCTGAACCCCCCTCACCACCGTAGCACCGTGGCCGCCCCAACCCGTCGCCTCTGTCACAGGCTCACCCCCTCTCCCTTCACAGCCGGCCACGCCCTTGCAAGCCCCCATGCCTCCATGCAGCACTACCAAGCACCGCTGTCGCCGCCGAGCTCTCCTTGTTCTGCCGCCTTCCAGCTCTCTCTTCCTTACCCACTGCAGCTCCCCACCACCCTCCTCCCACAAACTGCAGCAGCAGCCACCACTGTCGCTCAGCCTCCAGAGGTTCTCGCTCTGCCGCTACTCCGAGGACTGAGCACCCCACCGCCACCCACTGGCCCCGCTCCCTCACCGGCCGCAGCACCCTCCTCCAAGCCCAGCCGCCTGTAGTAGTCTGACCTATACTTCCACCTCCCCAGCTACCACCTCGTCACCGCTGCCCACCCCCCCTCGACCGACGGCAGCCCTTGGCCCGCTTCCTTTTGCGGTGCAGCAGTTGCCGACCAGCCTGTCCCTCTCGCCGGCCGCAGCCCCCCCTCCGGCCCACTTCTCTCTGTTGCGGCACCCCGGCCACAGCCCCCCTCCGGCTCACTTCTCTTTGTCGTGGCCCTCACATCCCCCCCCCCCACGCCACTCTCTCTCTCTCTCTTTGGGTCTCTGCCTCTGCTAGGGGTGCCGGCGCCTGAGGGGGTCCCTCCGGCGCCCCCACCCCTCTCTCTCTCTCTCTCTGCACCCGCCAAGGGTGTCGGCGCTGGAGGGGGAGACCCCCTCCTACGCCCTCCCCCCTGTCCTGTGCTCTCTGTCCCCCGCCCCTGTGTGTGTGTGTGTGTGTGTCTTTGCACCCGCCAGGAGTGCCACTCCGGCACCCCCCCCCCCTCTCGTGCTCTCTCTATCTATCCCCCAGTCTGACGGCGCCGGAGAGGGCAGCCGCTGCCTTTTTTTCCCTCTCTCTCACTCTCTATATATATATATATATATTAATATATATACTCTTTTAATAAAAATGAGGGCATAATGATAACCTCACATGAGTGAGTTACCACTGTTTACAGGGGGTGTAACCCCAGGGCCACCGCGACTCGGGTTAAGAGATTTGAGGGGTATTACTGTAAATGTGATAAATGTGGGGGTATAGTTGTTATTTCGAATGATTTCAAGTGTATAGGGGAAATTTTCTCTTTAATATATTATTTAGCCAGTCTTTTGGATGCTGATACAGGCTCCGATAAAAATGCACTACGACCTGAAGATTGGAGTTACTGCAATATCCATGTCTTTCTTGTGATCCCTTTAAATAGTAGAGGCTTATATTTTCCTCCCATTTATGCAATTTTTGCTTGTATTTTATGCTGTCTATCTCTTGCAGGCTGCCGATTCCCAGATTGTCTCTGATTATGTGCGTTACTTTCTTCATCAGCACACGTAAGTTGAATTCACTTCACCACTTACTTCTCTCATTATGTATGCCACTGCTCAATGTGTTTGAGTTCTTTGGTTCTCTAAATTAACCGTCATATTTTCACCCGTCATTTACAGGGAAATGAAGCCTCCAAATGGACCTTTCTCTTTTTTGTCTCAGATTTTTACTCCTATTCCATACATCAATCATATGTTTATATCACAGCTGAAATATTGTCATGACAATTGTAGATTAGTTTCTTGGCATTGGCAAATTTGTGGATTGGATAAGACTTATTTTCATACACATATGTTGTTTGAGATGAGGTTCTCTATCCTTAGGATTCTGAAAAAAGGTTAAGCATGGTGTGCTGATTGTGTGAACAATCTCAATATAGTCTGCTACACTTGGAAAATGACCCGTGTTTTGGGTCCCTGCTTCTGCCTAGTGCTTACAGTACTTATTTTTTGGATCTAGTTTGTTTTACCTTTTTCTCTTTTGCAGATTGTTATTCATCTGACAACAATTTTCATAGGAAAGCTGATAAGCTTTATTTCTTTGTACAGTCTCTTAAATGGATGACTCCAATAAATGCATAACTGCCAAGTAGTTGTCTTGTGCAATCTTCTGCTGATTTATGCTCCCAAAAATGATTTGACTTGACAGTGTAATAGTGTAACTGTTTGACATTCTTGTTTCAGAATACAACTGGGCCAGCCATCAACAGTGAAAGTGGCTGCTAATCTGATTAGGCTGCTATCGTATCAGAACAAGGTATTTGTATCTCTTTCCTGTGAAGCATCATATGATGGATATAATTGAAAATGGCATTTCTTCTTCGAAGTTGGTAAATGTTCCTTACTTTCATCCCGGAGCATGATACCTGGGGGATTAACATTGAGTAATTGCTGATGGTACTAGCTTCTGACATGGACCATTGTTTGTTTAAGCCTTCTTTCACCAATAATTTGGTTTCAGCATAACATTGTTAGCTTGCAACAGAAACACATTTCTATTAAAAATGAGTTGATGGAAGCATGTAGCATGTCAGGAGCCTATTTATATGAACATTTTGCTTGCTTTCAATTTCCAGTAAAGTTTTACTTGCTTTATGATTTGAAATTCTTTCTGTTAGAGTTAGTTATTTCATACTTTTTATTTTCTAGCTAAAGGTTATCATTAAGGCTTGTTCTCAATGATCCTAGTGATCTAGAGATATAAAAGGAATTAAGCTTACTAAACGGGTCATGTATTTTCTGTTTAACAGTTAAATTCTGTTTTCTTGACTCAAAATGTAGTTTTATCATAGTCATGAATTTTCTATTCTCCTAAAATAACCCCCCCGCACCCCCCCTAAATTCACCTGACGAGGCTTTTTTTCTATTCTCCAGAACATGCTGCAGACAGGCCTAATTGTTGGTGGTTGGGACAAGTATGAAGGAGGTCAAATATATTCTGTCCCACTTGGTGGAACAATATTGAAGCAACCATTTGCTATTGGAGGTATGCAAGCCAGAGGATGAATAATGAATATAGACTTTTTGGCTTTTTTGACTTTTCTACTTTTTTTAGTGTACCACTTTATTACTGGTTCTTTAGCCTTTTAGTATCAACTGATTGTTTTCCTAGGTAAAGACACTATAACAATGTGCATTGTAAATGAATCGGTAATGAGGACTTATGTAGTACCATCCACTTCTCAAAAAAAATGAGGACTCACGTAGAACCTGATGGGTTTCAAACTACCGAAAAGCTGATGCATTCTTTTGTTTATGAATTTCATGATATATATTGTTGTGAGGCAATTGCACTACCTTTATGCCTGCATGCGCTAGGGGATTATGTTGTGAAATGGGACATCATTTCTAAGAGCAAGCCTTTCCTCACTTTCTTAAAGAAAAGAGGATATACAATGTCAAGATATAGCATGACTTTGGTTTTGCGGTAATAAAGGACATTGATAGGGGTTTTCTATTTGAGTTGATATATAGCAAATCGTGGGTGGTAAATCCTACTTCTGTGTTTACACGCGGAAAATTTTAATTTTAAAGTATCAATTTGTTGGATAAATATGCACATATTTTAGCTAATTGATTAACATGTATATTATTAAATCCGCAAGTTTGATTTATTAGACGATTTAGGGTTCGAGTATTGAACTTTTCCGCACCGACCGTGGTCGGTGTTTGTTTACATCGTCATAAAGTTCAAACACCTTTGATTAACTATCAAAGACACCTCTGACCTCTACAATATCCGTCATGATATTGAGAGTTTTGTCTAATACATTTGATCAAAGGGATTATCCATTAGAGATACACATTTGCAGGAGAGAATTGAATATTTCACCTTTTGAATGCACGATACATGGCACATGAAACCCCGATTATATGATCGGGTCATTTGATTTACATTTGATTTTCAATCCACCATCGGATCCATATTCAGTTATGATCACACCGCTGGATTTTATATCTAGTCAAGATCAGACCATCTTATTTGTTTTTCTCTACAACCGGACTGTCAGATTTCATATCCAGTTGCAATCGAGCCACCAGATTATGTTTCTGGTCGAGATTGGACCATTGGATTTGTTTCGAGTCACGATCAGACTATTATATTTGAATTGTATTGCGATTGGACTGTTGGATCACCAATATGATTATTATCAGATTGTAAAATTTGATTTCGATAAAGATTAGGTCTTTGGATTTGCTCCACATCAAGATCTAACTGTTAGATTTAAGTTTGCTCTAGATCCGACCGTTGGGATCGAGGTCTGACCGTTGATTTTGAAGTTCATTCCTATCAGACCATCGGATCACCATATGACCATTAGCGGACCATTGGATTGACCCATGGTCACAAACACTCTTTATCGTGATCAGACCATTAAGTTGACTTGGTATCCATAAAGGCTAGTTCCACAAAGGCGGGGGTACTTAAATCCTTTTTGGGTATATGCACAATTTTGAAATCTTTTTGGGTATATTTGTAATTTTGAACCTTTTTAGATATTTTTGCAATTTAAACCCTTTTTGGGTATATTTGTAATTTTGAACTTTTTTTAACATTAAGGTTTTTCTTCAATTTTTCACCATCAGGGGGTATCTTTGTACTTTTCCTGCAATCAGGGTATGCATGTAATTTTCCCTCAACCAAGGGTATTTCTGTAATTTTCCCTGAACCAGGGGTATATTGGTAATTTCTGGACCTTCCAAGATTTTCCTGTAATTTTCCACCAGCAGGGGGTATTCCTGGTATTACCGAGGTATTTCTGCAATTCTCTGGACATTCCAGGGATTTTTTGTAATTTTCTCATTGACTGGGGATATTTATGCACTTCTTTGTTTTCAAAAAGTACCCTACACGGGGGTATGCTTGTAATTTCAACTTTTAGAAATATCCTGTGCATGCAGGGACATATCTTAAATTTTCTGCCTACACTGTGCAAGGTAAGGGCTGGTGTGTAATTACACATGGTTGCAATAATTTCACATTTCTAAAACAACTAGACATATCTTCCCCCTCACAAAATTGCACATGGGCAGGGGATGAAGTGGGTTGGTATGTATTCCCCTCCAAATAAATCCATCGGACAGAGATAGAAAAAAGAGAGGAGAGAGGCAGCTGCCTCCTCCATCTCCATCTTTTTGATTCCATAAGATCATTTAATTCTCTCTTAAACCCATCGGTTAAGGTGAGGCGACAATGGGATTTATTCAACCCCCCCTCCCTCCAAAAAAACAACCCCATCAGTTAAGACTTCAGAGCATCTATTCCCCTCTAAACCCATGGTCGAGAGTGGGTGCACAGAGTTTTATTCTTCTCAAAGATCCATCGGTTAGCATTTAATTACCCCTCTCCCCCCCACCCAATTTCATCAGCCAAGGAGGTGAGATGCACAGGGTTTTTTCCTTACAAAAATGCAAGGGTGCCAGGGTATTTATTCCCCTTAAACTTATTGGCTAAGAGCATTTATTTTCTTTTCCAAATCCCATCGGCTAAGCCATTTAGAGAGGGAAGGGAACCCATTCCCATCTGTTAACATTTCTTTGTTTCTCTTTTAATTCCACGGTTAAGAACATTTAATCCCCTCTTAAACAAGTCAAGGTGACAACGGCTGAGTTCTTCCCAAGAAACTCGATCGGGCTGTGTGCTTAGAGGAGAGAAAGAGGCGGCTGCCCCCTCCTTTTAACCCTGATTTTCAGACATCTTCTTACGGAAATTCAGATACTCCCATGGATATTTTTATGCATAACACCTTTTGTGGGTTTTTCCTCCATGCTTGATGCTAGTTTCTTGGTCCTTCATGGATGATCATTTAGATTTATTTCTCTACTATGTCCATTAGGGCTTAGGAACAATACACACATGTGAACATACCCTTAGTGGGTTTCTTTTTCCTCAACAAACAAACAAGGCTTCAAACTCCTCCAAGAGATCTACAAGGGTTGGAAGTACCCCCCCACCCCCCGGTTGTTCAAGGTCTTCCAATACACACAAGTGAACATACCCTTAGTGGGTTTTATTCTCAACAGACAAACAAGGCTTCAAACTCCTCCAAGAGATCTCCAAGGGTTGGAAGTACCCCCCCCCCCCACCCCCCGGTTGTTCAAGGTCTTCCAATACACACATGTGAACATACCCTTAGTGGGTTTTATTCTCAACAAACAAACAAGGCTTCAAACTCCTCCGAGAGATCTCCAAGGGTTGGAAGGTCAACCCCCCTGTTGTTCAAGGTCTTCCAATCTTTAAGAAATTCCAAGGTTTCAAGAGCTCCTTACGCCATGCTCCTTCTAGCTCCAAGCTTCCAAATGATGGCGAATGCTCCAGTCCGTAATCCCCCCCTCCTCTTGGCCAAGGTTCCTATTTATAGGAGTTTGGAGATGGGAAAGGTGGAGGGGGGTCCTAGTTTTGGATGGAGGAGGTGAAGAGTTTTTTTTTGGACATTTTAGCCCCTCCGGGTTTGAAAGGAGGAGGGGCATAAATGGAAAAGGGAGGAGAGTAATTGAGAGAGAGAGAGAAAGGGAACCCGGAGGGGTCCCTCCTGGTATTCCTCCCCCCTTCCCCCTTTTTTTTAATTTGAGAGAGGAGAGAGGAGGACACATGGAGGGGGTCCCTTCGAGTTTGTAAGACCCAGAGAGGGTCTTTCCGGGTTTGCTTTGTTTTTTTAATAAGTTTAACAATACTCGGAGGGGGGGTCCCTCCGGGTTTAGGGGTTTGGATTTTTTTTTTTATGGTTCAACATTGTGCAAGTGGATTATGGCACTTGATTTTAGGGCATAGTAATTATCTGTAAAATCTAGAACAAAACCAAAGATGGCTGTTTTAGCAGTTTTATACAAAAAGCTTGCAAGCAGGATTCACTTATTTTCCTAGCATTTCTGTTCCTCATTTCTGCCCATACTCCCAGAGAGAATTTGAATGGTAAGCTGGAAAATCCCCCTATCCCATCTTGTTCCCGTTGCCACTCACATGCTCACTCTACTCTTCAAGTTAAAAAATGAGAAACATCTAAACCATAGAGATGAAGGATCCTACAGGGAAAGGAAAGAGGAGTGCGGAATATGAAATCTATATACCATACAAGTATATAGTAGTTAAGAGATGTAGTGAGGAAAATAATGAAAGCTTCTGTGCTGAACACCATGGAATTCCATCTTGCTGCGATCTCAGTCTCGGAGGGCTCAACAAGAAACGAAGTCCTCGAGACCTTCCTCCTTTCTTTCTCCTTGTCTCTCTCTGCGTTGGCCCCCTTGTGCTCTCTCTCCCCGGTCTCTCTCTCTCTTTATCTCTCCCTCTCCCCCTTGAGCCCTGAAGGATCACAGGAGCTTGTGAGGAAGTCACAAGAACCACATGAGGCAAAGACCGCTTCCCGATGGCCGTTGCACACCCCACACTTCCTCTGCTGGAAGAGGAAGTCATCGCCAGCGGCAACATGACGCCCACACCTGCCAGAGGTCTCCGCGTCGGTGACCTCGTCTCTTGCTCCGCTGCGAACATGGGCGCTTTGCCCTTGGAAGAGTGCGGGTAGGGGAGAAGAATAGCACCAGTAACCCCCTTCGTCACGGATATTGCTGGTAGGTCACAGGTAAAATGAAGTGGATTCGGGCTATTAGTAACTGGGACATTGGGACGGCCCAGAAGCCTGGTCCGTGAGTGGATCACATGCCTGGATTGGCCCAAAACCCAGCTTGGCTGCCCATCTGGAAAGAACGGTCCAAAAGAGGGCCCTTGACCCCCCCCCCCCCCAAGTCTAACTACCGGCCCACCCATTTTACCTCCTTTGCCCGTCCATTCAAAATTTGAACAAGGGGTGGGGGGTGGGGGGGAGCCATGTACCACCCTCTCACCTCCTCCTTCCTCGTCGCACTTGGGCTGAGGAAACTCTAGCCCCGGGTTGCGGTGGCCGAGAGGCGGCGGTGCCATCGGCGAGCAAGGAAGGCGGAATCGGGGATCAGGATCGGATCGACCAGTCCCAAAACGATCCGGATCGGAGGGATCGACTGATCCGGCCGATCTCGGACCGATCCCGGACGAGTCAGGCCAGTTGACTTGGCTAGGGATACAAATGTCAAAAAAATTTAAAAAAACTTCCAAAAATCTGAAAAAAATGGAAAAACGGTTGTAACATAGTTCTATATCAAATTTAATGTGAAATAATTGACATATGCTCATCATTTCATGAAATAGGTGACATATTCAAATGATGTAAGGATTCCATGAGATAGTTACCTTTCATTCATTGAAGGCCAACATTGAAAAGAGTTTTCTACATATTGTACATAGTTATTCCATGACATGTACGTGGCATACATGAGTTGGTAGTCCATGAGATTCTGATTATACTTCTCGGTGTTGGTGTACACTGTCTTAATAGGGGTCCAATCGGGGACCTCAGGGACTTGGTAGCCACCTCTAGTTGATTGTTGTGATGATGTGTCTGAATAGGATTGGATAGTCAGATTATCCGATTGTTCTTTTTTTGGTTTAACAGATGATTTTTGGATAGTATTTTTGCAGTTGATAGGCCAATGGATACGGAAACAACTAATACAATTTTTAAACCTGGTTTCTTCACAAGAAAAAGGAAATTAAACAGATTAGATTATTTTGAACTTGCTATCTGATGATGACTGTCAGAGAATAATTCATATTCATATTAATGTATGAATCCTTGGATCTTAATCTGAAGAATATGGAGTAAAGAGCTGAATTGCCTTAACTTAGGTTGAATTTGTGCATGCAACTATCTGTCTTGAGCTTGATGTTAACTACATTGGTATTTTTGTTCTACAATTTTCCTTGAAACAACAAGTATAAAATTAAGTATACTGCTGCTTCTGTTAAGGAATTGCTATTTCCTTTGAAGTTTTAAGTTTATCTTTAATTGGAGATGTTGGGAAAATACCTTTACTCGTGTGATCGAGTATTCAAAAGGAAAAGAACCCTCATGATATGTATGTGGTGCAAGTCTGAATTTTATTATTAGACTTGGAGAGGAAGGAGTTTAGGAGAGTGAAAGAGAAGAGAAGAAAGTGAAAGGGTGTGTGTGAGAGAGTGAAATTCCGGTCAAAATGTCCCAATGACCAAAGACCCTTGGTTGGCATCCCCCCCAAACTTTTTTTTTGAAATTCAAATGGGACCATGGGCGGGATCGCTCCGAATCGGCCGATCCATCCCAGGCCGATCCGGCCTGATCCCACCGATCCCACTGTTGGATCGGTCCACTTTGACTCGGGATCGGTTTGGTTCGCCTGGAAACTGATCCGATCCGATCCGATCCAGTGAACCATGCCGACGAGCTCCTACTGGAAAAAGCACACCGGCGATCTCAATCATGACGACGGTGGACACTGCCTGAAATTGAGTGGTTAGTAGAACAAAAATTAAGATTATCTTAGAAGTAGGCTATATATATGAAATTGTTTTCCGAAATCACTGAATCATATCTCTCGAGATTTTTTTGAGATCTCTCTGAGATCTCTTCTCTTTCGCCTTTCTGAGATGGAACCGATATCCGAGACGGAAAATCTTGCTGAACACTAGGGCAATATCGCAACAGCCTGTAATATATACACTAATCCAGGTAAATTAGTGTTTTTAATACTAACCTAAATAGGACTCATGCTAACCCTAATCTGTGTATATGTGCGTGTGTGTGTGTGTGTGTGTGTTTGTGTGTACACAACCTCTCCCTTACCCTCATGATGGATGATGGATTGTAAACCAAGAGTTTGCCAATTGATGCCTTGAAGCACAAAGCCATCTAAGACCTGGTGATGATGTCAGCAACCCACTCAATAAGAGGAAGAGTAAATATGCTAGAGAGCTGAACGGACAAACAAAGAGGCATTTAGTTTCAATATGCTTTGTCTGCTTATGGATTACCAAACTGCATTGCACCAAAATAGTCTTAACAAAAGGCATAATAACACTTATTATATCAGCTGATTGTAACATCTGTGGAATCTTCTTGAGTGGAGTCTGAGCAACTGGCAAATCTATAGCCACAATAGTAGTAGTGAAAAATGCTGAAAGAGAAGTCTGAAACTAAATAATGTCGGATGTAATGCATAGGGTGTGGGTACTTTGAGAACACCTGGAATAGTCCTAAATAAGATAGAGTAAGAATGTGAACATTGACTGGAGCAAGAAATACTGAAGTGGCCAAAAGATAGGACTGGTTGGGATCAAAGATTGCCATACATGTGAAATCAACAAGGCAGAAAAGAAAGTTCAGTGGAAGGAAGGGCAACAAGATGTTTGAAGGAAGCTCTGAACAAAGAAATCGACTGCTACAATGAAATTAGCATGCTATATTAACTTTGGATGGGTATCAAGCAAGATAAGCCCAAGAAGAAGCCAATTAGCATAGAACACCCACTGAAGCTATTACAGAGTGCTAAATCAGCAAACAGGTACACCAATACGATGAGAACATCCCATATCCTACAATGGGCATTTGGAACGTCCTGCATTGATATAATCAGCCAGAGCGCATGCCATGTGTGTTCCTTTTGGTTAAATATATGAAGGATGCAGGCATCTTGTCTTCTATTGAATTCTTTTATAACTGGTTTTAAATTGCCGGTGGTACCTCTTTTCTTTTCTGGACCACAATCTTGGGGAATAATGTAATATTATAGCTCATTTTGCTTGTTATTTTTTTTAATTCCCATGTGAAGTCTCACTTCCTTTGAGTTTTGGCAATCTTTTCTTTCTTTTCAATGTGAAAAATTTTTCATTATCGACTTATGTGGATAAAATTCATATCATCATGTCATTTATTACATCTGTTGGTTTTTGTGTTAAACTTTTGAAACATGAAAATTTTCACAGTTAAGCATTATCCATGTAAGTTGACATACTTTATGTTATTTTTTAGTGTAGTTTCCTGTCTGATGTATTAGCACTAGACTGTATCTCTTTCTTTTTACAGGCTCTGGTTCCAGTTATTTGTATGGGTTCATGGACCAAGCATGGAAGGACGGGATGAGCAAAGAGGAAGCTGAGGTATGTGAACTTAGGTATATGGAACCCTGAATCCAGAATTCCAGCTAAAATGTGTTATATGTGTTTCTGCTTATATTGTTTTATGTTTTTTGAACGTGGGTGGTACCACTATAGTGTTAAATGAAAAAAGGATTTACGAGTATAGTCAGTAAGTTCCCAAAAAGTCCCTTTACATGTAGGCCACACCAAGAAAGTGTGGACCACTCCCCCCCCCCCCCCAAACAAAACAAAAAGGGAAGAGTTGAGGGAATTTATGTTAGAAAGGAGCTCTGCCCATTCCCTCGCTCTTTTTTTTTCGGTAGATACTTTTTTTTTTAATGGGGAGGGAGAACTCGGGATCGAACCCGGGACCTCCCCCAATGGGGAGAGGTGGTGAGACCACCACGGCAACCCATTGTATCACTCTATTACAAATAAAAGCGACAACAGAATTACATGGTCTAGCTTTCCTCCTGAAAACCATATTGTTCCTTTCCCACCATAAAGACCAAAGAGTAGTATGAAGTATCAACCACCATACGACTCTGCCACCTCTAAGGAGCCAGTTTCTTCCCCATCTCCCAATCAGATGTTGCACCCTTGTTCGACGGCCAAAGTCACACTAAATCCTCTTAGCCAACTTCCCCCACACCCCCTGCGAGTCGGTGCAACTTACAAACAGGTGGTCTAGGGTCTCATCCTCTTCTCCACAAAGGCAACAAGTCAATTGGATGCCCGGAAGGAACTGGATCAGCCTATCCCAAGTGGGTAACCTCCCGTGGGAGATTGTCCAGTTAAGAAGCTTCACCTTCAGCGGACTCTTGGGCCTCCACATCTGAGGGCGATGATGTGGCGAAGCCCCCCATCTGAGATGATGGTGTAAGCTGGTCTCATTGAGAAGGTCCCCTCCCTCTCCCAGCTCCATGTCCACCCATCCTCCCTACCCGAATGGGGAGCAAAGTCGACGAGAAAGTGTAAGAGATCATGAAGCTGCTCCATCTCGACGAGACTGAGGTCCCTCCTAAAAGTTGGACCCCAAATGTCGCATGAGAGTTGAAAGTCAAAAGCCTGAGAGACCGACCCCAAGGGGTCTGCTGAAAATCCAAAAAGGCTTGGGTTAAGGACTCCAAAGTGAAATCACTGCACTATCTGTCCTTCCAGTAAAGGCAATTGTCACCTTTTCCTAGTCGGACCCTGTGTTATCAAAAGCAGTTAAGGTGCTCGCCCAGGCAATGAGGCGACGGCTTGCCTCCCGTCGGCCCAATTCGTTGAGGTGAGCGCCTCAATCGCTTTTGGGCCGCCTCCATCGCTTAGGTGTGCTAGACTCGCTTCGTCCTACACGCCTGTGCATCAAATCCGTGTATCGGTCCCCCAATTACCGTCTAAGACCCTTTCACCTGATAAGTTGGATTCGGGGGTAGAAAACCTCGTCTTCTCCCAGGTTTCAACCCCTAACCCCCTAGATCATTTTCCTTTCCTCCTTCCCCGAAATTTTTTAGAGGAATAGGTTCCACCTCGTCTCGTGTCCCCCCCTGCAATGATCGGCCTCCGATGAGTGGTGACCAACGAGCGGCGACCCTGAGTGGACGACGTTGTCTACCCCTCTCGCTTTTGCAGGCGGAAGTAACCCCCCCACCCCTCTCTCATGCACATTCTCTGTCTCCCTCTCCCTCTCCCTCTCTTACAGAGATACACACACTCGCTTGGCCCTTCTCTTTCTCTCTCTCTCTCTCTCACATCTGCCCCCTCTCACGTCTCCTCCCTTTCTCTTCTCTCTCCCCCCTCGCGTCTCTCTCTCACACACACACGGGGGTCGAGCTCCTCTCTCAGTTTCACTCTCTATCTCTTACATACAAAAAGAGGGGCCGAGCTCCTCTCTCTCTCTCTCACACACACACACTCACACACTCTCTCACTATCTGTTTCACCCTTTCTCAATCTGTGCCTCTTTCTCTCTATGTATTACTCTCTCTATGTTCCACACACTCTCTCACACACACGCAAAAAGAATTCTACCCCTCTCTCACTCTGTCTCACACACTCTGTGCATCACAAAGACAGAGGGGTTGAGCCCCTCTCCCTCTCTCCCCCCCTCTCTCTCTAATTGTATTCTCATGCCAGTATGCTACAGGGGAACACTAAACCATTTGCTTGGGACTACTACGTGCAACAAGGAGCTAAAATAGTAAATTAAAAATTTTTATTTTTTTATTTAAATTTGTTTAAATTTATTGTTAATCTTATTGAAATATGTTTGATTTTGCGATTAAATGAATTTAAGATGTTTATTGATTTTATCTATGCATTTTTGTGATATTTAGACATATAGTTTAATTTTTGAATTATAAATATTTATTTAATAAAATCTCACCTCAAACGCTTAGGCTTGAGACAAACCCTCGGTCGCGTCGGTCGCCTCACTTCTCTGATTACATAGGTCGTACTTAGATGTCAGAGGAGATAAAGTCCTTGCAGGTGCAAATGTCACGCCAAATGGCGAAAATCTGATGCTAAGATGAAGGCGTCAAGTCCTAGACTCATCCTCTGCCATAGTACCTCTACTTGATAACTCTAGCCCATAGTCCCTACTTTCCCACCCCCAGCTTCCACAACCATTTGCACAAAAGAGCCATATTGAAGTCTAATATTCTTGATGCCCAACCCTCCCACTTGTAGTCACTTTGTCCCACTTGATATCATGTCATCCCCTACATCTCTTGCATCTCCCTTGAATAGCGTCTAACTTCTTTGCCATCATCTTTGAGATTCTGAACATCGAAAGAAAATATATAGGAAGGCTATCCAAAAATGATCCGCGTAAGACTGGCCTCCCCCCATAAGATAATAATCTAGCTTTCTATCTTACCAATCTGGACTCATGTCTTTGTATGGTAGGCTGTTAATCTACACAATGAAGGGCACCTGGGGACAATAGGAGACCCAAGTATGTAATAGAAAAAGCTTTAATTTCACATCCCAAAATACATGCCTCCCTTTGAAGAGCTATGCCCTCCATATTAATCCCTACAAGAAGGCTCTTGTAGAAGTTGACCTTGAGAGGGCCTAAGCAGAGTTTAGGCCGGCCCGGCCCAGGCCTGACTCATTAGTTTTATATGTCGGGCCGGGACGAGCCCAACTATTTCACCAAGTGTAAGGCTTGACTTTGGCTTGACTCGACAAATTAAATGAAAAATAATACATATAAAAATATAAAATTACAATCTCAATAAACTAATTAGAGTTGTAGATGATTATTTGTTTGGAAACGAAGTTTTTAATTTTTGATTAAGTAAAATAAGAAAATTTAAGGGAAAAAAGAAAAAGAGAAAACGGGCCAGGTCGGCCCATTGGCTGAACTAAAAGTTTGAGCCCGGCCCACGAGCATTCACGGGCCGGACTTTTAGGCCCGACTAAGAGCCCATGGGTCGAACAAAGGGCGGCGGCCCACATGTCAGACTAGGCCCGTGGGCCCGTTGGGTCGGCCTAGCCCACTGATAGCCCTAGTGGCTTCCTCCAGCGGTTCTAGCAAAAGGTTGGCCACAAAAAACTGCTGCTCATCCTCTGTAATGAATAAAATAGTGTCATTTGCATATTGCAAGGGAGTGACCGAAGGACCACCTCTTCGGCCTTGAAAGCCCCTAATCAGACCTGTAGCCTCAACTCTCATCCACACCCTACTCAAGAAATAGGCCACTAGCACAAAGAGAAGGGACATAGGGTCCCCTTGACGGAGGCCCTACCACTATGGAAGAAAGAAGTTGGCTTCCCATTGACGAGGACGACAAAAGTAGTCGAAGAAATGCAGGCCCGGACCCAACCTATCCATCTCTCTCCAAAGCCTATCTTGTCCAACACATCAAGTAAGCACTGTCAATTGACCATGTCATAAGCCTTCTCAAAGTCCAGCTTCAAGATCACTCCTTTTTTCCTCTCTCTTCAATGCAAATAGACACAGAGGAGCCATCAAGAAATTATCTTGAATGTTTCTTCCCTTGATAAAGGGCTCCTTAGAATCTGCTAACCAACTTGTCCATCACTCTATCCAGTGAGCTCCCTCACTGCCCTCTTCTTCTCCACTCCACTAACCCCCTCACATTCTATGAGATAATCCTCATGAGGACAAAGGGATAATCGTCAACTCCCTACCTCCACTCCCCTCCTTACCGTCAGCCCCCTCCCTCATATTAGCACACCACCTCTTCTTGATTTTAGAGAATGCTTCTTTCAGATCTTTCTCCGCGCCATCAAATGAGATGGCCACCCTGTCCACTAACTCCCTCACCTGGTCCCCTGCCATTTTTTCCACCACTTCCTCCCCAGGCTGTTATAGTCGATCGTGGCCTCCTTTGCAGGAGAGACCCTGCCCGAAGCCTCCGAGGTATCTTCCTCGCCCTCCGACATAAGATCCTCCCCTGCCTCCTGGTGTTCGTACACCTAGACAGCCCCACCTGGGTCAGTCGCGTTGAGAGGAATCACCTGCTGACCATACGAAGGCCCTTTCTCCCCCTCGACGTGGCCAGCATCCTGCAGGGTTGGAGCAAAGGCCTGCTAGGGAAGATCTGGCCCCTCCAGCATCAGAGCCGCTCCAGCAGAGGCAGCTGCTGACTTCCCTGAAGACTGTGTGAAGCCCCAACCGACCACATCCTGATGGGAGCCAGCTGCTGCCGTCGAGGATGCCATGGACACTGGTTTCTGCAGCGTATCCCTGGCCTTCCTCCGCCGTGACACAGGTGAAAAGGTCCCTCCGCACCCCACGCCGTGGGCCGGATTCACCGGCGCTCCACCGTCTGAGGTAGACGCATTGCCTGAGCCATGCCTGATCTCAGAGGCCGGAGGAGATAGCACAGCGCTGTTCTGAGATTCAGCTGCTAACGGGCAGGGAAGGAGAACAGTGACCGGTCCCGCATGCCCGTTAACCCCATTTCCAGCGGATTTGGGTAAGCTACGGTCCTTGAGGGACTCGGACTATTACTTGCGTGGCTGGAAAGAGGGGGCAAGTCTGACCCGTTTGAAGGCCCGACTCCCAGCCTGCCCTAGGCTCCAAAGTGCAGGGATTTGAAATTCAAAAATCCACTCCCCCCCCCCCCCCCGGGCTATACCCGTCTTCCTCACGCCCTTCTGCTGCTCTGCAACTCGCCACCGGCCGCAAGGACATGCGGACTGGCAGTCGCTGCCCTCCGATGTCCGCCATAATAACCGTCGGAGTTGCCTTTGGGCTGCTAACAAGGACATACGCCGCTAGGATATTGACGTCTCCCACCAGCTGGACCCTAACAGATCCCGGAACAACCATGCCAAACTTCCCGGTGAGCAAGGAGACACTGAGCTCGTCACACAAGACCAGAGGGACTCTGGTCTTGGTATTTGGGTGCGTCCCCCGGAACAAGCCCCACCTGTCCACCCTCAAGAGGATGCCGTTGGCGAAAATGAAGCCCGCCTTCACCACCTCCTCTGCCACCGACGCAGTGGGGGCAACTGCCAGAAGGCCACCCTGCTGGATCTGCGTGACCATCCAGCCCTCTGCCAAACCCCTTCCACCCCCGAGCATTTGTTTGACCAACTCCTCTGACACTCTACCTTCCATAGGCCTTACCCATACACACCTGGACATCCAGTAGAGACGAGTAGGAGGTCCGCCAGAAGGGGGACCACATCGATGCACCCCCTGCCTGGCTCTCCCACACCACCTCACGCCAAGCCATCCTGGAGGGCCTCAGCATATGAGCACCGGAATTGCTGCACCCCACCGGCTCCGGCTACCCCCTTCCCCCCTGCTGGGCTGGAGCAGTCCCTACGAAGGTCCCCGGAGCCCCCACACCGGAAGCACTTCCGGAGGGTGGCCCTGCTCCCCTGGCATCCCTGACCGGAGGCCCTCCCCGCCGCATCGCCTGGCGCTCATATTGTTTTATTATCCGGGCATTTTTATTATAATGTGTTTTTGAGGCAGAGCCAATCTCACTTCCACCATAATCGTAGGAAACTTGACAAGGATATTACTTTTTTGGTCACACATTAAATTTTTTTAATATAGATAGGCATCATTTTTAGTCGAACATTACACTATAAAAGGAAAATTCAGTCATATAGGATAAAAGTTAGGTTCTTTTTTAAGCCATAAGATATTCTGAATATTGACAGCATCATCTGAAACTCAGTGCTCCAGATGAGAAACTGCAAGATTATGTTTGAAATGCTAAACTAGCCACACTAGTTGTTAGGGAGATAGCACGTGGTCATCTTCCTGTGATCATAGAGCTATGTTAGGTGGGGATTAACCATGTGGCCGTCTTCCTGTAATCATTGAGCTACTATATACAGTAAAGCGTCCCCTCTTACCCCCTTGGAACTTATTCCCTTGAGTTTCATTGTGATTTGCATTGGTGAATGGTGAGAGGGTTCATATGGAACCATAAGTGCATAATGCATCAGTCAACAAACGTCAAGTTATTTCATTGGGAAAGGTTCATGATGAAAATGCAGCATCCGTATCAGCACTAGTAAGTAGTAACTATGGTCTCTTAGTGAATTGTTTTCTTGGTGAATGATTTTCCTTCTAGTTCCATCTCCTCTGTTTTTGGATGTCCCAACAAAGTGGAACCTTAGTTTTAAGCTTGTTTACAAAACCTGTTTCCTCTAGGGACAGTGGATCTTGCACCCTCTATCTCACTTGCTTCATGTGTATTGTTCTTCAAATTGGCCTCGGCAACTTCAAACTGTTCAGGCATTTCTTTAAAACTCTTCTGGCCTTTAAAGGAACCTCACCTTTACACCTCCTGGTTGTACTACCTCTTGCAATAAAATTGGTGGTGCAAACAACTTGTCTGAATTTTTTTTATTGCTAGCGGTTCCAGTTTTCACGTTAATATAACATTGATGATCTTGTTGTTGAACTGCAGAATTTGGTCCTGAAGGCTGTTTCTCTTGCTATTGCTCGGGATGGTGCAAGTGGTGGTGTTGTACGCACTGTTATCGTGAGTATTATTATCCTGATGCACATTTGCAATCCCTTCTTTGTTGATAATTTATATTTATGACAATGAAAGATGAGATGGTACAAGAAAACTATGAAGCTGCAATAACTGTGTTACCATTATCTTCTCCTTGGTCCATTTTTTCTTGGAGTTTCTGTCTGGGAATGCACAGTATGTGTGGTCTCCGAAATACCATGACCGACTCCTTTCTGCTCTCATTGTCACCAATGAGGGTTCTCGTTCACTTTGTATCCTTGTGTGATATGAATGCGTGATCCTAGGCATTTTCTTTCTCTTTTTTTTTGAAGTTAACCACTGTACCTCACTCTTGATGACTGTGGTCATCTTTCTTCAGATCAACTCGGATGGGGTGATGAAGAACTTCTACACTGGGGACTCACTCCCTCTGTGGCACGAGGAGTTGGAGCCCCAGAATTCCTTGCTGGATATACTGTCGGCCGGGAGCTCAGGCATCCCTGAACCGATGAGCACTTGATGAACCCGGGGTATCTCTGTGCCCTGGTAGTTACTGGTGACAAGCCCATCCCATGTATTGTTGCTTTCTGCTCTGGGCCTCATTTAGAAAAGTGCGATCAGGTTTAACGAGGGAACGAACCCAACATGGGCATATTGCCATGTTGAATACCTCTCCTGGATGGAACTTGCACGGTTGCCTCTGGTTGGTTGTGTGTGGGTGGTATCTTTGTGCTTTCGAATCCCCGTGTCATTTTGAATCTAGTTCTGGCCGCCCCCCCAAGAAACAGATGATGACAACCAGAAGCTCATCCCGTGTTAGCTTGGCTTTGATGGCTGATGGGCATCTTGGTGTTATGTATCACCTGAAGGGAGCTTTTATGCTCCTACTTCAGCGTCATTTGGATTAAATTAAAATGCCGAAAATTTATTTGCGTTTTGTTTCAAAATCGGTACGGTAAATTTATTTGCATTTTGAGATCGCTTGTTTTGACATTATTAGTGTAAAAAAATGTTAGCTTTTTTTCGTTATAACCTGGTTTATGAAAAAGAGTAATAATGAATGTTTGTCAAAGCCGCGTACATGATTGCTGCACACATGCGTAATCCCCTGCTCAGGAAATCAGGAGACCGTGTTATGTGTACGATATATACAAATTGGGGCTACTTACTTGCGTAGGCTCATTGCTCAAGCAGTGCTTTATTATTTTTTGGGGGGAAATAAATATGCAAATACATCTCTCGGGAGATGTTCGGAAATTTTATAGGTAAATTAAGGGATTCTTTGTAATGGATGTTGAGTACGGATTTTTAACATTACTTTATGATTCAAATAAAATGAATCAACATTTGACATCAATCCACGATAAGAGTATAGGAGTTGACGCTGGAGTTTAGTTGTTTTCCGCAATCCAAGCGATTTCGATATCTGTGAGCCGTCCCGTGGCAGCGTGGCCGACGGGGGAGCGGCCGGCATCCTTTTTATACGGTGTTTGGTAGCACGGTCTCTCGACGGCAGACATATTAAACGTTCCCTCTTCTTTGGGGGCGTTTGCCTCACTTTCGATTCCAATCCGTGCCGTACAAATGACAATACCATACGTGCTGGGATCCTTCTCGGGGTTTTATCACTAACAAAAAGGAAAACGTAACGTTCTCTCTAATCTATATCTTCGTCGTCGTCTTTATTCTTCAAAATTATTAGAAATGGATAGCCAAAGGTTTTCGGAGAATAAAAGCCTCGGTTTAGAGGGCCCTCCGAAAAATTCTAATCCATTTTTTTAATATAATAATTAAATCCAAACTGTATCTCTGACTAGTCCGTACTACTACCGTTTATTAAACATGCAACCGGCATAGAAGTTAAGGTTTAGCGGAAGGGGGCAGAAACGCTGCGCCGTGTGGAGAATGTGACATGGAATATGGAATAATACGTAAATGGAATTCGATTCATAGAGCAAGCGGTGGTGAGCAATGGAGTCCGTCGTCTAGGTCTGATCACTACCGAGTAGTAGCGAAGAAAACAATAGATGGTCGAATACGTTCCACAGGAGGCAGTTGCTTTTTAAGGTTGATGGACCCACATATCTAGAGCTTGATCAAAAGCCAAACCTCCCCCCTTTTCATCTCAAGTGGGTTCTTGTTCGAGTTTCCCAGAGAACAGATGTAAAATGCCAATACATGTTTGAGACAGGTTGGTAAAAATTAGCCATAAATATTAGCTTCGTTTCCTCAGTGATTTCTCATAAATAACAAAACTACGACCTGACTCAAATGATCAACCTACACATATATATATATATATATATACACGAGTGGAAATTTCTAAGCTTCCCCCCCACCTGGTGAAACCTCCACCCACCCCGTGGGGCTGCTTCATCTCCCACTTACCCACGTCTGCCTTCATATTCGCAGTTTGATGAACAAACCCCCCCCCCCCTCCCATAAGAAAAATAAAAAGAAAAACACCTGCCAATTCTTCACCAGGCAGATCAAATGAGTGTGTGCCAGCAGAACCAGACACAGACGATGTCAATACACTCACTCCGATGGTTTCCAACATCCTTCTGGAACTCATAATCGCCAGGGCTGCTCTGCACCGCAGCCGTGACGGGCAGCGAGGGGTGGCCTCAAAAAGAACTTTTGACAGCTGAAGAGACGATGATGATCCGTCACCACGGGTTTGTGCATGTTCTCCCTGGTATTCTCGGATCAATCGAAGCGGTCGTAGGATCCGGCCGATGGGTTGCCGGAGTTCTGGTCACACTGATCCCCCCATGCATCTCCACCATCTGAAGAACTGCAAGCTTGGTTTGGGAGGATGTTGTTTCCTCCGAGGTCACCGTCCAAGCTCATCTGCTGTACTTCCTGAGGGGACAATATCCTAATGCAGCGGACACAGCTCACGAATTCCCTACACATATTTTGAAACAAAGAGCAAACCTTTTTAAGTATTGAGGTGCTGCTTATAAAACAAAGACAACTATCCTTTTAAGTATTGCCTCTGGGAAGAGGTGTTTTCAACTTACTCCCATGGGTCATCGCCAACTAGTAGGACATCATTCTCATGATCCACATACACCAGTTTCCAGCCAATCCTCTGCCTGTCCTCAAGTTGCCCCTCGATGCTGAACATTCGAGCAAGGTCCTGCTTTAACTCATCATAGCCTGGATAGCGAGTAATATCAATTGATCTTCCAACAGCCCCACGCTTGTACACCTACAATTTCAACCGAAACACAATGTTATCATGTAAATGAGAAACAGAACGGGTAAGCCAAGGGGATGTGGAAGTTTATGGGGAGAATCAGAAAACAGAAAATTAAAAAGACATTCTGGCCACTAAATCCCATATTAGAAGTAGTAGCACTAAAAAATCTGGCACACTCTTAAACCTGGTAGCATAAAGAACTAAGTTGGTAAATGTAACAATTCAAACGATTCGCCTGCTGTAGGAATCTTGATGACAATCAGGAAGCTGCTCGGTAATTAATTAGTTCTTTTGCATGGATGCCTCATTCTTTCTTCATCATAAAGAATGCTTTTATGCATGTGAACTTGTCCAGAATACGACAACAAAATCTTAAAGTACTTCATAGCACCATTAACATGTCATTGTGGTTACCTTTTGTACAATTCAAGCCTCAAAGCAAGATGATATTTTTGCCATTTCACAACACATTTTGATCAGAACCAATTTGCTGAACATCAACGTGAAAGCATAAAGGGAGAAATCCCGTATCGTGGCAGCCTCCTTCCCCTTCCAACTTTCATCACTTTGCAGCAGCTCTTGAATTGTCATGTTTTGTCCCCACATTGATGCTCATCATCCATAGTGGTCTTTTGTGTGCCGTAAAGAGATGATCCTACAATTTTTTTCTTTGTCCTCTACTACCCAGTTATTCATTTTATTCAAGCCTGTAGAGAATTCTCTGTTAACGTTACTTAAGTAATAGCCTCTGAGAAAACCTTTTGGGTAGAGCCCCTCAAAAAAACAAGGAGTAACAACCTCAGAGAAAACATTTTAGGCATGAAAAGACGTTCACCCTGGTATGAGATGCTACTCAACCAACTTTCCTATTAGTATGAGAAGAGCGGAAGGGATGATGAGGTTTTCCTAATAGAAGGCATGCCAGAAAGTACAGATACTCATCTAATAAGGGAAAAACGTAGGTGAGAAGATGGAACCTTAGTATAAGTCCTCATCCTTTGAAGTTGTGGTGCTGGGGTCCACGAGCATTTATTCAATAAGCTGCTATCACTGATTGTAGAGTCAATTGAGTTGAATGCCATGTCGGAGACGCCAATTGACTGGGAAATTATTGAAGATGACATTTCCTGCTGAGGTTCCTGGGAGATCTTATAATTGGAGATCATGCTGTTAGAAGTGAGATGGCTATGATAGTCTTTTGCTGAACTAATAGCCTTCGTTAGCAAAGGCTCACTAGGCATTGGCATTCCTAGTGGGCTGTCAATGTTCACTCCGAAAAGAACACTGTTTCTTGAATCAGATGGAGCTTCACTCTCCTCAGCAGCATCCCTAAACAAGACTGATTGTTGATTGAAAGAAGAGAGTGGATAGTTTTGCTGTAATTGTGATTCAGTCTGAGAAAGGCACACAGAAGTTGCTGAAGAGGATGTGTCCACGTAATCTACATGAGCTGTATTGTTCATGTATGCTTGTGGAGCAAGAATTCTCTGATTTTGTGACTTGGGAACAAGGATCGAAGGCTTTACATCAGGTTTCTGCAAACTCTTTGCTGCGTCAGTAGTTGCAGTCAATGCTTCAAAAGAAATAGTACTCAAAATTTTAGCAGCAGACAGAGAAACCTCCCCTTCTGTGACTGTGCTGTGGCATGTCTTGTTCAAGACTGACTGAGGAAGAACAGGGCCATTATTTGTTGAAGGAGATGTAGAACAGGAAGGGACATCTTCAGTAAGCAATGAAGGTGCTCCAGAGGCCATTAAGCAGCCACCCGCTCTCGAGAGCATATTGGCAGATGGTTGTGAACTGATCGCCCTAGGCAACTGCGTAGGAGTAACTTGAGACTGAGGAATTTTTTGTTGTTGCTGATGCGGCATGGAGTAAGAAAATTGCATGCTTACAGGAGTATTCTTTGCAGTCGGCAGTGGTGTTGATAACTTCTGGGAAAGTGAATGGGTGTTTGACAAATGCTGTGTTGCTTCCAAAAGGGTCTTCTGCTGCTCAGGAATTTGTGGGGATTGTTGAGGGGCTGCTTGTGCTAAGAGGGATTGCTGCTGCTGAAGTTTCTGTAGTAGTTGCAATTGCTCCTGCAACTGTAACTGCTGATTTGACTGATTAAGGAGCTGTGCTGGCATCCTACCTTGCTGAAGCTGTTGTTGCGATAGCAGCAACTGTTGCTGTTGCTGCCACTGTGGTTGGTGTTGTGTCTGCTGCTGTTGGGGTTGGTGTTGCGGCTGCTGCTGCAGCTGTTGAGGCTGATTTGATGGGATGTTGCTATGTGGAGGTTGATGGCTCTTGATTTGTGGTTGTTGCTGCTGAATTTGATTCTGTACTAAAATTTGTGCCTGTAATAGATGATTCTGATTCAATGATTGACTAAAAACCAATGGTTGTCCCTGCTGAAGATTTATATCTTGCAGCTGCTGCTGTGGAATGGTAACAGCACCCGGTTGGTTTGGAGGAGCCGATAGCTTTGACAGCTGATCAACTTGTTGAGTCTGTTGTGAGGGTTTTGGCACGCTGAATTGCAAATTGTTCTGCTGCAAGATCTGTGCTTGCATACCAACCTGTCTTGAAACATCTGTGGCATTGTAATTTTGTAGGACAGGCCCAGTCAGACTGCCCAAATGGTCAGCCTGCAGAACTGAGTTAGCCAGTGAAGGAGCTTGCCTGTTCATCCACTGGGCTAAACTAAGGGCAGGCATCACTGCATTTTGTGATTGAGAGTCCTTTATGCAGATCTCATCACCTAACCAGGGCATTGCCCTCTTGAGAAGGCTCTCCATATCTGTTGACTGGTCATCTGTAATGTAAAAGCATGTGACTTCTCAGTTCTGCTCCCTTTACTTCAAGTGTTTTTCAAGCGATTACAAAAATGTATTCAATTGCTCATGCTCACCCAACCAAAAGGAAAAACACCAAAATTCCAAGATTCCGCAATATAGGTCAATGGTATCATACGTAATAAGCCAGAACTTTGCACAAGATAAGGCATGTTTTGCACATGATTTTAACTGCACATACTTGATTTGATCTACATAGTATGTGAGCATCAGAAAGGAGGTCAATCGACTTGATCAACGTAGTGTTTTATGATTCTGTAACCTTGGGATTAACCATTACATTGAAATATTGAATAAAAGGTTCAAGCAAGAGGAAATTTGTGGTCTGGAAATTGGTAGAGAGAAGGACATGCAGATACATAATAAAAATACAATGAAAGATAAAAGTAAAATTGCCCTTTTAGGACTTATCATAGAAATTAGGACAACAAAAGGAAAACCTTTTTTAGACCTGAAATAACAATAAAATCTTATAGAGAAACAAGAATCCTGTAGTACATTGCTACCTGGCATTCCTGGTTGCCTAGGGCGCTTTGATCCGAAGAAAGGTGGGGGACAGATGAAAAAAGGAGCTTGCACTGGCTCAATTTCCCACATTGACACCCTGTTTCGCCTTTCACCAGCTGCAGACTCATCCCAGCCAACCTATTTGAATAAAGAAAATCGACTTGCTATGAGCTGGAATCTAACTGAAGAAACTTGGAAAACTAACTTATAGCTTATACAAATGCACCTGAAGATTTCGCCACTTAGAGTTTTTCCACCTTAGAGGATCAAGATCACTTATGCCTGTGATTGTACCCATGTACCTGAGGGAGAAAATACAGGATCATTGTCAACTGTTTGGCACCTGATTAGGTTCTTGTAAACTAGATAGCTATGATCTATGAATTTAAAGATAGAAAGGATCCCGTACTACCCTTGAAAAAGGAAGTATCTATCTCTCACAAGACATCATCAAGGTTTGGCCAATTCCCGTTTTTTGTTGCCTCCATCCTTTAAATTCCTTCATATATACAAAGTATAGAATATATGGAGTACATGGAAAAGCTAAACCATATATAGAGGCGAGCTTTACCTTCTTGTGCCTGACTCCTCAGTTTCAAACATCATCCGGAACCGCATCCCTAAAGTTATTTGGTTACCATAGATTGCCTTGTTGTATTTTGCCAGTGGAATGACAAACTCTGAAGGACTAGCTCTGCAATAACAAGTATTTTTCATTTATATCCATAAGTTCTACTAGGACAAAGATACACACTTTCAGGATGAAAACTGGACCAAAGACAGCTTGAAGTAATTTCTTCAGAATATTCTAACCATGTGATGAAAGAAAATTACCAAAGTTTAAATAACAGTTAATGTGCGGGAACAAACCTTGGATTGTAAAACACTGTGAAGGGGCTGTGGTTTGCGTAAGCATGGGCTGCTGCTGCCAGTATCCCTATCTGCATACTGTCACTTGACAAGACTGAAGATGATATGTAAGTGGGTTGTCTATTAGCCCGCCTTATCCCCAGAAGAAGCTGTTGCTTTTCATCCCTGATTGAAAGCACAAGAAGTTAATTAATTACTAGGGGCCATCAAATCAAAGTATCGTTTGCTTCTAGCTAGAAGTAGTAATTTGACCAACCAAGGCATAACAGAAATTTTTGACAAACAAATTAAACTCAGGAGTTGGAATTTGGAATGAAGGAGAAAATATATAAGAAGAGACTTGTCCAAGCAGGCAGCTTTTCTTCTGCTTAACATTTAATCACCAACCAGATGCTCAATGGAGAGAGAGCCGAGATGAGCTAGTTTATACCTAATAAATAACACGGAGTCACCGGCAACAAGCCTTTTTCCACTCACGAACAGGCTCCAGCCAGTCGTGAGCAAGTGTCGTTTCGGCTGACCTGGAGATTATGGAGGGGAAAAGAAACTGAGCCATTTTTTTTTTCTTCTGATGAACCAAATTGGAATAAAGATAAAGAAGACGGAACAATAAAAAGGTTCAGATGACAAGCCGAGACGGGTCTCTTGGGGCAGATTTGCCCAAACGGAGAGACATGCTCATAAATCTAAAAAAGATTTAAGGTATTCTTAATTAGCTGATTCTCATAATTAGCACATTTAATTTCTGATTCATTGATTGAGAGAGAGAGAGAGAGAGAGAGAGAGAGAGAGAGAGGTGTGTGGGGGAGCCGGGGGGTGAGATCTCAGCAGAGTTTCCCTTGACAGCAGCAGTGCCTGGCTAATTACCTCTATAGATGTGGCGAAAAGTCCACAAGTTATCATGCAAATCTCTTGCTCGCAATTCTCGTGCAGGAGGTTGCATCGAGAAATCCTACAAACAAGAATGTCACAAGTGAAGGTTTAGAAACTGTGTCTGTCTGTCTTAACTTGTAACCCGGACAAGATTCTCGGCATAGAAAGACATATTTACAAGAGGTGGGAAGATCTTCTCTGCTGCACGGCGAGGCACGGAGAAACCCCCATGGGTGCTGGTATCACTTGCAGTCAAAGCCTTACAGAAGAATTCTGTCTGTGGTCTATTTGATTTCAGTGCAAGATCTGATGCAAGAAATCCCTCCTTGTCATTCTGTGAGAAGAAAAAAAAAGAGAGCAAGAAATGCCACGTAAGGAATGCCACAAGGCGCCTTGTGATCAATACGCTGCATAGAGTACTCCCCGCTGCAGGTGCATTTTAGAGACATCACCATGCGGCGCCGACAGAGAACTGGAGAAAAATCACTGGATATTAATCTATATCGATCGTGTTCTCTAAACCCCATCAAGGCATGGAAGCACAGTCCACAAGCATCAAAGCTAGAGTTTGCATTAAATGAGTAGAGTATCTTCCCTACAGATTTAACAAAAATTCCAGGCATGCATGCAGCGGGATCTAGGCACCTTCGACTCGATCCATAAACTAACTCATCTCTAGAACCTTAGAAGGAAGGAAGCATATATGATGGGTAAGAACCGATAAACCAAAAAAAAAAAAAAAAATTAGACTTACCGTGTTGACCGGCTGAAGTGTCATCTGAGCATAAACTTCATCCGTCTCTGGATCAGCCTGGAGAAACAATTTTTGTACTGAGAAAAAAAAAATAAAGAAGTACGTTCGCAACGCGTGGTCGCAACTCGCAGCTTTCGGACAAAACAGAGCAAGTAATTAGGGAAACAAATGGCGGAGGACCCACATGCAGGGTGACACTGTGAAGAAGGCAAATCAACTTCCAAGGGAGATTGGCGTAGTTCGGAATTTGCATATCAGCATCCTTCTGCATGGTGGCTGCAACCTGAGGATCGGAAAGTTTTTCAGGCATCAAAACCGACGACTGCTCAAAACGGACATTCTTTCACCATTTGGAGAACTCCCGCGAAGGAAAGAAATTAAGTAGAAGTCGACAGTGAAGAAAAATGAATGTGCGTGTGTGTATGTACGTATGTATGCATGTAATAGTGCTGCTGCTGCTGCTGCTACTACCATCGCCCGGGTCCGCTCCTGACGGATGCATAGCATATATACGTTTGTTTGTAATAGAAGGCAATAAATGCGATCGAGGGAAGATTAAAAGATGCTGCCTTTTTGTTAAGTAGCTGGGGAGAGATCAGCAAAATACGCAGGAATGGAACCGAGCAAACTACGCAGGAAATTATAAGGAACCCAACGTAGGAAAAACAAATGCCTCCACAATCCGTAGACGACAGCAACAGTGTGGCCGCAGGGCAGCGAGGTGTCTCGATCGGGCTTTTATAAAGAACTCGATGGAAGGCCATTAATGGGGGAAAGCAGGAGAGAGAGAGAGAGAGAGAGACGATGTGGACGGCCATGCATTGTCCATGTACGGGGCTGACCTGCTCGCTGTGGCCCTGGGGGAAGTAGACGACGAGGCTCCCGACGGGTGGCAGGTTCACCAGCGGCCCCGCGCATCCATACCATAGCTCCGGGTTGATGCTGCTCTTCTTCTCCTCTCCACCTTCACCGTCACAACCAAAATCACGCGTCAGAACTTAAAACCATGCCCACCACCACCCCAACCCTTCTTGATTTTGTCTTCTTGCCCGGCCGCATGCAGGAGAGAAAAGAGACAAAACAAAAACGGCGGCATTTTTAAGGCAAGGGACGCGGTAAAAATCTCACCTTCGGAAGGATTCGTGCCGGCGGCGGACGTCACACCGGCGTTCCCCGGTGCCTTCATGGCGGCGGTCGATTTAACCTTGGCTTTAACAGTTCAACACCCTCGGCGGCTTATACAGCTCGCAGTAGGACTGCTTCCCCATCCGAGACGACGCCACAGGCGAGTTAGCGGCAGATCCCGACTGCCGGAGATTCACATCTGGCGGCTCAACCGGAGGAGCAAACCCGCCGTTCGTTGTGTGGTACCAGCTGGGTGGTCTTGTTCTTGCTCGGTCGGAGAGCGGGTCCTGCGGGAGCTAGCTAGGGGCGGCTCCAGTTGGCTCCGCTCACGACGGGGATCCGATTGCAGTCGCTCATCAGCCACACCAAGGCGAAGGGAGCTCCCGCCAAATCCGGGAATTAGGCTGCGAACAGTGGGCAGCGCCGGGGGCGGAGCCGTGGCCAAGGAGAGTTGGTGGTCGGAGGCGGCGGCGGCGGAGGAGGAGGAATTGAGCGAGGCGACAGCGGTGCCAGGGGTGCAGGGGGGAGAGGGAGCGAGGGGTACTGCCACGGCAGCACCGGGTGAGCGAGCGGTCTGGTCTGGTGGGGCGTGCCTTCAATTCCTCGGGCCTGACCTGGCGCCGACCACCATCAGCAGCAGCAGCAGCAGCATCAGAAGCAGATGGTGGGAGAGAGAAGGGAAGCAGACGGGAGGGGGGGCGGGCGGGCGGGCGGGGGGGGGGGGGGTGGTGTTTTTGTTCCTTCAGGAAAATATTGTCGCCTATATATTTATATATATATATATATATATATATATGTAAGCCGCCCCTACATTACATACATAGAATACATACATATACATACATACCCCGGACAGCTACCCCCTCCCCCCCTCTTCTTCTATTATTTAATTTAATTGTCTCTCTCATCCCTCTTCCTTCTGTTTATTTATTTATTCACTGTCAGCCACCTTCTTCTCTCCTTGCGTCTGTCTACTACCCTCTCTCTCACACATACTCACTGTGTCCCCTCTGACCGGCCCTCCACCCTATGAATATTCTATGATGCCCATGTGTTGCTAGTATGTATATGCGTCCCACCATGGCTAATCTCATTATTGGGAACATGGTTTGACATCTCGGTACGGGGAGTCTCGACTCACACGTTTTGACCCGACTCAAGCAGTGGACGTCACGCCTGAGTCATAGGTCGTGATCGAGATGTTTCATTATTTTAATATTATATTATATTATATTATATATATAATATTTTTTCTATTATTTTTATTATTATATATATTATATATATATAATCTTTTTTTATTTTAATACGGAACGAGATGGATCGAGACGGGACCGACCCGTCCCAAGCTATGATCGAGATGGACGAATTGATCGAGACGACAAACCCTGATTGAGAAGATCATCAGATATATGAAAAACTCAGATATATATATATATATATATATATATATATATATATATATATAGAGAGAGAGAGAGAGAGAGAGAGAGAGAGAGAGAGAGAGAGAGAGAGAGAGAGAGAGAGAGAGAGAGACGCGCACACACATATACACTCTCTCTATCTAAAAATAAATAATAATAATAATAAGTAGGAGTAACGCCCTCACTTCTCCAACTCACACACCACAACCATTGTTGCCTGGTGCTCTTAGTGAGTTTTAACTTTTAACTTATCTATATATAGAGAAATGTTTATGTGATATCGGCATCACGTGATGGGGGAGGCATTTAGAGGTGAGAAGATGTCGGTATCAGGTGATGTCGACGTCACTTGAACATTTCATATATATATATATAAACTACGTTTGTTGTGCTCGTGAAATACCACCAAAAGTATCTACTGAGTTAAGTAATACTCGATACACACGGCCTAACGGTAAATATGCCCACGTATTGAGTTGTGAAAGAGAAAAAGATTAAAAAAACAGAAAAGAGAGAGGGGGAGAGAGAGCAGCAGTTGTGGGAAGGAGGAGGATCTCACGGTTAATTTCTTTGCTTGGCTCGCGCTCCGTCCGGTTGTGCGATGAGGTGGTGACCATTAATTGTGACGATGTGCTTTGCACATTTAAGAGCAAAGGGCGGGGGGGGGGGTGTGTGTCGGTGGGTTCGTGTTTTAATTTGTTCGTCTTCTTTCCTTTATTTTGTTTTATTTTTAGACGATGTTAAGGTTGTAGTGCAAGTGTTGTTGCGGTTGTTGACGTTGTTTGTGTTGGAAAAGGAGTGGAGAATGACCAGAGAGGCAAGGTTGGGGGTTGTGTACCAGAAGTTTGAGTGGGTCTAATACACTAATGAGATAAAAGGATATTATTTCATAACAGATCAGAGATCTCTTCTAGTTCGACTCCTATAAAAGATTTATTGTGAGTGATGCGCTCAATCTATTTATTACAGAAGACACGCTTTTACGCTATTCCCCTCAGTCATCCCTCTTTCCTTTTCCTAGCAAAGGCCACGAAGGAATCTATAAACACACGCGCGCGCGCACACACACACACGTACAGATATAAATATATATATATATATATATATATATATAAGCAAATCTTCTCAAATTATTACTTTTGAGAAAAAAACAAGCGTTATTTTTTGGCAGGTAAAAAGTTACAAAAGATGCTCAGAAAAGTAGAAGATTGCGTATGCTCTCCCCTCTAGGGATTCAGGTCAATCAAAATGTCTGCAAACTTAATTAACATATTTCACAAACACACACAAAATTGTGGGTGGGGGCATGAGGGGAGTCCACTTATTACAAGAGAAACAGTAGAAAACTGTGTGAACAAGACAGACAACTCGAAAGAATCCTTCACACCTTTAACCGTGTTAGAAAGTTAAAAAAAAACCCTTCAATAATACACAGCTATATATATATTGAGATAAGTCAAGATTTATCGTTCCGATCGTCTCGGTCGTCTGGATCACGACCTGAGACGATACGGGACGATACTGTATCGCTTTATATCGATTTAAAATAAAGACTTTAATATAAAGATTATAAATAGAATATCACAAAATGCTCGTTAACTTAGTTGGTTAGACGGTGTCATTCTTAAATCAAACGACTCCAGTTCAATTCTCTTTAGTATCAAAGGATTTTAACGTTTTTTTTAATTTAATAGTTAAGTTGGTACGCGAGCCCCGACCTCCCACGTGCTGAGGAATGTCCTCTCTCTCTCTCTCTCACTCTCTAATTTCTGTTTACCAATTTTTTGAACTTCCAGCCATGGTAGAAACGAGGGGCCCATTTTGACTTGAAGGGCACCGAGATTTTGGGCCCTTACCTTCTCGAGTGCGAAGCGAATGGGGGGGGGGGGGGGCAAATGGGCCCACGCCATGACACTGTTGACTGGCAGCATCTTTCGTGAAGGCTTTATAACAACGCCGTAGAATCGACGATCTGGATGCGATCGTGTGTTGACAGTGAGAGGATCTGACGGACGTCCTCGATTTGTACTCGGCAAGCCCGCCCTGTCGCTTTCATGGCGTGCGGCTAACTCCGACGGGGGTTTCTGAATGCCCCCACGTAAAATCAGACGGTGAGGAACAGAGCAGGGTGGGGGCCGGGTATATGTATAGGGGGTGCACCTGACGACGTACTGATCATCTGGGCTTGTATCAGAGGTCCATTGGCAGGTGGGACCCCACATCTGGATAATAACACACCCGGATTAATCAATATAATTTTAAATAACCCCCCCTCTCTCTCTCTATATATATATATATGTATAGAATTATGAAAATATTATATATACATTGATTAATATAACTTCACCAAAAATCTCTCCCCCATTAAGGCATAAGAACTTATCGTCCATTACGTGTTATCATATTTAAACGGGCAATCAATTGCATGATTGTTTTTTACCAGTATTATTCTAGTTAATAAAATGATAAGAGTGACACTTCTACAATTATCTTGTGTAATAAGACTATTTTTACAATTATCTACAAAAGAACTAAGATCTAAAGTTTTAATAATCAAAATATTTTCACTTGGGTTATATATATATATAGAATTTGGATGTGCAACAGCAAGCCCACTTTGTCACGTGCAAGGTGTGGCCACCGCCACCGGTCATAGTTGGGTACCCCGTCTGGTATCCCATGACCGCCACTCCCTCCATAGCTGGTCGCCCAAAATAGCAATTTATGGCGCCCATCAACTATTACTTTAATATATGCATCATCAAAGTCTGACAAATCAAGAGAGAGGAGAGGTGAATTAAGTTTATTTAAGGTAATGTCCGATTTTCAAATGCTCACTTAACTTTTGAACTCTATTTTTCATAGAATGATCAATTAATACCAAAAGTGATTAACCTATGACCATTCTTTAGCCTTAAGATAATGATAAAATAAGTGTTAAATCTGCAAAAGATGAGAGAGAGAGAAGTAGTAATTGCACAAGTGAATACGTGCGTTTTTATAGTGATTGGGTCTCAAACTTGAGACTTCAACTCCCTCACAGTGAGTAAGTATTTTCCGCACACTATCAATTAAATAATCACGTACACGGGGTGAATGAACACGCGATCACGAATGACGCGGAAATCAGCCACACTCACCCCTAGGCTTTGGGTTTTTTTCTCTTTTAATACAATGAAGTGCAGGGTAACGAAGAAAATAGAGGAATATTAATGGGGGTACGTGTCCGTCGGTGATAAATTGGGCGCATTAGATCACACGAGTGATTGAAAAAAAAATAAAATTATTAATATTTTTTTAAAAATTATTTTTGTGTTATGTATTATTTTTAAAATGATAAGTTTTAATAAAAATATAAAAATTTATACTTAAAGAATATTCTCTCTCTACACCCTCCCTCTCTCTCTCTCTCTCTCCAAACTATGCAATGGAATGGGTTTAAAATCTTAGTTTAGCGGTGGAATGGCATATAAAATGGGTTTACAATGATGGGCGGGCATCGAAATCTACTCGTATAAGGAGATTCTGGGGATTTTTCACCTCCCCTCTTATTGTGTGTGTGTCCCTCTCTCTCTCTCGTACTTAAAAAAAATTATATGGACACGAAAGTCGGGGACAATTAATTGTAACATTTTATTTGGCTTAGCATTTTACATGGGAATCTCCCGGTAAACCCATTCAAACGCCACCAAATATCTCACACTCACAAATAGACCCTAGCTAGTATTAATGCACTACGTTAATTCTTCGTCATTAAAAAGATAAGAAGAGAAATAAATAATTAAAAAAATATAAACATTCAAAGTGAATATTGGTGGGGGTATATATGTGTTCTGGACTGTGAATAATTAATCCCTGCCGTTCTTCAGAGGCGGTCGACCACCCTGATGCACACTTAATGTTTTCACCTCGCTCTGGAGAATCCTGTTGACCGAAATCGCCTGGCGAGGCGGTCCACCGCGGTGTCGTATGAGCACACCCTGTGCTTTGGAAATTACATCGTCCATATATTGCTCCGATTTGATAGGGATTCTGATCACCTTCGACGTGTTTTTGAGCATGAATCTGGTTCTGGCTCTATATATATATATATATATATATCTTCCGTGCTTAAGTTTAAGCCAAACTCTCCCATAAATATATATGCCTCTCAAACATCACGAATACAAATCAGATAATTAGCTATACACAAGATCAATTACTTTGTTATCGTCAAAATGATCAAGTGGAGAATTTTCACGACATCATCCCAAGCCAACCAAAGCTGAACCTGGTGATGGGAGGATGCATATATATATATACTTCAGATCATGAGGAGAATAAATATCACCACCAGCGGGAGTGAGTGTGCAAGAATGCCCCCGATCGAGGAAGCCCACTTCAATTCAATGCATTGCATCACTCAAAACCTTCACAAGATTTTTCTCTCCCTAGCTGCTGCCTTTTTTTTTGACCTTAATTTAGAATCATCAATGATCGCATAATTATCAATTATCCCATTAACTAGTGCATATATGGACACTAGCTAGCTAGGCAGGGTTCTTAATTAGTTATCAAAGATCATGCCTGTAGTGTTCTTTCTCCGACTCCAAAGCCACTACGAACCCGGAGAGATATTATTCCCCTTCCGGATCATTGCGAGGCATGCATGCCCATGTGCAAATTAGGTTGTGCTTGTACCTGTGCAAATTAATAGGTATCAATAATATATATACCATTTCTACACCACCACATGCAGGAGACACACACGCATGTGCATGCGATAATGTGCACGTATTTATGTTTGTAGTGTAGGTGGTGGTGGTGGTGGGGGGGGGGGGGGGTTCTCGATATATCGGATATATTAATTTAGAGGACTACAGATATTAATATATACAGGATGTTCTCCTACACAAGCAAGCAAAGATATATAACTGCATTCGCCTTAGCAATGGGCTCTCCACGTACGGGCATCTACCAAACCCAGAAGGCGCCACCCACTCGATCGGTTGAATGGATGATATCATGAAGGTGCGCTCCCCCCCCCCCACCCACCCACCCACCCCATGAATATGCCCATAGGCTAGCTCCATGGAGATATATATCATCCCCATGCGTGTGGTACGTACGTGTGTCTTGTTTTTGTTCCATTTCTCGACTTCCACCCAAGTTGAATGATCGATATCAATGACAAAGTGCACCAAAGAGTATACGTAGACCGGTGCGGTTGCCATCATACATGTATGTCCATGCATGTGGTGTGACCAGTACCTTTAATATCTATCCATCTGTAATCCCCACCTACATCGATCCCCCTCCCCCCCGCCCGAACCCATTGGTTTTATTTTCCTAACGAAGGGAGTTGGCGAGGGAAATTAAGGGGGAGAAGAGGAAAAACTGCAGGTACTTGCATGCGTCCACATACATCCACAGTGCCTCAACATGCCGTGTGAGCTGACCTCTCCCTTGGGGACATCAAATCCAGTGGCCAGTGCAGATTGATGGGGACTCCCTAGCTATCAACGTTTGGTGGTTTAGGTGCTTCCTCCATCCGAGATGGAGTGGAGGAGGAAGGAGAAGAAACTTCTGGGCAGTGCCAGTGCCTCCTACCTCCTGCTGTGCTGCTGCTGCTTGTTGGGAGGGAAGGAACAAGGCCCTGTCATTTGATTTGATTGGGGTTGGGGGGTTGCAACCAACAGATTCTCAAAGGCCTAATAACAGGGAACTATTGGCATCTTTACAGCTAGTTTGGTGTTGGATGGGAGGCTGCACCAAGAGTGCACCTCCACCATGAAAAACACCTACCCTAGCTCCCCTCGAGTTCCTGGGTTTAATTGCATTATTGGTGCTCCTCTTCAATTAAAAGATCGAATGCTGTACGTACAAATCTCTTTTAATTAATGAAACGGGGGGTGGGGTGCGTTAATGGAAGGTATCCCACATGCACCCATGTGTATCCGGCCGGCAGATTCATATATCGCTCGCCCCATTCTCCGTCATGTTGTTCTAATGAATGCACATGATAATCAGCATCCCAGCAAGGCCCATGCCTTGCCATTAATTATGATCATCCGTATCTTTTTCTTTTTCATTCCAGATTTATACATACATACATACATACATACATACATACATATATATATATATATATATATATATATATATATATTATATATATATATATATATATATGATCTCCTTAATCACCTTTGTGCCCTTCTTGCTTGATGTTAGCAATTCTCTTCTGATGTTGCATGATCTTTGCTCTCTCTACTCCCAATTCTGTATTTAGGTGGCTGCCACCTAACCGCAAAAATGATAGAAAAAATATATTCATCCGCATTCTTGGATGAGTTTAACCGGGAAGAGTTGGGAGCATATATATACACACTGTACGAGTAATAATACTTGCTCCAGATTTTGGGTGTGCATTAATTTTTTAAATTTTTATTTGTTAAATTTATGTCTTGAGATGAAAGTTGAGTTGAGCTACACGTCCTTAGAAAGTAGACTCTGATCTGATTATTAAAAACTCACAAAACATAAAAAAATTATTTTCTAGTCCCTATAATTAAACATATTTTTCTCTTAATCTCTCAAATATAACTATTTATTTTAAAGTGTTTACAAATTTTTGACTCTTATTTAAAACTTAAAAGTCCATGTGGTTAATCGACGGTAGAAAAATGGAATATGCCATTTAAGATGAATAGAATATTTCATTTAAGTAATGAAATTATCAAAATAACCCTCCTTCTCTCTCACCCCACCCCCCACGCCGCTGCAGCACTTGGTCCATTGCCAACTCCTTGCCATCTCTGATAACTCTGGCACAGTCACCCCGCCCTGACACTGTCACCATGTTGTCAGCACCTACGGTGCGATGAGAGAGAGAGAGAGATCCCGCCAGGGAGGTTGTTCAAGCCGAAGTCTGGGATGATTTCCCTCACTCTTCATGCATTGTGGCACCCAATCTAGGAGGTTGCCAGCATTGTCTCCTGCGATAGTGGCACCCTCAAATCCATCATTGGTTGGAGATCATCCATTCCCACCTCCGAGCAGGTGAACACGTACCTCTCCAGCTGTTGAGTTCTCTCCTACCCCTGCCGGCACTCAGATTTGTTGTTGTCATAGAGGCAGCACTGGTCGAACTTTGAGACACCGGAGCTACTGCTAGAGAGTCGATCAGGGCCGACCACGAGCAAGCAAAAGTATGCCGTGAGTGAGCCGCCGAATTTAGAGGCAGAGGCGGGTTTCCTTCTCCACCTGTAATGTCCAAATTTGCTGCGGCGAAAGATGAACTAGTCGGTGCAGATAGTGGAAATGTTGGATTGGCAGAAGAACCCTGCAAAGCTAGAGGAGGAAGCTGCGAAGGGCACGTGGAGAAAGATGCTTATGGAAGGTAGGTCAGGGAAGATGAAGGATAGGTGGACGGTTGTGACGAGGGCTGCAGAGAGGATGGGAGGCGAACGCTGGTGCTAGTAGCTGTGGGCGCTTGCGACAACGATGAGGTTGCAAATGATGATCATGAGCAGGGGGATGAACAGGCTCCTGCCTCCCCCTATTGCTCTCTACTACTCTCGCCCATGAACACGGCAACGAGGTTCCACCTCTTGATGCTCTCCTCGCCCCCACCCTCCCCCTCTTCCCCTTCTTTCGCTCCCGCCTCCCCTGTCCTCTGACGGGAGAAACCCCCTCCACATAAGATTGTGATGAGGTTCTCTCTCTCTCTCTCTCTCTCTCTCTCTCTCTCTCTCTCTCTCTCTCTCTCTCTCGAACGTCGTCAGATGCCGCCGCCCTCTGACGCGGACGTGCGTCGGGGAACGGATCGACGGGAGCTTCTGTCGGCACGGATGGAACAGATATCTTGCTACCTCGCGCAGCTCGGCTTCACGCCGGACGGTCTCACACCGGGCGACTCTCGAATCTCACAAAGAGAAAGGAGGGAAGGGAAGAGCACAAGGGCAAGATGCACCTATGTGTTAACAAAACCTGTTTCTTTTCATTCATCCATATGATACGTAACACACCATTGGCCTCCTTATATAGGAAAGGCCCTATTACATGAATACCTTCACACTTTTACTTATTTGCCTATATACCCTAGCTTAATAAAACAAGGACCTCACCCACCATCCAACAACCTTTGTTGACTTGGGGGTTTAAAGTAATTTAAAATATAATACTTTGACTCAAATAAAATATTATGGTGGTTAAAATACAAATACCACCAAATACACATATACACACATACGTACGGATACGTACTCAGGACGTCGCGTCTTCTCCGAGCCATAAACTCAGTGCAGTCGGGGCGGTGTGATGTCGACGCCGAGTAGTGGGCCCGGTGTCCCCACCAACCCTCCCGGGGCTGCTGGAACTCGACTCCGTCGAGTAAGGGGGAACACCGCTGTGGTAGTGCTCCAGCAGATCTGGATCGAGGCGCTGGAGATCTTCCCGGCTGATCCAGAAATCATCAGAAGGCGGTCGGTCCCGCCAGCGGATAAGGTAGCGCTGGTACATCTTGCTCCGTGTAGTGGTCACCTGCTCATCCAGTATCCTCTCAATGTGCTCGCGCGGTACTCTCGAGGCTGTGGGATGCACAGGGGTTGGCTCACTCTCAATGGGAGGAGAAGGCTCGAAAGGGTCACTAGGAATCGCTGTGGGTTCCTTGTAGGCCACTAGGGCTGCCACATTAAAAGTCGAGCTAATCCCATATTCGGGAGGTAAGTCCACAACATAAGCATTGGAGCCAATCTTCCGCAGAATTGGGAATGGTCCATCACTACGGGCCTGTAACTTTTTAACGGCTCCCGAGGGGAGTCGTTCGGGTCGGACCCGTACCATAATCAAGTCACCTTCTTGAAATTCATGGTGACGCCTATGCGAATCAGCCAAATTTTTATAAGTCTCATTACTGAGGTTGATTTGCTTGCTAATTGACTCATGCAGACTTTTGACATGCTGTGCAAATTCCTCAGCTGATTTGGACGTTCTAGACTCGAGGGGAAGGGGAATGAGATCCACAGGTTTCCTAGGTTTGTAGCCATGCACGACCTCAAATGGACTCATGCCTATGGACCTATTGATAGAGCTGTTGTATGCAAATTCGGCTCTGGGCAAAAGAAGATCCCAAGTGTCGGAATGTTCCCCTACAAGACACCTCAACAGATTCCCTAAACTCCTATTGACGACCTCAGTTTGCCCATCAGTTTGGGGGTGATAGGCAGCGGAAAACTTCAGTTTGGTGCCAACTAGGTGCCAAAGTGTCTTCCAAAAATAGCTAGTGAACCGGACATCCCGGTTAGACACGATGGTTTGGGGAAGACCATGCAGACGCACGACTTCATCAAAGAATAAATGAGCTACTCTAGATGCATCAGATGTTTTGGAACATGTAATGAAGTGGGCCATCTTAGAGAACCTATCAACGACAACAAAGATGGAATCATGCTTGTGAGCAGTGCGTGGTAATCCAAGGATAAAATCCATGCTCACATCAACCCATGGTCGATCAGGAACGGGGAGAGGAGTGTAGAGACCAGTGTTCTGTTTAACCTGTTTGGCCATCGTGCATGTCCTACACTGGGCTACAATCTTGGCCACATCTTTCTTTAGGCCAGGCCAATAGAAGTGCTCCTCCACAGAATGGATGGTCTTGTTACGGCCAAAGTGACCAGCAAGACCTCCAGCATGCATTTCCCAGACTAGAAAGTCCCGAACAGAAGTCCTTGGGACACAGAGTTGCTGCCCTCGAAACAGAAAACCATCATGGAGTAGATAGTCAACAAATGTTGTCGAGGATCCAGCAGACAGAGCAGAATAGGTAGTGTAACGACCCGAGAATCCGATTACCGGGAAGGCCCGATAACCCGAGACTCGCACCGCCACCCACGAGCCCGAAGACTCGGAAGGGTTAAAAGGATGGTGTGGAAACTACACAAGCATCACAAATAATTGCAGAAATTAAACAGTTATAATATTAAGCAGGAAATGAATTTAACATTTCACATGGTCCACAATAAAATAACAACAACAGCAACAGTAGTCCACGACTAGTACAGTGACAAGAAAGAAAAGTACAGCTACACGGGGCATCCCCCGGCTCTGACCTCTGGCACTACCTCTGGACACCCGCACCACGCTTCCGCTGCGCTCCTGACACGCTCCCCGAAGGTGGCGCCTCACCTGAAACACGGTGAAAACACGCAGGGAATGAGTCTCAGAACAAGACTCAGTAGGGATCACTCGAACCCTACCTCGAAAAACGAGAAACCACTACTCTAGCGGTAGGAAAGTACCTCGGAAAGGAAAGCCCTGTACTCTACAGAACTAGACCCTAACGGCACGCAAACCGACACACGTGCCACGGTATGAGAAGACCGAAACTCAACGGTCGAACCGTCAAAACCCGAAGGTCGGAAACACACGACTGACAGTCTGACACTCCGTACTCGACAGGAGTACCACCCACTAGAAGCACAGCCGGTAGCGTCCCCTGACGTCTTACACCGCACCGCAGGTGAACCGCCTGACGTGGTAGATCCTACCCGAGGCGCAAACACCGTACAAGTAACCACAAACAAGTGACTAGCTGGGGTCACGCCCGTCGACGTGGGTCCAACCGCCCCCAACCACGTGTGCACACACAGACCGCGCGTCCCTGGTCTGGCCCTCTGACCGGTTTTCCCCTCAGCCGGACTCTGGCTGCAAGACGTGGGGCCCAACGGTAACCGGTCCACAAACCGTCTCTAAAGGTCAGCCCGTACACCACTCCCTGGTGCGACTAGCACACGCGTACTAGTAGGCTACGACTAGTGGAGGGTCACTGAAGGAGTAGACTCTCAAGTTACGGAAAATAACGCCCAAGCCCGACAACGTGTGGGAATCACCCCACGCACTAGTCCCGTCGCACGGAGACCACGGTCGGAGAAAAGCGAGGTTGCCACCCTCATGGGGCAACACAGGAAGTGGCGGTCCGACCCTCAGACCGTCACTGCCAAATGGCGGTCCACTCTAGGGCCGTCACTTGGAAATAGCGGTCTAAGGCGGACCGTCACACGGCCAGGGGGTAGGGGGAAGCGACGCGCCTACCCTAGTGCGTCGCTTGGAAGCGGCGCACCTAGGCCAGGGCGTCACATGGCACCCCACACCCACGAAAACCACAGGGAAAGTAACGCGCTTACCCTGGCGCGTCGCTCGAAAGCATGTGACGGCCCAGCCCAGGGGCGTCACTAGCAAACGGCGGCCAGTCGCAGGACCGCTACAGCCCTCGACCCTAAAGGCCAACACCCAGGGAAGTAACGCACCCCTCTAGGGGCGTTACAGGTAGGGCCAAAATCAGGACACTCTCCATAGAGTTCCTTCATGCGATCAAATCCCGTGACCTCTACCCGAACAGTGGAAAGAAGGGAGACCCTTCGACTTAAGGCGTCGGCCACCTTATTGTCCTTTCCTGCCTTATGATTTAGGACAAAAGTGAAAGACTGGAGGAATTCTACCCACCGACCATGCCTAGGGTTTAAACCCTTCTGAGAACTAAGGAATTTTAAAGCCTCGTGGTCCGAGTATAAGACAAACTCTTGTGGTAAGAGATAGTGTCTCCAGTGTTTGAGGGCTTGGACCACGGCATAAAACTCCTTATCATATGTGGAGTATCGAAGCTTTGCATCAGAAAGCTTCTCACTGAAATAAGCCACAGGGTGGCTCTCCTGGCTAAGCACTCCACCTATTCCTACGCCAGATGCATCACATGAAACCTCAAAGACTTTGGAAAAGTCTGGTAGGCGGAGGACATGGGTTTTGGTCATAAGCTCCTTTATGGCAAGAAAAGCCTGGGAGGCGGCTTTGGTCCACTCAAAACTTCCTTTACAGATGCAATCCGTAATGGGTGCCATAATGGTGCTAAATCCCTGGATGAAGCGTCTGTAGAAGATGGCTAGCCCGTGGAAACTTCGAACGTCATGGACATTCTGGGGCTCTGGCCAGTCTACTATGGCTCGGACCTTGGATTGGTCCACAGACACTCCATGACTTGAAACCACAAATCCGAGAAAAGTGACCCGATCTGTCATGAATTCACACTTAGTCAGATTGGCAAACAGGGTTTCTTTCCTCAGGGTCTCGCAGACCTCCTTCAAATGGTGAATGTGGTCCTGAGGGTTGTGGCTATAAATGAGGATGTCGTCAAAGTAGACGACAACAAAGCGACCAATGAGGGGGCGAAAGGTTTCAGTCATAAGCCTCATGAAGGTGCTAGGGGCATTGGATAGCCCAAAAGGCATGACAAGCCACTCATACAGACCCTCTTTTATTTTGAAGGCTGTCTTCCACTCATCCCCGGGTCGAATCCGGACCTGGTGGTAGCCACTTTTCAAGTCAATCTTGAAAAAGATGGTGGCTCCACTCATCATGTCAAGCATGTCATCAAGACGGGGAATGTGAAATCTATACTTGACAGTGATTTTGTTGATGGCGCGGCTGTCAACACACATCCGCCATGTGCCATCTTTCTTTGGTGTGAGTAAGGCAGGAACAGCACATGGACTTTTGCTCACCCTGAGGAAACCTTTGTGGATAAGGTCCTCGACAATCCTTTGGAGCTCAGCATGCTCCTTGGGGTTCAACCTGTAGTAGGGAAGGTTGGGTAGGGTGGATCCAGGGACAAGATCAATGGCGTGTTGAACATCACGCATGGGAGGGAGTGTTGAAGGCAGGTCTTCCGGGAAGATGTCTTAGAAGTCCCGCAGGATTGCCTGGACTTCGGGGGGGACGGAGACCTGGGACTCCTCAGAGGTAATGGTGACGACAACAGCCCAGACAGGGGCACCCTCGGCAACCTCTCTATTCATCTCACGAACACCTATGAAGTTAAGGCGCCTAATCGGGTCATGGTCAACCTTAGGGGCCTTAGGGATGGACATGACATGTGTAGGAGAAGAGGGAATGGGAAGCTTCCCTTTGGTGGGGGTTGGAGCATTCTCCCGAATTTTGGGGGGTGCAGTGGGTGTGGAGGTAGGACTCTTTCCCGTGACCACCTTTGGGGGTGTTGGGAGCAACTGAATCCTCTTCCCATTGTGAGAGAAGGAACACTCATTGGACCGATCGAATGTAGTAAGGTATACATCGTAGATCCACGGTCGTCCTAGGATGATGCTATCAACCTTCATGGGCACTACGTCACATAGGATCTGTCCTTGGTAGGACTGGAATTGGATGGGAATGACACACGTAGTGGTGACTGGAATAGAAGTGTCGTCAACCCAAGCCACGTTGTACGGCCTAGGATGAGGATGAGTAGGTAGACCTAGACGGGAGACAAAGTCTGAAGAGACTGCATTGATACAGCTCCCGTTGTCGAAGATCACCTTGCAGGGTTGGGTTTTCACCATGATATAGGTTTGGAAGATGGAGGTTCGACGCCAGTCATCCTCCTGTGGGTGTGCTAGGATGCAGCGGACCACACCCAATCTTTCATGGTTAGAACTCTCGACAATATCTCCCACTTGCATGTACTCGACATGCGTGCCATCATATCCTGCATCTAACTCCTCAAACTGGGTGATGAGGTCGGGATCGGCCTCATATCTCTCAAGGGTTTCTCCTTCCTGAGGTGGAAGCTCCATGAACTGGGGGTCGGTGATAACCAAGGCTCGGGTTGGGCAATTGGTGGCAATATGCCCTAGATTATGACATCTGAAGCATCGGACTCCCGAGACAGGGGCTGGTTGGGATGTGCTAGGGACGGGTCCCTTTCCTTTGTCATCCCTTTTATCAATCGGTGGAGTATACTCTAGCCTGGGCAATGCAGCGGGTGCAGGTAAGGGGTTCCTTGTGAAAGGAACGGTAGGGGCAACGACCCGTAGTGGGGTAGCCGCAGGGGCATAAGAAGTGGAGGGGCCAACTCTCTCGGTGTAACGGACCATGGGATTTCGAGACTCAGGTTGGCGGTAGGTGGGAACCCGAGGTGGGGCCACTCTTTGAAATCGCTCAACATCTCGGGCAACCTGGTAGGCGTGCTCGAGGGTGTTGACCTCTCGCAAGAAAAGCTCCCGTTGGATGCTCTCGTGTAGGCCAGCCCTAAATCGAGAGAGGGTTACAGAGGCGTCTTCCATGACTTGGCTCCGAAGGAAGAAGTCATCGAATTTGGCGATGTACTCGTCCACAGACTTTCCATCTTGGGTGAGTTTCTGCCACTGGTCTAGAAGACGCTGATGGTAGGAGGGTGGCAGATATTTCTCCCTCAGTTTCTCCTTCATTTCTTCCTATGTATTTATGGGCTCCTCTCGTCTCCTGGCTAGGAGATTCTCCACATTACACCAGTAGGTTTTGGCTTGACCCAAGAGTTTCATTTTGGCAAACCTCACCCTAGTGGCAGGGGCCATGCGGTGATGCCAATCAAAATATTGATCCATCCCGGCCTCCCACTCAAGGTATTTGGCTGGAGTGAGGGACCCATCGAAACTGGGAGCGTCAATTTTGACGTTCCGTAGGATGATCTCCTCGTCATCGTAGTCCCTCCTCGAGGTGTACGATCCTCTTGTTCTCTACCTTGGGGAGCCTGATCCGGGCGGACTTGCTCTCTATCCTCCCTAGAATTGGCTACGGGATTGCCGTGGCCATTCATTCGTCCTTCCTCTCCCTTTAGTCGATCCTCTAAAGCTCGGATCCTCTCATCTAGCTCTGCTCGTAGTTGGCCTATGGATTCTTCAAAATGGGTCAGAAGGTTATGTTCGAGCTGAGCCAACATAGCACTCACGCTCTTTTGATCCATCGTTGGTTGTAGTGTTGAAGGGCGCTCTAGACAGCCAGATGAATTCCTAGACCAACGTGGCATGCACGACTTCGGACCTAAATGATGCAGTCCTGGGACCGAAGAATTTAGCAAGCAGTGGACCCGGCTGATTTGTAAAAGGGTCAATTTGAAGGGACCGATCAGGGAAAGTTGTTCGCCCGTAGGCGAAGTAGTTGTGGAACTACCTCCTGACAATTTAGGGGCCCTAATGTGGCAGTTCTAGGGCCTAAGGATAGGCTCAAGCAAGCTCTCGCTTTCCGTCCACAGCGATGCACTCAGGAAGCTGGCTGCATGGATCGGGCTCTCTTCTCACTTCGTCGCGCGGCAATTAAAAAGATACTAAATGAGCAAGGGAGGGGAGCACGTACCTACCTAGACTGAAAAGTCTAACTCCGACCGGAGACGAAGGCGAGCGGGGACGTGCGGGCCCGCACGACGTCGACGAAGCTTGAGCGGTTACAAAGTATTCACTCCACGCAGGGAGGATTATTACAAATCACTTAAAATTTCCCGCGCAGGGGAACAGATCAGTCCAAATTCTCCGTGCAGGGAGAATCAGAGGTACCCTCACTCCGTAAGTTACAGACCGTGTGTCGGCGGCCGGGTGACTTGGGTGCCGATCGAGCCGACGTTGTGGACTTCGGGTGTCACAAAAAAGGGATATATAAATATATATATTCAACTCTTTTTTTAATAATATATATATATATCGATAATAATATATATACTCTATATATATATTTAACTTCTCTTTTTTTTTCCAATCTCCCCTTTTTTTCTTTTGACTTTTCTTTCTCTTTTCAAACTTCACCTAATTTTCAAACTTTGTCACTTCTTCAAAACCCATTTTTTTAACCTTTTTTTTCTTCAAATCGCCACCGTTCAAACCCCCCCTTTTTTTAAGCCCTTCAGCTGGTGGTCAATCAGGGCAAGCGGAGGCGGGCTCGGGGGCCTGCTGGCGCAGGCGGCTCGTCGGCAGCCGCGGGGTGGCGCGCACGCCTGCGTGCGCGGGTGCCGGTGAGGCCGGGCGCAGGCTCGGGTGTGGCCGGGCGCAGGGGGGCGCAGGCACGGTCGGGCGGCGAGCTAGGCGCGGGAGGGCGCGCAGGCGGCTGCTGGCCGGGCGGGCCAGGGGCGGCTGGTCGGGCGTGGGCGCAGGGGCGCGTAGGGGCGTGCGCGTAGGCGCGCAGGGGCGCAGGCGACGGTCGGGCGGACGCGCGCGCCAGGCGGGCGCGGGGCGCGCACCGGGCGGGCGCGGCCAAGCGCGGGCCGGGTGCTGGCCTGGCGAGGGCGCGTGGGCGCGCGGGCGGTGCTGGCGGCAGGGCCGGGCACGCAGGGGCGCGCGGTGCGTGCGGGGCCGGGAGCGGTGCGGGCGGTGGGGCCGGACGCCGGGCGCGGCGGCCGGGGAGGGGAGGAGTTGGCCGTTGCGGCCGCTCCCCCCGTTTGAACTCGGCACGGGCGACGAGGCCCCGTGCCGCGAACTGGGCCCTTCTCTCTCTTTTTTTTCTCCTGTTTTCCTTCAACCGAGAGAGAGAGAAGGAGAGAGAGAGAGAGAGATTAAGCAGAGAGGGAGAGAGATTAACGAGACAGAGAGAGAGATTAAGCAGAGAGGGAGTGATTACAGAGAGAAACAGAGAGAGTACGGAGAGGTTTTCGGTGCTAAAAAATTATTTTTTTCTCTTTTTTTTCTCAACTAATATCTTCTTCTGCTACTCTTCTTTTTTTTTTCTTCACTTCTAGCAATCTAGAGAGAGAAAGAGAGAGACGTCGGGGACGTCAGGCTCGTCGGAGACGCCGTATTGGGCTCTGATACCAAATTTGACGCGGACGTGCGTCGGGGAACGGATCGACGGCGGCTTCTGTCGGCACGGATGGAACAGATATCTTGCTACCTCGCGCAGCTCGGCCTCACGCCGGACGGTCTCACACCGGGCGACTCTCGAATCTCACAAAGAGAAAGGAGGGAAGGGAAGAGCACAAGGGCAAGATGCACCTATGTGTTAACAAAACATGTTTCTTTTCATTCATCCATATGATACGTAACACACCATTGGCCTCCTTATATAGGAAAGGCCCTATTACATGAATACCTTCACACTTTTACTTATTTGCCTATATACCCTAGCCTAATAAAACAAGGATGTAACGACCCGAGAATCCGATTACCGGGAAGGCCCGATAACCCGAGACTCGCACCGCCGCCCACGAGCCGGGAGGGCTCGGAAGGGCTAGAAGGAGTGTGGAGGCACAAAGAAATAGGAAATAAAGCAGGACAACTCAACAATTAACAGAAATAAATAAACAACTACAACAGAGTCCAGTCCAACAGAAAGTACAGTCTAAAGCAGTAAGGCGTACCACATGCCAAGTGAACACTCGGCCCGGCAAGCTGGAAACTGAGAACCTCCGCTCCGCACCCTCGAACCACGAGGAAGAACCGCTACACCTGAAAAGCAGGGAATGAGTCTCCAAAACAGAGACTCAGCAGGGATCCCGCGGAACCCCAACCGGAAACAACGGCGGTAGCGGAAAGGAAGCTACAACTACAGCAGGAACAGCAAACCGGTGGCCGGTCAAAAACTCGGCACTACAGCTACTCCTACTGTACCAGAAGGCACACCTCGATCACGCAGTCGAAGCTACCGAACCACACTAGTACCACCTACCGAAGCAAGAACACACGGCAACCACGCCGTAGAGGCCTGTCCCTCGGACACAGCCGACCTGGACACGCTGTCCAAGGTGCAACCCCGACCATCCGATCGCGGGTACCGCACAACAAGACCCAACCTCGGTAAAGCCACTAGCATTAGACCCTTGGCGCGAAAACCAACACACGCGCCACGGCGAAACAACCGAACTCAACGGTCAACACGACCGAAAACCCGAAGGTCGAAATCACGGAAACTGATAGTCTGTCACTCCGTACTCGACAGGAGTACCACCCACTAGAAGCACAGCCGGTAGCGTCCCCTGACGTCTTACACCGCACCGCAGGTGAACCGCCTGACGTGGTAGGTCCTACCCGAGGCGCGAACACCGTACAAGTAACCACAAACAAGTGACTAGCTGGGGTCACGTCCGTCGACGTGGGTCCAACCGCCCCCAACCACGTGTGCACACACAGACCGCGCGTCCCTGGTCTGGCCCTCTGACCGGTTTTCCCCTCAGCCGGACTCTGGCTGCAAGACGTGGGGCCCAACGGTAACCGGTCCACAAACCGTCTCTAAAGGTCAGCCCGTACACCACTCCCTGGTGAGACCAGCACCTCGTACTGGTGGGCTACGACTAGTGGAGGGTCACTGAAGGAGTAGACTCTCAACGGAACACAACGTCCGAATCCGACGACGTACGGGGACCAGCCCACGTACCGGCCCCATCACACGGTGACCACAGTCGGAGAAGAAACAGGACTTACAGTCCACGGTCACGCACGCACCGTGCGCTAGAGTCGAGAAAACTCAAGTGGCGCTAAGCCACTGGACTCTGGACAGTCCTCTAGACACACTACAGCCAACGGTCCTTGAGTCACAAGACTCGGGGTCAAGACCGTTGCACGCAACAGCACAAGGCCGTCGATCTAGCCCCATCTCTAGGTCTGAAACCACGGTAGCACGAGTGCCGAGACAACACACGAGTTGCCAAGACCACTCCCTCGGAGAGGGAGCGCAAAGAACTAAGGCCACTCACACGGGCCACACGGAAAATGCAGAAGCACGATTCCCAAGGCAGCACACAAGCCGCCGCGACGATTTCCCATCTTGAAGCAAGCGGGAAACCTCCAGCCCCAGGCCGGATAACTGGACTCGCAGTCCAAGACCAACCACGTGGCCCACATGGGAATCACCTTCCAAAGAAACTCACGGCATGCGGGGGACACCCCACCGCACACACACCGATACACGGTGACTCGATCGAGCGTAACACGAAGGCCCAGCACGCGAGAAGTCACCCGGACTCTCAACCCTACGGGCACGCTAAACGAGATAACACGGTCCTCCAGACACCCTCAAAACACGGACACAGAAACCCACGGGTGTCAGGGACACTCACAAGACCGCAGGTCGACCACTGGGTCCCAACCGGGTCGACTAGGGATCCACACATTGCGGGGCAAGGCGGAGAACACAAAAACTCGCCTCGGAACGACACAAAGCCTGACGGTCTAACCCTAGGCCGTCACAGGGTTGTAACGGTCTAGGCGAGACCGTCACATCCACCTGGCGGCCTAACGCAGGCCGTTACACGGCCCGAAGAAACACAGGATGTAACGCGCCTGGCCCAGCGCGTTACACGAATGTAACGCGCTTGCCCTGGTCCGTTACACGCCTCACGCTCTCAGCGTGAAAGCAGGATGTAACGCGCTTGCCCCAACGCGTTACACGGATGTAACGCGTCTGGCCTGGCGCGTCACACACGCTGCCCTCCCCAACGGATAAAAACGGCTCTGACGGCCCACCCTGGGCGCGTTACAAGCATGTAACGGTCCAGAGGGCACCGTCACACCCCCAGCCCTCAGCTGGGCAACAGGGAATGTGACGCACCCACCCTGGGGCGTCACAAGGCTGTGACGCGCCAGCCCTGGTGCGTCACACGCCTGACCCGAAAACCAACGGAAGAGACTCTAACGGTCTAGCCCTGGTGCGTCACAGCACCTGGCGGTCTATCGTGGGACCGTCACACCCACAGACCACCAAGGGCCAACAGAAGGGGGATGTAACGGCCCAGCCTAGGCGCGTTACACCAAGTGACGGCCACTGGAAGGACCGTCACTTCCTTCCGAGAACGCTACGGCGGGAAACGACCCAAAACTCGTCCCACGCCCCCATACCTCCACAAGAGAGGGGGAAAACAAGGGGGAAGCTCCCCAGAAGCCCCTAGCATGCATCTACGGCCTCGGATCGGCCAAAAACGCAATGAAACGGGAGATCGGCCCACAAGCCCTAAAACATGGGTTTTGCCCAAAAACCCCGATTCCACCCGCTCGGCTCACCACGGCCTACGAAACTCGCGGGAAAGGAAGTGCACGAGCTGGGGAACCATCACCCTACCTCCACCGAAGATTTCGCGCCTCGAGCTCGCCGATCCGCGAAGAAACGCCGTGAAACCCTCGCCGGCTCACGACCGCGCCACGAGCTCCCACACGCCTCCACCGCCTCGATCCTTGCCCATCCTCGCCCGCGTCCTCACCCGCGCCGCCTCCGCCTCGCCCCCGCCTCGCTCCGTCGGCCGCCGGAGAAGAGAGGGGAGAAAGAGGGCGTGAGAGAAGAGAGAGAGTGAGAAAGAGAGAATGAGAGGGGGAGAGAGGAAAGGGTTAGTATATATAGGAAAACCCGAAAATTCGATAAATTCAGAAAATTACGAAAAATTACCTCCGCGATCCTCGGAAGGAACACAACGCAGTGGTACTGTCCCGGAGTCGGAGAACGCCACGGTTTGCCCTGCAAAGAGTTCCGAAGGCACATTAGGGAAAAACACGTGTAAAGCACAAAATACACTCCGAGACCCACTAAAATGATCTGAAAAATATCCGAAAAATCCGGGGCATTACAAAGGACCTCACCCACCATCCAACAACCTTTGTTGACTTGGGGGTTTAAAGCAATTTAAAATATAATACTTTGACTCAAATAAAATATTATGGTGGTTAAAATACAAATACCACCAAATACACACATACACACATACATACGGATACGTACTCAGGACGTCGCGTCTTCTCCGAGCCATAAACTCAGTGCAGTCGGGGCGGTGTGGCGTCGACGTCGAGTAGTGGGCCCGGTGTCCCCACCACCCTCTCTCTATCTCTATTGTATAACATGACCTTGCTCTCCTTGGCCATCCTCCGCCATGCCTCGCTCTCTACCTCCGACCACCGCAAGTGCTCCTCTAACTTCGCTGCTATTTTCTTGGCCCACGCCAGCCCTTCCTCCTCGTGCAACCGTAGGGCGGATGCCTTTACCTCTAGTGTCCTCATCAGGGAGAGAAGTTGTTGCTTCATCTGTTGCTGCAGGGCCCCCGGCCAACACGCATACATCTTGTGCTACGGTCCTCTAAGAAGGAGAGGGCCGTTGCACGCAGTAGCAACGTTGCCTCTCGTCCACCTCCACCAGTCACCACGACGAGCCCTGTGCTACCATGGGCGGGGGCATCTCCTCCAAATTAAGACTCCTCCTTCCTCCTCGCCTCCTAGATTTGCCCTAACCCTTCTCCACTTTCCTCTACCTCGGCCGCATCTGCCCTTCCCTCCTTCCTACTCCTCCTTCTTGCTCCTCCCCTCTCTAGGTTGCAGAGATCACCCTTCAGCTTGTCACCACCGCCGGCCCATCTAGGGGACAAAGAGAGAGAGAGAGAGAGAGTAGTGAGAGAGAGAGAGAGGGGCACCGGAGAGAACAAAGAGAGAGTTAAGAGAGAGAGAGAGAGCGCACAAGTGTTAGAGAGAAAAGAGAGAGGGGTGAGGTGAGGGCCGTGAGGCCGACAACTTAACTAGGGTATCACATTTCACTTTTGTCAACATAACGAACGTCGAGGACTTCTTTGCACAACGACGAAGATTGTAGAGATTAAAAAATAAATAATTACATTTAAGGGATTAATAAATAAGTATGATTATTTATAAGGATTAATAAATAAAAATATAAAAATGATAATAAATAGATGATTTGAATTTTCTATGTTTTTAATTTTTTTTAATCAATTGGTCAAGACCTGCCTTATCGAGATGTGACGTTAAACTTGTCCTCAACCCCAAGACATAAAAGTTCAAAAAATAGAGCTAAAAGAAAACTTAAAAAATTGTGCACTTAAAAATCAATTGTTACTCTACTCGGGTACATGGACACAGGGAATATTTAATATTTTTCTATCCGACTAGAAACGAATTAGAATGGCTTCTATAAAATAATTAATAAGGTTTCTGCCGGCGTGGGGATATGAAAAAAGAACGACTGTATCCTCCCTCGCCAAACCCCAAACGCATTAATAAAATATTTGGAAAAGTGTCTATACAGATATAGGCCAGTCGACTACTACGTACTGGATTTGTGCTGGCCGTATTCAACGTCTCCACGAGCCTTCCACATGTGGTTGAACCATTCTTTGTTCAAGGCCCCCGTTCGATGGTTTGCAACTCCAGAGGGGGTAAATATAAAATAAAAATTAAAAGAGATGGGGATATGGGATCGCTTCTGTCAGAGCACATGGTTTGGGTGCAGTGGGGAGGAGGTGCCTCCTTCACTTATAATAGGGAAAAGAACAGGCCGTCCAGCTGCAGACCCAATTCTCAAGGCACTAATAAAAATGTGTGGGATCGAACCCCAGAATCCTGGCCCATCCCCCACTGTTGACGGCATGAGGGGGACAAACAAATCTTCATGTGGTGGGGTTTGACCCTCTCCCTTAACCCAGAGATCTCACACCCACCGACAGTCACCCTCTGTTAAAAAAGAAAACAAAAACAGAAGAAGAGAATATATATATATATATATATATATATATATATATATATATATATATATATATATATAGAGAGAGAGAGAGAGAGAGAGAGAGAGAGAGAGAGAGAGAGATCTCGTCTCGTTTAATATGGGTAGCTCAACGGGGAGAAATGAAAGGACTACGGTGACAATCATGCAAGTTTACATATGAGTGGGCACTGGGCAGAGGGGGATGGAATGAGACGACAAAAGGAGGGAGGGAGAGGGGGGGGGGAGTGGGCAGGAGGGTTTTGTGTGTCGTGGGTAGTGTTATTAGAATTTGATCGGATTGATCGGTCGAATCGGTTCGAACGTGAATCGTCTAGGAATCGATTTGATTAGGTCTGATTCGGTCTAATGCTAAAGAATCGGATGAATCGGACGAACCGAGATTTGACCGGTGAATCGATCCGAATCGGTTCGATCAGGTTAAACTTTCAAAATATATATAAAAATATTTAAATATTCAAAATGATATGTATATATGAATAAAAATATCTTATTATTATTAATTTATTATTATTTATCATTTTATTTTAGATATATTTAAAGTTTAAATGTTTAAAAGAGTATAAATGTCAATTGTGAAGAGTGAACACCAATTAAATATTATAAAATTTTAAGGTACAAAAGAGAGAGTTCACAACCATTTTATACGAGGAGATTAGGGCGCCCAACAGTGAAGTTACAAAAGATAACAATGCCCCTACAATAAATATAAATTTTGTTACGGGGGCTTCGTCCTCGAAAACCCCCGCAAGGGGTACTGCTCCCTTGACTCACACAATCTGACCGCGCAGGTCGATCCGCATGTGAGGACGTATGATGGAAAGTTTAAACTCTACATTCTAAAAGATATCACGGTTCAAATCGATTCAAATCGAACCAACTCATTATCTGATTTAGACGGCGATCTAATTTTGATAACACTGGTCGTGAGATAAAATAAAGACATGTCTCGTAGAGTAGGGAATTTATTTTATTGGTGGGAGGGGATGGGTGGTTTAAACGAAGGTCACAGAGAGTGTTCACTTGTTAAAATGTGCAATCGGGACAGCAGGCTCCAGGACGACCTCTGCAAACTTTGATTGGACGGTGACCTAACGCTCATCACCTACTAGTCCACTCTACGTACTCTACTCCCCTTGGTCAAGGATTAACGCAGCATCCTTTTTCTACCCACCTGTTTGGGCTTCTACCGGACATTGTGAATCCACACACACACACACACACACACACACACACACACACACACACACCCAACTCACTCTTGGCACTTGCTGTTCCACCTGTTGTTTGGGAGAACCGAGATGGGGGGCACTCGGGAGAAAGCACTGGTACTGCACTACTTCCCCCCCGGTCTCACAAACCTTCGTTCACATCACCGGCATTTACATGACATAAAAGGAGGGTGGTAAGGGAAAAAGTGTTCAGGGGGAGAAGAAAGAAAAAGCAAAAGTGGAGGGGAGCAGAGGACCCTCTTTAACAAGGTTGGTCCGTTGGACTACATCATGAGAACAATGGCGTGTCCTCCTGGTAGATATTCCATCTGCATTCTCTCTCATCCCTATAAAATAAAGGGATTTATATATTTTAGTTTCTATAAATTTATTGAATTGTCGATTAATCTCTCAAATTTGACTATTATCTTAAAGATCTTTATAATTATTAATATTTTACAAATAAATCTCTATAATTTATTATCGTCTAAAAATAATATTCCGTAAAATATTTCAACAATTATATGTAAAAAGACTAAAATACTCTCTCTCTCTCTCTCTCTGGGTGGGTCACCTGTTTTGGGGATGGAGGGGGAGGTGAATCAGAGGAGACCATGGTAGTGCTCCCTCTCTCTCTATGTCTCTCTCACACACTCACATTTAACTCCGGATAAATTGATATTTATTTTTCTTGAATACAAGGTAACTATAGTTTAGTTAACTGAATGAACGATATAGACTTGAACGTTTAACGACTAAGATTATAAAGATTATTAAAATAATAGTTAAATTTGAGAGATTAATTGATAATTTACTAAATCTGTAAAGATTAATATGTAAAAATCTCTAAAATAAAACACGAAGCACATCGTCCCTGTGGTTGATTCCTCGGCATCCTTGACAGCCACGAGAGAGAGAGAGAGAGGAGCCTGCAAGTACTGCAGAGGAGGCCAGGCTAACTGTTTCATCCGCCAATTAGTCACTTCATCAGGATGGTGAGTGTGGTGATGGGTGCATTTCTGCGTGGAGCAGCCGGAGCAGCCGGAGAAAAGCTGACAGACAACGACATGTCAAGGCTCGGTCACTGGCTGCACTGCATGCTGTGGCTCTTATTTATTTTATATAAAAATATGGATAGATACCTTTAATTGGAGCAGTGGATGCTGCTGCTGCTGTTGGATGTGACGATGTAAAAGAGCAACCAGGGGACCGCATATACTTCCTTCCATCACGCGCCTCCCGATGCCGATGCTTTTATTAGTTTTAGGTTTATTAACCTGGGAATTATATATGCATACGTACTCTTAATTTGGAATATTTCTTGCCTTTGATTTAAAAAAAAAAGTCAGAAAAAAAATAAAAGGAGAGAGAGAGAGAGAGAGAGAGCTACACTACATATATTGATTGAGGGATTGGCTTATTACACAACCAGGGGGTTGTGTTGGGGCGGGGGAGGGGGGGTTTCATCACTGGGAAATTAATGAAATCAGATGAGACCAGATCACTTGATGTTATATTACTATTGATTTGAAGGGTGCTGGGTGCTGCGCGCCGAGCCCCTTTCTTCTCCGGTCACGGGAGCCCCCACGGTTTCGTCGGTGGGGGGGGAGCTCCCGTCGGGAACTCCCCCCCCCCGCTCTCCTTCTCCTTCCTCTCCGAAGGAGGCTCCTGTCAGGTACGTCTCTCCGGAGATCGTCCGGGTGTTTTGTCGGGAGTGCCCCTCAAACCCTACCGGAACTGTCAGGGGGGATCGGAGCTTCTCCGATCTCCTCTGGAAACCCCCCTCCCTATCTCTCCGCTTCCTTTTGCAGATCTCCGGCCTTCCCCCTACCCCCCGCCCTCCCTCCTCTTCCCCGGCGTCCCCCCCACTCCATCATCTCGGTCCCCTCATCCCCCCCCTCCCTTTCCCGGTCTCCGCCTCCCACTCACCGATCCCCCTGCCCCCACCCCCGTCTTTCCCCCTTCGCCGGTGTCCCCCCCTCCTCCACCCACCCTCCCTCGGTCCCCACCACCGCTGCTCCCCCCCCGTCCTTCGCAGCCCCTTCCACCCCCTTTCTCGGCCGCCGCCCCCTCTTCGCCGGTTCTCCGCCCTCCTTCCCCGCCTTCCCCGCTACCCCGGTCCCCTCCCCCCCCCCCCCCCCCTTGCTTGCTCTGTCGGCCTTCCTCCCTCTCACGTCCCCCCCCTTTTTTCTCCGTTTTCCGTCAGCCCCCCTCCCTTCGCTTCCCCTTCCCCTCCTACTCCCTGTCCCCCTCCTCCTTCGTCGGTCGCCCCTCCCCCCCTTCACATCCTTCCCCGTCTCCTCCCGCCCGTCTCACCTCTCGCCCCCTATTCCGGTCTGACCCTCCCTCCTCCTCCCTCCCCCTGTTCCCCCGCTGTCCCCCCTCCACCCACCCCCCTCTCTCCGTCTTCCTCCATCCATCTCTGCCCTGTTCCCCCTGAACCCTTTTGGCTTTTCTCCCTTCTCATACATCCCTCCCCTTGGTTCGATCCTCCGCTCGTTGGGCGTCTCCTCGAGCATCGACAGTAGCCCCCGTCCTGTTATTATTGGGTCTCTATCATCGACCTCAGTAGGACTCGGAGATTCTGTGCTTAACACCATGCACCTTTCCGGTTGCTGGCCTCCCGTGTTCCTCTCTTTCACCGCTCTCTGCAGAAGCGGTTTGGCAGCCCGGTGCTGCTCGATATTGGAACCAGTCACCACAGATGCGGCGGTCTCTTCTCGGGCGTCTTCAGGAGCTCCCAGCCGAGTCGGGCGCTCGGGATCTTTTATGTCGTTTATCATCACTTTCTGTATCCTTGTGGGGTTGTGGTTTGTATGGGCTGATATGGGAGTTTATGTTTCGGTTCTGGGTCTTGTTTACCTTTGTACTGTGTTTAATCGTTTGGTTTGAACGAAATATCATATGTTTGATTCAAAAAAAATATATTAAGAGTACCGGACCATTGAATTAACACAAGTGAGTGGAGAGAGTTACTTTGACTGGCATGTTTTGGTGCTTTAATAAAAGACAAGGTCGAGTGGCATTTTAACGCCTAAATTGTGACCGGGCTGCCAACATTTTACGAGTAATGCTCTGTGCACCAAAGTCATGTCATATTATAATATCTATTTTTATTGATATTTTACAAAAGTGAAAAGATCATTTTTACGAAGAAAAATATATCCTAGTCATTTGTGTACAGTGTATTTTTTCACGCATTAAAGATCGAGTCCATTCGATGAAAAAAAATAAAAGATTAAAATATTTTATAACATTGAAATATTTTATTATAGAAATAAAATATTTTAATATAGAATTGAAATATTTTATTAGGTTTCATTTTTATAACAAAATATTTCATTTTTGTAGAATTTTATCTTTATAACAAATGTTACGTTCACGTAATAAAATATTTTATTTATATAAAATATTTTATTAACTTATTTCTGAAGTTAAATAAAATATTTTATTATTATAATAAAATATTTTATTTGAATACAAAATATTTTAAGATTATAAATATTTTAGTCTCATATGTTTCCATAGATCTGATCTTTAACAGGTGAAAAAGTGCAACGACGGGGACATATTTTTCTACGCAGAAAAGGTCTTTTCATTTTTTTGAAGTGTCAATAAGAACGAGGGTTATAATATAAGATGACTTTGTGCACCTGATTCGGTGTAAAGAGTATTACTCATATTTAATCAGACCAGAGTCGAACTAACTGTCTTTGATTAAATTAAAACTGACGAAAGAGACAGCTTGGCCAAAGCCGTTAATTACCTACGGCTGGTCGGGTGGACTGGAATCGGGATCTCTTTTTAGTATGAGATTTCCTTCTATATTTATTTATAAGGCAAAAATCTGGATTCATCGTCAAACCCTTTCATTACTTCAATCCTCCCCTCCTCCATTCGTTGCCCATTTGCAAATTTTCGTCGGTGTAACCAAGGAGAGTAGAACCCCCCAAGGCCACCCATCATGTAGCCTTTTATTCTAACTTCAGCTCACGGGAACATATCCTCTAAAAACTCCCCCACCCCCAAATTCTAATTAGGAGGAATGGCCGTTGAAGTATGTCTCTCTTAGAGGGGAACATATCCTCTAAAAACTCCCCCACCCCCAACTTCAGCTCACGGAACAACGGCCACCGAGAAGAACTCGACACCCTAAGCTACTCCAAACGGCAACAGACGGTCGACCCCAAACTCACACAGTAGGATAACCCAGTCCATCGGCCAAAATAAAGGCGAAGGCAGACGCCGACGCCGAAAGCACAAACAAAACACGACATGAAACGTCGTGCACACAACCCCACGCATGACAAGAACGTCATGCAAACGACAGAACACTGACCTCGAGTACAGCCACAAGCGGGCAACTCGAAAAGGTCACAGCGCGCAAGAAAACGCCGAGAGTCACCGCACCAAGTGACAGGAGTACCCTCCTCCCAGAAGAACAGCCAGATGCGTCCACTGACGTCTTACACTGCGCCACAAGTGTCAAGTCACTCAAGGACAAGACACACCAAGAACCAGGTTCGAGGAACAACAGTTCCAAGGAAACATGGTACCACAGCACAAGACTACAACACCAACTGCGAGTGACTAGTCAGGGCCACGCCCGTCGGCGCAAGTCCCCAGTCCCTGACCACGTGTGCACACACCGACCTCTACCTAGGTCAGGCCTCTAGCTAGTATTCCCCTCGGTAGGACGCTACCGTTGGCCGGGGCCTACAGAACTAGCTTAAAAACCGTACGTACCAAGCGCAACAGGAAACACCCCTCCACCACTCCCGGTGGGTCGGCAAAAGCCTAGGGCTACAACTAGGGGAGGCTCACAAGACACGAACTCCGAAACATAGGCGCTACAGCACAGACAGCTAAGAAAAGCCATGTCTCGTGCACAGCAAAGCACCCAGGCAGTCGAACAACCGTCAACAGACTCAGGATCAAGCAACTAGACCTACGACGTAACGATCCCTGAGTCGAACGACTCAAAGGCAAGATCGTCACAAGCAGCGAAACAAGCCGCCAATCGGTCTAATCCTAAGCCAGCAAAACAACGCTCCGCAGAAAACGACACACGGAGACCTGAGGGAAACACCAAGAACCCTCAGCACACCTGGACACACAAACCGAGGTAAGGAAACACCTCGAGGCATCCAAAAGTAGTGTCTCGAGCCGGGCACAACCACCGATACACACACACACACAAGGTTACATGTCAACCACTGGGTCACACCGGGTTGACCTGTAGGAAAGAGAGTCCTACCTCAAGCAAGAAGACTCCTGGCCACCTCACAACGTAGTCTTAGCCCTCATAGGACGTCGGAAGACATCCATGGGACAACGGGCAGATCACAAGGCCAAGCCAAGACAAGCAGAAACCGAAGCACGGAAATCGAAGCACAGGGCAAGTAACGCACCACCCCTAGACCGCTACAAGCATATGACGGTCTAGACCTGGGCCGTTACACCCAAACGACGGACAGACGACAGGCCGTCGCACACACACCACCCTAACCACTCTAAAACACAAACACACGAATCAAGGCCAAGTAACGCACAAGGCCAAGCACGTTACAAGCAAGCAACGCGGCAGGGGAGACGCGCCAGAACCAAACGACGCATAGGGGCAGGCGCGTTACTCACAACGGCACAGCCACCCTCAACCCAGCACAAAACAACAAATAACGGCAAGGGGCAAGCGCGTTATACAACAACGACGCACAGGGGCACGGCCGTTACACCATCGAACATCACAGCACTCACAACCCTCAGCCAAACAGCATGTAACGGTCCAAGAAGGACGCGTTACACCCAAACGACGCATGGGGACATGCGCGTTACAACCAACGGCACAGCCACCCACAGTCGACCAAAACAGAATGCAACGGCCAGGGGCAGGCGCGTTACACTTAAAATAACGGATGGGAACCCATCCGTCGGGGGAACCGCCTCAACGGTCAAACGTCGGTCAAACGGACAATAACGGCCAAGGCAAGGCGCGTTACTTCCATCTAACGCGCTGGGTCAAGCACGTTAGACCAACCGACTCAACCCTAAAACAAGGCAACAACAAGCGAAGTAACGCGTAGACCTAGGCGCGTTATAGGGAAGCGACGCGCCACCCTAGGGCCGTCACTCATCCAGAAGCCAGAAAGCTCAAAAACCTCAGACGAAGTAGCGGTTAGTCGTAGGGCCGTTATATACAAGTGATGGCCACTGGAATGACCGTTACATCGGTCACGGCGGAAAAACAGAAGAACGGCCAAACCGGCCCGTTCCACGCCCCATTCACGCCGAAACGTAGGGGGAACAAACCTAAACGCCAAATAATAACATCAGGGGACTAAAAACCCCACATGCAAGCTCACAAACTCAAGATCCGGGCGATTTCATCAAATCCACCCAAAGTGGGTCACCGAGGTTCCCGGGCTTCTACCGGCCTCGAATGAACACCAAACGACACGAAATCAACGTGGATGGGATCCTGACATCCCAGCGCTCAGTTAGAAACTAACTACGTCGCAAACAGTCGCCGTTTACCAGCCGACCCTAAAAACCACGAAAATCACGGTTTAGGCAAACCAAGCTCAAACTCGACCGTTTCCTAGCCGAACGCCGTGCAACGGTAGGAAAAACGGAGAGGACGAAGTAAGGATCAGTCACCCTACCTCCATCGAAGAAACCGAGCCCCGAAAGGACTAAACCACGCCGAAATCCACTCGCGAACCGATTTCACCGGCTTTGAATCCACCGAACGGGATCGCGCCGGAATCGATCCGATCCTTGCTCCATCGCGCACCCAGCCAGCTCCATCACGTCCCCAACACGTGCCTCTAGGTCCTCCGTCTGCAGCCGGAGCCGAGGAGGCGAACGGGAGAGAAAACGGGAGAGAGAGAGAGGCGACGGCGGCGAATGAGAAGGAGAAGAGAGGAAAAGAAAAGAAATTAGAAAATTTTCCTAAATTCCGAAAATGCGCCGAAAATGCACAAATTCAGAAAAATACGTAAAAATAGCCGAAACGACCGGCTCGAAGAGTACATCGTCGTTGTAGCATCCACGAGTTCGAGAATTGACAAATAAACTCACCGTAGGGTTCCGTAACTAGTACGTGAGAAAAACCCACACGGCTCGTCAAACTCACTCGGAAGCTACAAAAGCGAACCAAAACTCAACGAAATCAATCTGAAACAGATCCGAAAGATCCAGCAGAGATCCAACAAGACCTGCAAAAGATCCATCAAGATCCAGGGCATTACATCCTCCCCTCCTTTAAGAAATTTCGCCCTCGAAATTAAGGACTAACAAAGGAGAAGCAAGGGAGAACAACCCAACAACACAAATCTCGAAAAACACAGCTCAGAGGAACACCGTCAGACCGCAATTATAGGTACACACTCAGCTTCCAAGATAGCAAGTCCACAGCACGAGCATGATACCAAAGTGAACACATCTGACACCTCCGAAGCAAAGGCAACGTCGTTTACGTCTCACCAGAAATGAGACACGACTGCCACAACAACCGATAACCAACACCGAGAAACCAACAACAACACGGCAAGCAGCAGCTTACACCAGGAGACACAGTCCTCACAGCTGACAGCTCGCAACATCATCGGCTCCAGTGCCAAAGGCAACAGGGAACACCTGGCACACAGAACGCCAACGACAACAACACCATCACTGGACCAGGAACACAATCAAGTCAGCACTCACTCAGATATTTCATCTGATCTAGTCACAAGCTAACCCTACCCAAGAAAGGGAGTACAACAAGCTAACTGAAAAGACAAGATCATGGTCCAAGGCAGAGACACAAAATCATAAAGAAACAGCGCCAAAACAACACAACGGCAACACCTGCAGGATTCCGGCCCTGTACAACACACAGAACCACAGAACACACTGCAAGCAGGGTCACAACAAGGCACAAGAACAGCTGAACACACGACCACAAAGACAGGTCACGCATCAGACTGCTCACCAAGGGAAGACCCACAACAACGAGAAACGATAACAATCTCGGGGAACGCAACTCAAGGACTACGAACACGCCTCGAGAGCACAACACCCAAGAAAGAAATGCAGAGCAAAGGGTACTCAATCAGTAAGGAACGCCGACAAATTCCCTAACACTCGCACATGCCAATGCCAACACCAGAAAACCACAAACAAAGGCACGGCATCCACCAGAGTCGAGGCACAAAAAGCCAAGACGAAGACACATCGAGAAGGAACAAAAACCTCTCGACCAGTGGGTAGCCAACCCACACACTTCCACTACGCTCTCAACAACGCACACAGGCAACAAAACAACATCGGTAATCGCATTTCAGCACATACTAGGCGCCATTGCAATCAACAAAGATCGCAATTAACACGCCACGAGCACCGATCTCGCGAACAACCGATCACAAGGAGCCTAAGTGCAACGAAGGAAGAGCACCAGCTTCAGCGCAGAGCAACGAAAGATGCTAATCTCAGCTTACCTTCACGTCCTGGAACTACAAATGAGCCTTCACAACACATCGGCCGTCAAACACAGCACGACAAATACGGTACACGACAACGCTTAACACCATTATGGAGTCCAAAGCCAAGCAACCGTACAACAAAAGAGAGATTAGGCTCAAAATAAAGTTGTCCACACTTAAGCAGACACAGGACAAAGGCACCACCAAGATAGCAATTCCAAGGCTCACCTCGAAAAAGCTTCACCAAGAAGAACGAGAAGCAACAAGCTCAACAACATAAGCTCACCAGGAAAGGAAGATCCTAGCTCGCCTGAACAACTTCTCAATTGAGGCAACATGATAATCGAGACAACCGAAACAACAATGCATCAAGAGCTGAACAGACTTAAGCTGGGACAACCAAAGCAACGTAAGAACGTGCATGGCCATCACACCAACGCTAAAAGTCACAAGCCACCTGAGCAAAACACAGCTCGAACAATGCACTGCAGGTTCATGCCAGCCGACAAACACTGCCAAGTGCAACACGATCGAGACCAACATTAAAACCGAAACGAAGCACCTCGTCACACCCAGACGAGAGCAAAACCATCTCGTACAGTGCCAACAAAGCACGAACAAGACCACACATGGACAACACCGCGATAAACCATCACAACACCTACGCCAGCAAGAGACTGTACTGGACCTTAGGACTCTGGTAACTGTATATCTGGATTTCCATGTATTTCACACGACAATGATCTGATAGCTCAGAAAAGAACTCCGAACATCTCAGAACACTTCTCGGATACCAGCTATGGCGACCCGGATTCCGGATACCCGGTGCACCCGGTATAAATACCGAATACACGTGATACCACATGGGACCCGCGAGGCCTCCCAAGCGCGGGAAAGCGCCGAAGGGAAAAAGGAGTGTGTGGAATACATTGAAGCCAGCAGATATAACAGTAAGCAATTAAATTTCATTAATAATTTCAATAATTACAATTATACACCAGAGTCCAGCCCAAGGAAAGACAACAAGTCTAACACAGTACAGTCTGACAGAAAGAAATGTACACTGAAGTCGGGGGAAACCCGACGCAGGTACAGCTGGCAGTTATAGCGAACGCGCTCCACCCGGAACAGCAGAGGCAGATGGCGAAACCCACCTGAAAAAAAGCAGGGGTGAGTCTCTAAACAGAAACTTAGTAGGGGTCACGCAGATCCCCGCTGGAAAAACGCACAGTGTAACGGAAGCAACAGAAATAACGAGTGCAGCAAAGCAGAAAAAGCTACACTACAAAGCTGTAAACAGACAGGGTACAGCAGGAGTAGGGAACATGCTAAGAGCAAGGGGAGCTCAACAACAAAGAAGAGCGAGGCCATAAAACACGGAACAACGGTGTAATATCCCGGACCTTTTGGATCCTTATTCGTGGGTCCCGGATCTGGTTTTCGGAGCGTCCGGCTCTGTTATGTCTGAAATTTCGTTTCGGACATCTTTCGTGTTCGGATCGGCGCGATCCGGAGTCGTTTCGGAGGCCCGGAGGCGTTCCGCGGCTTTTCCGCGCGTGTTTCCGATTCCCGGGGTGTGATTCGGCTTTTTCTTCGGAAGCTCGCTGCGGGCGAACCGGGCGGTTCACCTGGGCACGAGTGGTACCGTTGCGATCGGTGCGTTCCGAAGATTCCGGAAATGTATTTTTCTATTTTTTGGTATTTTTTCAAAAATTCGGATTTTCTATATAGCCCTAATTCTTTTTCTTTTTCTTTTCCTCTTTCTCTTTCTTCTTCTTCTTTCTCCTTCCTTCCCCAACCGTGACCGCACTCCTCTCTCTCCCTCTCTCCCATTCGGGTGCGGCGGACCCCTCTCCGGTTACGGACGGCGGCGGGGTGACGGCGCGGACGTGTGGGCGGCGGCGAGGCGAGCTCGTGGGTGTGCGGCAAGCGTGGGAAGCGTGGGGAGTTCGTGAAGCTTAAAGCATTCTTCGCGATCCGTGGTTGATTCGGCGGAGCATTCGCTCCATTGAGGTAGGGTGACGTTCCCTCGCCTTTTGCCGTTCAATTCCGGTGATTTGTAGGCCGCGGGGAGGCCGAGAGGGGATCGTTTGAGCATTTTGGGGTTTTTCCATGATTTGGGGAGAGCTCGCCCGATCTATGGATTTGATGCTTGGATTCGTGTTTTGGTGGCCTAGAATCATGCTAGGGGTCCCCAGGGGTCTTCCCCTTTGATTTCCCCCTCTCTGGTGGAGGCATGGGGGCGCGGTTGGAATTTTTAGGCGTTTCTACCGTTTTCGGGCGCGGACTGAGAACGCGCTATACTCCAGTAGCGCGTTCTTGAGTGTCGCGCTGCCCCGACGGGACGCGTTCATTGGAGAAGATGAACAGTATGGCGGTTCATGTCGCGCTATGGGGTCCTAGCGCGATTAGCCTTGTCGCGCTAGGAGGACCTAGCGCGATGGTCCTTGTCGCGCTAGGGAGTCCTAGCGCGATCTTCCCTATCACGCTAGGGGACCCTAGCGCGTTCTTCCTTGTCGCGCTAGGTATCCCTAGCGCGATCTTGTCCGTTGTCGGGTGTTCCCCTTGGGCCGTGCGTGTCTTGGGCACCCCGTGGAGTTCCGTGACCGTGTCTTCGGGCGTCCGGAGATTTCGGTTGCCTTGGTCATGTGTTTGGCCATGGGCAGTGTGTCCGTTCTTCTTCGACTGTGGTCACCGTGCGATGGTGATGGTACGTGGGACGGTCCTCGTACTTCGTCAGTTTCGGGCGTTATTTTCCATTGACTTGAGAGTCTACTCCTTCAGTGACCCTCCACTAGTCGTAGCCAACCAGTACGAGGTGCTGGTCTCACCTGGGAGTGGTGCACGGGCACCCACCTTTCGAGACAGTTTGTGTAATATCCCGGACCTTTCGGATCCTTCTTCATGGGTCCCGGATCTAGTTTTCGGAGTGTCCGGCTCCGTTGTGTCCGAAATTTCGTTTCGGACATCTTTCGTGTTCGGATCGGCGCGATCCGGAGTCGTTTCGGAGGCCCGGAGGCGTTCCGCGGCTTTTTCCGCGTGTGTTTTCCGATTCCCGGTGTGTGTTTCGGCTTTTCTCTTCGGACGCTCGTTGCGGGTGAACCGGGCTGTTCACACGGACACGAGTGGTACCGTTGCGATCGGTGCGTTCCGAGGATCGCGGGGGTGTGATTTCCTATTTTTTGGAATTTTACGGATTTTCCGGGTTTTTCTATAAAACCCTTTTTCTTTTCTCTCTCCCCCACCATCTTCTTCTTCCTCTCTTCTTCTTCCTCTTTCCTCCTCCACCGTGTCTCCCTCCCTCTCCCTCTCTTCCTCCCGGTTGGCCACGGCGAGCTCCCCTCCGGCTGCAGACGGCGGCGGGGCGACGGCGCGGCGACGTGGGCGGCGGCGAGGCGGTCGTGGGGGCGTGCGGCAAGCGTGGGAAGCTTAAGGAAGAACGAGGGTTTTCAAGCGTTCTTCACGATTCGTGGACGATCCGGCGGAGCATTCGCTCCATTGAGGTAGGGTGACGTTCCCTAGCTCTTCGCCGTTCTTTTCCGTGGTTTGTAGGCCGCGGGGAGGCCGAGAGAGGCATGTTTGGGCGTTTTTGGGGTTTTTCCATGTTTTGGGGAGAGCCGCCCGATCTATGGTTTTAGCCCATGATTCTATGTTTTGGTGGTTTAGATGCATGCTAGGGGTCCCCAGGGGTCTTCCCCCTTGTTTTTCCCCTCTCCGGTGGAGGTACGGGGGCGTGGTTGGTGTTTTTGGGGTTTTCCCGCCGTAGCGTGCTCTGGGGCAAGCGACGGTCACTCCAGTGACCGTCACATGCTTGTAACGCCCCTAGAGGGGTGCGTTACTTCCCTGGGTGTTGGCCTTTAGGGTCGAGGGCTGTAGCGGTCCTGCGACTGGCCGCCGTTTGCTAGTGACGCCCCTGGGCTGGGCCGTCACATGCTTTCGACCGTTGGGTTTTGACCGTTGGGGGTCAGGCCATGTAACGCACCGAGATAGGCGCGTTACATGCGTGTAACGCACTGGGGCAGGAGCGTTACTTCCTGTTGTCCCCCATGTGGATGGGCCAAGCGACGCACTGGGCCCAGCGCGTTACTTACAAGCGACGCGCTGGGGCAGGCGCGTCACTTCCCTTTCCATCCCGAGCGTGAGGGCCATGCGACGCGCTGGTCTAGGCGCGTCACATGCGAGTAACGCACTGAGCCCGACGCGTTGCTTGCAAGCGACGCGCCAGGGTAAGCGCGTTACTTTCCCTGTGGTTTTCGTGGGTGTGGGGTGCCATGTGACGCCCTGGCCTAGGTGCGCCGCTTCCAAGCGACGCACTAGGGTGGGCGCGTCGCTTCCCCCTACCCCCTGGCCGTGTGACGGTTCGCCTTAGATTGCTATTTCCAAGTGACGGCCCTAGAGTGGACCGCCATTTGGCAGTGACGGTCTGAGGGTAGACCGCCACTTCCTGTGTTGCCCCATGAGGGTGGCAACCTCGCTTTTCTCCGACCGTGGTCTCCGTGCGACGGGACTGGTGCGTGGGGTGATTCCCACACGTTGTCGGGCTTGGGCGTTGTTTTCCGTAACTTGAGAGTCTACTCCTTCAGTGACCCTCCACTAGTCGTAGCCTACTAGTACGCGTGTGCTAGTCGCACCAGGGAGTGGTGTACGGGCTGACCTTTAGAGACGGTTTGTGGACCGGTTACCGTTGGGCCCCACGTCTTGCAGCCAGAGTCCGGCTGAGGGGAAAACCGGTCAGAGGGCCAGACCAGGGACGCGCGGTCTGTGTGTGCACACGTGGTTGGGGGCGGTTGGACCCACGTCGACGGGCGTGACCCCAGCTAGTCACTTGTTTGTGGTTACTTGTACGGTGTTTGCGCCTCGGGTAGGACCTACCATGTCAGGCGGTTCACCTGCGGTGCGGTGTAAGACGTCATGGGACGCTACCGGCTGTGCTTCTAGTGGGTGGTACTCCTGTCGAGTACGGAGTGTCAGACTGTCAGTCGTGTGTTTCCGACCTTCGGGTTTTGACGGTTCGACCGTTGAGTTTCGGTCTTCTCGTACCGTGGCACGTGTGTCGGTTTGCGTGCCGTAGGGTCTAGTTCTGTAGAGTACAGGGCTTTCCTTTCCGAGGTACTTTCCTACCGCTAGAGTAGTGGTTTCTCGTTTTTCGAGGTAGGGTTCGAATGATCCCTACTGAGTCTTGTTCCGAGACTCATTCCCTGCGTGATTTCGCCGTGTTTCAGGTGAGACGCCACCTTCGGGGAGCGTGTCAGGAGCGCAGCGGAAGCGTGGTGCGGGTGTCCAGAGGTAGTGCCAGAGGTCAGAGCCGGGGGATGCCCCGTGTAGCTGTACTTTTCTTTCTTGTCACTGTACTAGTCGTGGACTACTGTTGCTGTTGTTGTTATTTTATTGTGGACCATGTAAAATGTTAAATTCATTTCCTGCTTAATATTATAACTGTTTAATTTCTGCAATTATTTGTGATACTTGTGTAGTTTCCACACCATCCTTTTAACCCTTCCGAGTCTTCGGACTCGTGGGTGGCGGTACGAGTCTCGGGTTATCGGCCTTCCCGGTAATCGGATTCTCGGGTCGTTACAGCTGGTATCAGAGCGCGGTTGTGGAATTACATGAGAATCATAGGTAATTGTAGTGGTCCACTAGTCCACAACGATGATGTACAGATGACGCTGGCATTGGGCACCGTGTGTTTATTTTAACATTGCCGTTTCCGTGTTTTTCTGTCTTGTGCTTCAGGAGCGAGTATGGCGCCGAGGAGAAGTTCTCGCTCTCAGCAGGGGCAGTCGGCTGGAGGTCAGGAGATCCAGCAGGGGGTCCAGAGGGACCAGGAGGAGCATAGCAGAGTTCCGGGAGCTACCGAGGCCGCGGATGCTGCGAGGGCTCCGGGGGCCGAGGGTTTTCTCCGTGGCATGTACCATCTCATGGCTCAGCAGTTCGGCGGAGAGGCCGGTGAGGGCTCGTCAGTCAGGGGTGGGCCAGGCCGAGCAGTGAGGGACTTCATGCAGTTCCATCCACCTTACTTTAGCGGCCAGGCAGACCCTGATGCGGCTCGTGATTGGCTTGATGAGATGGAGCGGGTGTTCAGTTCTGCGAAGAGTACTGTCGAGGACAGAGTGGTGTTGGCCTACAACCAGTTGCAGGGTACGGCTCGGAGGTGGTGGTCTTCCGAGTGGAAGACGTCCTTTCAGCTTCGTCCACTTGAGCAGGTCGAGTGGGATGACTTTGTCAGTGCTTTCGAGCGTACGTACTGTCCAGATGTTGTTGCTACGCAGCGGATGCGGGAGTTTCTGGAGCTAGTGCAGGGTGACATGTCCGTGTTGCAGTACAGGGCCCGATTTGTCGAGCTGGGTCGGTACGCACCTCATATCATGGAGCATGAGAGGGTGAGGACGACGCAGTTTGTGCAGGGCTTGAGGCTGGAGCTGAGGCACCATCTGATCGCGAATGGGGCCACTGATCTCGAGACGGCGTCTCGTGTTGCGATTTCCTTGGAGATGGATATGCAGAGGACTCGAGGACCGATCAGCCAGGGGCAGTCTGTGTCAGGTCGCAGCCAGCAGTCGGCTACTCAGCAGCAGGGTTTCTTTCAGTCTGCGTTGAGTGGTTCAGGAGTACCGGCATCGGCAGCTTCGGTGACAGGATCTGCGTCCTTCGGCTCGAAGGTCAAGAAGTTCTTCAAGAAGGGGTTCGGCAAGAAGAAGTCCAGAGATCAGGGGCAGGCTTCATCGGGCAGTGTGCAGCAGCCGTTTCCTTTGCAGCGACAGGGATCGGTGGGTGGATCGCGAGGACCTTGTCCACGGTGTAGTGAGACCCACCCAGGCAGGCAGTGCACGGCGCCGATCATCTGTTTTCGGTGTGACCAGCCAGGGCACATGGCGCGTGACTGTCCTCAGAGGCCGCCGCAGCAGCAGGTTTCCCAGCAGCAGCAGCAGCAGGGACAGTATCCGCCGCTACCCAGGTCAGCTAGTGTGGGAGGCAGGCAGAGAGCTCGTGGCCAGATCACGCACTTGACCAGGGCAGAGGCAGTAGCGTCGCAGCTCGTGGAAGGTACCGTTCAGATTTTGGGTTGTGCGGCTCGGGTTTTATTTGATTCTGGCGCGTCTCATTCGTTTATTTCGGAGGATTTCGCGTCGAGCGTCGAGGAGCCGGCTGTAATGCCCCGGATTTTTCGGATATTTTTCAGATCATTTTAGTGGGTCTCGGAGTGTATTTTGTGCTTTACACGTGTTTTTCCCTGATGTGCCTTCGGAACTCTTTGCAGGGCAAACCGTGGCGTTCTCCGACTCCGGGACAGTACCACTGCGTTGTGTTCCTTCCGAGGATCGCGGAGGTAATTTTTCGTAATTTTCTGAATTTATCGAATTTTCGGGTTTTCCTATATATACTAACCCTTTCCTCTCTCCCCCTCTCATTCTCTCTTTCTCACTCTCTCTCTTCTCTCACGCCCTCTTTCTCCCCTCTCTTCTCCGGCGGCCGACGGAGCGAGGCGGGGGCGAGGCGGAGGCGGCGCGGGTGAGGACGCGGGCGAGGATGGGCGAGGATCGAGGCGGTGGAGGCGCGTGGGAGCTCGTGGCGCGGTCGCGAGCCGGCGAGGGTTTCACGGCGTTTCTTCGCGGATCGGCGAGCTCGAGGCGCGAAATCTTCGGTGGAGGTAGGGTGATGGTTCCCCAGCTCGTGCACTTCCTTTCCCGCGAGTTTCGTAGGCCGTGGTGAGCCGAGCGGGTGGAATCGGGGTTTTTGGGCAAAACCCATGTTTTAGGGCTTGTGGGCCGATCTCCCGTTTCATTGCGTTTTTGGCCGATCCGAGGCCGTAGATGCATGCTAGGGGCTTCTGGGGAGCTTCCCCCTTGTTTTCCCCCTCTCTTGTGGAGGTATGGGGGCGTGGGACGAGTTTTGGGTCGTTTCCCGCCGTAGCGTTCTCGGAAGGAAGTGACGGTCCTTCCAGTGGCCGTCACTTGGTGTAACGCGCCTAGGCTGGGCCGTTACATCCCCCTTCTGTTGGCCCTTGGTGGTCTGTGGGTGTGACGGTCCCACGATAGACCGCCAGGTGCTGTGACGCACCAGGGCTAGACCGTTAGAGTCTCTTCCGTTGGTTTTCGGGTCAGGCGTGTGACGCACCAGGGCTGGCGCGTCACAGCCTTGTGACGCCCCAGGGTGGGTGCGTCACATTCCCTGTTGCCCAGCTGAGGGCTGGGGGTGTGACGGTGCCCTCTGGACCGTTACATGCTTGTAACGCGCCCAGGGTGGGCCGTCAGAGCCGTTTTTATCCGTTGGGGAGGGCAGCGTGTGTGACGCGCCAGGCCAGACGCGTTACATCCGTGTAACGCGTTGGGGCAAGCGCGTTACATCCTGCTTTCACGCTGAGAGCGTGAGGCGTGTAACGGACCAGGGCAAGCGCGTTACATTCGTGTAACGCGCTGGGCCAGGCGCGTTACATCCTGTGTTTCTTCGGGCCGTGTAACGGCCTGCGTTAGGCCGCCAGGTGGATGTGACGGTCTCGCCTAGACCGTTACAACCTTGTGACGGCCTAGGGTTAGACCGTCAGGCTTTGTGTCGTTCCGAGGCGAGTTTTTGTGTTCTCCGCCTTGCCCCGCAATGTGTGGATCCCTAGTCGACCCGGTTGGGACCCAGTGGTCGACCTGCGGTCTTGTGAGTGTCCCTGACACCCGTGGGTTTCTGTGTCCGTGTTTTGAGGGTGTCTGGAGGACCGTGTTATCTCGTTTAGCGTGCCCGTAGGGTTGAGAGTCCGGGTGACTTCTCGCGTGCTGGGCCTTCGTGTTACGCTCGATCGAGTCACCGTGTATCGGTGTGTGTGCGGTGGGGTGTCCCCCGCATGCCGTGAGTTTCTTTGGAAGGCGATTCCCATGTGGGCCACGTGGTTGGTCTTGGACTGCGAGTCCAGTTATCCGGCCTGGGGCTGGAGGTTTCCCGCTTGCTTCAAGATGGGAAATCGTCGCGGCGGCTTGTGTGCTGCCTTGGGAATCGTGCTTCTGCATTTTCCGTGTGGCCCGTGTGAGTGGCCTTAGTTCTTTGCGCTCCCTCTCCGAGGGAGTGGTCTTGGCAACTCGTGTGTTGTCTCGGCACTCGTGCTACCGTGGTTTCAGACCTAGAGATGGGGCTAGATCGACGGCCTTGTGCTGTTGCGTGCAACGGTCTTGACCCCGAGTCTTGTGACTCAAGGACCGTTGGCTGTAGTGTGTCTAGAGGACTGTCCAGAGTCCAGTGGCTTAGCGCCACTTGAGTTTTTTCGACTCTAGCGCACGGTGCGTGCGTGACCGTGGACTGTAAGTCCTGTTTCTTCTCCGACTGTGGTCACCGTGTGATGGGGCCGGTACGTGGGCTGGTCCCCGTACGTCGTCGGATTCGGACGTTGTGTTCCGTTGAGAGTCTACTCCTTCAGTGACCCTCCACTAGTCGTAGCCCACCAGTACGAGGTGCTGGTCTCACCAGGGAGTGGTGTACGGGCTGACCTTTAGAGACGGTTTGTGGACCGGTTACCGTTGGGCCCCACGTCTTGCAGCCAGAGTCCGGCTGAGGGGAAAACCGGTCAGAGGGCCAGACCAGGGACGCGCGGTCTGTGTGTGCACACGTGGTTGGGGGCGGTTGGACCCACGTCGACGGACGTGACCCCAGCTAGTCACTTGTTTGTGGTTACTTGTACGGTGTTCGCGCCTCGGGTAGGACCTACCACGTCAGGCGGTTCACCTGCGGTGCGGTGTAAGACGTCAGGGGACGCTACCGGCTGTGCTTCTAGTGGGTGGTACTCCTGTCGAGTACGGAGTGACAGACTATCAGTTTCCGTGATTTCGACCTTCGGGTTTTCGGTCGTGTTGACCGTTGAGTTCGGTTGTTTCGCCGTGGCGCGTGTGTTGGTTTTCGCGCCAAGGGTCTAATGCTAGTGGCTTTACCGAGGTTGGGTCTTGTTGTGCGGTACCCGCGATCGGATGGTCGGGGTTGCACCTTGGACAGCGTGTCCAGGTCGGCTGTGTCCGAGGGACAGGCCTCTACGGCGTGGTTGCCGTGTGTTCTTGCTTCGGTAGGTGGTACTAGTGTGGTTCGGTAGCTTCGACTGCGTGATCGAGGTGTGCCTTCTGGTACAGTAGGAGTAGCTGTAGTGCCGAGTTTTTGACCGGCCACCGGTTTGCTGTTCCTGCTGTAGTTGTAGCTTCCTTTCCGCTACCGCCGTTGTTTCCGGTTGGGGTTCCGCGGGATCCCTGCTGAGTCTCTGTTTTGGAGACTCATTCCCTGCTTTTCAGGTGTAGCGGTTCTTCCTCGTGGTTCGAGGGTGCGGAGCGGAGGTTCTCAGTTTCCAGCTTGCCGGGCCGAGTGTTCACTTGGCATGTGGTACGCTTTACTGCTTTAGACTGTACTTTCTGTTGGACTGGACTCTGTTGTAGTTGTTTATTTATTTCTGTTAATTGTTGAGTTGTCCTGCTTTATTTCCTATTTCTTTGTGCCTCCACACTCCTTCTAGCCCTTCCGAGCCCTCCCGGCTCGTGGGCGGCGGTGCGAGTCTCGGGTTATCGGGCCTTCCCGGTAATCGGATTCTCGGGTCGTTACAGCTGGTATCAGAGCGGTGGTTGTGGGCGTACTTAGGAATTCGAAACATTGCAGTGATCAGAGTCCGTAAGGTCCAGTACAGTCGGCAGCTGGCATAGGGTTTTGTGCTTGTTTTTCCGCTTTGTTTCTCGCTTGAGAGCTTGAGTGCGCTGTGCGGCGCTGTGAAGGTGGTCGCTGTCCGCGGCTTTCGTGCCAGCGTAGGGTCTAAGGATCGAGGTCGAGAGCCTTCTCCCTCATCGGTGGTGGCCCTGGTTGTGCTGCGTTGGGCAGAGGTTGCTGGCAGGCGTGAGCTCGCGGTGCTGCGTTCAAGGAACCTGCAGCGTGGTCAGGTGTCTGGTGCGGACTGTTCTTGGTTAAGTGGCCGTGAGCGTGCTCTGAGGGAGCTGCTGTCGGTTTTTGGTCACTCCAGCTTGAGGTTTGTCCAGCTCCTGAGGCGTTCTGATCGAGAAGTGTGCTCCGGTGAGCGGAATGTCTTCTCGGTGAGCTGCTGTTTCGTCGAGCCTGATGTTCTTGTCGTGCTCTGTTGCGTCAGAAATGACGTGTCGGTCCTGATCGTTCTGCTGATTTCGAGGCAAGATTGGGCTGTGGTGTCCCAGTAAGTCTTGCTCCTGCGCTCTTCTGTGCGGTTGGGTTGTGTTCGCCCTGGAGTTGGCTTGAGATGTGAAGGCTCCGCGGTGAGTTTCGGGACTCGAGGGTGAGCATCGGCGGTTGTCGGTTATGGCTCGTGTGGCGGCTCTTGGCATGCCGTGTTGCAGTTCGAGGAATTGCAGCGGTGGTGCATCGAGAGATGCTGTGATGGTGGTCCGACGTGACACTCGTCGAGTGTGTCGGAGGCGCTGACCTGATGGAAGCGATAGTTTTCCTTGGTGCTGGATGGTGCTGTTTCCAGCGTGTGCGAGGTTTGAGGTCAGGTCGAGCGTGGAGTTCTTCCGTTGGTCGAAAGTGCGCTGGTTTCTCCTTTGGTTGGAGAGATTGCGTTCGGCTAAGGATCGTCGTCTTGCATTGTGTGTTCGGATTGGTTAGCCTTGTGTGCCATGAAATCCGTGCGAGACGTGCTCCTTATCTTGGCAAGGCGGTTGCCTGTGAGAAGTTGTGCCCGTTCCCTTGTCGTGTGAGGGTGCCGGTGCTGTTCCGAAAGGACGAGCGCTGGTTGGGCGGCGTTTGCTTTCTCGGCTGTGTGCGCGGATCTGAGTACGCAGCGGAAGCGTGGTGGGCTTGTGACCCACTAGTTCAGGATCGTAGCGTTGGTTGCTACGGGTGGATTCCTGAGTTCGCGTTCAGCATCGGAGGATTGGTTCCTTGGTGTGAAACGTGTTGTTGCCGTGCCGTTGCCCGAGGTTTTGTGGTTGTTGGCACTGGCAGGGTGGAGTGTTGGGGAATGTGCTGGTTAGTACGCCGCATGAGTACCATGTTTCTGTGATGGAAGCCGTGTCAGGCGTCGGTGTCGGACCTGGATAAGGTTGTTGAGGATGTCGCCTGACGGAGGTCGAGGACGTGTTGGTCAGAGTCGGTGGCTTGGCGCCCGACTTGTGTTCCCAATCGTGTCCTCGGTTGAGATCGTGCTTTGAGGATGTGGTCTCTGGCAGACTATGGGTCCCGGTTGGCGGCTGTGAGTGGCTGGTGAGCCTAACCGGGTGACCGACCACAGCAACGTCTGTTGGTTCTACGGTCTTGTCGGATTGTGACGGTGAGATGGTTATTGCTTAGGGACCCGTGAGCACTGTTCAGGTGGTGTCCCGTGGCTCTGTGGTAAGGGCGGAATCGGGATTGGCGGGTGTCCACTTGGATTGATCGAAGGATTTGATGAGACCAGATGGATGAGTGACGCCTGTGGGCGGAGGCCTTTCGTGAGGTGGGCGTCGGAGGATGGTCCTTGATAGGACGTTGGTGTCGCAAAGGTTATCCCTGGTTTGATGACCAGCATGGGATGATTCCCCTGTGAGTCTGAGTCCGGTGAGGTGATGATTGAAGACGCCATGTTCTGTCATTTGGTTTCGTCGTGCTTCCCGAGAGGGTCGAGTTGGCGAGCAGTTGGTGACCAGTGGATGGTCTTTTCAGAGACAGAAGATGCTGGTTGTTGGGGCTCGAGCGTGGCGAGAGCCGTGTGCCAGCGAGACCTTTGATGGTCGTTTCTGCGATGTGCCTTTCCGGATGGGATCTGGGCTTTGTCGAAGTTTGTCTTCTGACAAGAGTTGGCACGGTGTTGTGTCCGGCTTCCGGCTTGCCATGTGTGAGGTGTTTCTTGGTGCTGAGCCGATGTTCTGATTGCGGTCTGCGGAGAGGACTGCTTGAGCTGGTGGAGGCTCTATTTTGGTTGCTCCCTCGAGGAGGGCGTGCGACCTGTCAGCTGGTTGCGAAGCTGTTGTGCGATTTGTCTGCTGACCATTGGATGGATCAGTAGCTGTTGCTCGTATCGAGGGTTGTGATTCTTCGGTGAGCGAGATCGTGACTGCGGCGCCATGGGGGATTCTCGCGTTGTCTGAGGTGATGCCAGACTGTGTCCTTTGGTATATGCCTGCTCTGTGGCCGGTGTGCTCGGCGAGAGGAGCGAGGTGTTGTGTGTGATTGTGAGTCTGGCTGTGTTCCTCAGGATCCGTGTTTTCGTGAGAATCGAGGTTTTCTGTGCTGGGGCCCTGACAGCGTGTCAGTTGGTTCAGCGTTCTTCCTCTAGGACGTCGTTCTAGGTCCTGAATTTCGAGGACGAAATTCCTTTAAGGGGGGAGGGCTGTAATGCCCCGGATTTTTCGGATATTTTTCAGATCATTTTAGTGGGTCTCGGAGTGTATTTTGTGCTTTACACGTGTTTTTCCCTGATGTGCCTTCGGAACTCTTTGCAGGGCAAACCGTGGCGTTCTCCGACTCCGGGACAGTACCACTGCGTTGTGTTCCTTCCGAGGATCGCGGAGGTAATTTTTCGTAATTTTCTGAATTTATCGAATTTTCGGGTTTTCCTATATATACTAACCCTTTCCTCTCTCCCCCTCTCATTCTCTCTTTCTCACTCTCTCTCTTCTCTCACGCCCTCTTTCTCCCCTCTCTTCTCCGGCGGCCGACGGAGCGAGGCGGGGGCGAGGCGGAGGCGGCGCGGGTGAGGACGCGGGCGAGGATGGGCGAGGATCGAGGCGGTGGAGGCGCGTGGGAGCTCGTGGCGCGGTCGCGAGCCGGCGAGGGTTTCACGGCGTTTCTTCGCGGATCGGCGAGCTCGAGGCGCGAAATCTTCGGTGGAGGTAGGGTGATGGTTCCCCAGCTCGTGCACTTCCTTTCCCGCGAGTTTCGTAGGCCGTGGTGAGCCGAGCGGGTGGAATCGGGGTTTTTGGGCAAAACCCATGTTTTAGGGCTTGTGGGCCGATCTCCCGTTTCATTGCGTTTTTGGCCGATCCGAGGCCGTAGATGCATGCTAGGGGCTTCTGGGGAGCTTCCCCCTTGTTTTCCCCCTCTCTTGTGGAGGTATGGGGGCGTGGGACGAGTTTTGGGTCGTTTCCCGCCGTAGCGTTCTCGGAAGGAAGTGACGGTCCTTCCAGTGGCCGTCACTTGGTGTAACGCGCCTAGGCTGGGCCGTTACATCCCCCTTCTGTTGGCCCTTGGTGGTCTGTGGGTGTGACGGTCCCACGATAGACCGCCAGGTGCTGTGACGCACCAGGGCTAGACCGTTAGAGTCTCTTCCGTTGGTTTTCGGGTCAGGCGTGTGACGCACCAGGGCTGGCGCGTCACAGCCTTGTGACGCCCCAGGGTGGGTGCGTCACATTCCCTGTTGCCCAGCTGAGGGCTGGGGGTGTGACGGTGCCCTCTGGACCGTTACATGCTTGTAACGCGCCCAGGGTGGGCCGTCAGAGCCGTTTTTATCCGTTGGGGAGGGCAGCGTGTGTGACGCGCCAGGCCAGACGCGTTACATCCGTGTAACGCGTTGGGGCAAGCGCGTTACATCCTGCTTTCACGCTGAGAGCGTGAGGCGTGTAACGGACCAGGGCAAGCGCGTTACATTCGTGTAACGCGCTGGGCCAGGCGCGTTACATCCTGTGTTTCTTCGGGCCGTGTAACGGCCTGCGTTAGGCCGCCAGGTGGATGTGACGGTCTCGCCTAGACCGTTACAACCCTGTGACGGCCTAGGGTTAGACCGTCAGGCTTTGTGTCGTTCCGAGGCGAGTTTTTGTGTTCTCCGCCTTGCCCCGCAATGTGTGGATCCCTAGTCGACCCGGTTGGGACCCAGTGGTCGACCTGCGGTCTTGTGAGTGTCCCTGACACCCGTGGGTTTCTGTGTCCGTGTTTTGAGGGTGTCTGGAGGACCGTGTTATCTCGTTTAGCGTGCCCGTAGGGTTGAGAGTCCGGGTGACTTCTCGCGTGCTGGGCCTTCGTGTTACGCTCGATCGAGTCACCGTGTATCGGTGTGTGTGCGGTGGGGTGTCCCCCGCATGCCGTGAGTTTCTTTGGAAGGCGATTCCCATGTGGGCCACGTGGTTGGTCTTGGACTGCGAGTCCAGTTATCCGGCCTGGGGCTGGAGGTTTCCCGCTTGCTTCAAGATGGGAAATCGTCGCGGCGGCTTGTGTGCTGCCTTGGGAATCGTGCTTCTGCATTTTCCGTGTGGCCCGTGTGAGTGGCCTTAGTTCTTTGCGCTCCCTCTCCGAGGGAGTGGTCTTGGCAACTCGTGTGTTGTCTCGGCACTCGTGCTACCGTGGTTTCAGACCTAGAGATGGGGCTAGATCGACGGCCTTGTGCTGTTGCGTGCAACGGTCTTGACCCCGAGTCTTGTGACTCAAGGACCGTTGGCTGTAGTGTGTCTAGAGGACTGTCCAGAGTCCAGTGGCTTAGCGCCACTTGAGTTTTCTCGACTCTAGCGCACGGTGCGTGCGTGACCGTGGACTGTAAGTCCTGTTTCTTCTCCGACTGTGGTCACCGTGTGATGGGGCCGGTACGTGGGCTGGTCCCCGTACGTCGTCGGATTCGGACGTTGTGTTCCGTTGAGAGTCTACTCCTTCAGTGACCCTCCACTAGTCGTAGCCCACCAGTACGAGGTGCTGGTCTCACCAGGGAGTGGTGTACGGGCTGACCTTTAGAGACGGTTTGTGGACCGGTTACCGTTGGGCCCCACGTCTTGCAGCCAGAGTCCGGCTGAGGGGAAAACCGGTCAGAGGGCCAGACCAGGGACGCGCGGTCTGTGTGTGCACACGTGGTTGGGGGCGGTTGGACCCACGTCGACGGACGTGACCCCAGCTAGTCACTTGTTTGTGGTTACTTGTACGGTGTTCGCGCCTCGGGTAGGACCTACCACGTCAGGCGGTTCACCTGCGGTGCGGTGTAAGACGTCAGGGGACGCTACCGGCTGTGCTTCTAGTGGGTGGTACTCCTGTCGAGTACGGAGTGACAGACTATCAGTTTCCGTGATTTCGACCTTCGGGTTTTCGGTCGTGTTGACCGTTGAGTTCGGTTGTTTCGCCGTGGCGCGTGTGTTGGTTTTCGCGCCAAGGGTCTAATGCTAGTGGCTTTACCGAGGTTGGGTCTTGTTGTGCGGTACCCGCGATCGGATGGTCGGGGTTGCACCTTGGACAGCGTGTCCAGGTCGGCTGTGTCCGAGGGACAGGCCTCTACGGCGTGGTTGCCGTGTGTTCTTGCTTCGGTAGGTGGTACTAGTGTGGTTCGGTAGCTTCGACTGCGTGATCGAGGTGTGCCTTCTGGTACAGTAGGAGTAGCTGTAGTGCCGAGTTTTTGACCGGCCACCGGTTTGCTGTTCCTGCTGTAGTTGTAGCTTCCTTTCCGCTACCGCCGTTGTTTCCGGTTGGGGTTCCGCGGGATCCCTGCTGAGTCTCTGTTTTGGAGACTCATTCCCTGCTTTTCAGGTGTAGCGGTTCTTCCTCGTGGTTCGAGGGTGCGGAGCGGAGGTTCTCAGTTTCCAGCTTGCCGGGCCGAGTGTTCACTTGGCATGTGGTACGCTTTACTGCTTTAGACTGTACTTTCTGTTGGACTGGACTCTGTTGTAGTTGTTTATTTATTTCTGTTAATTGTTGAGTTGTCCTGCTTTATTTCCTATTTCTTTGTGCCTCCACACTCCTTCTAGCCCTTCCGAGCCCTCCCGGCTCGTGGGCGGCGGTGCGAGTCTCGGGTTATCGGGCCTTCCCGGTAATCGGATTCTCGGGTCGTTACACCGGTGACCCAGTTGTCCTGTGATTTGGCTGTGGAGTTGCCTTCGGGTGACTTTATGGTCACTCCGTATTGCTTCGACCAGGTTCCGGTGTGGATCGATGGACGGAGTATGCCAGGCAGGTTGTATGCGTTGCAGCTTCGGGATTATGATGTGATTCTAGGCATGGATTGGCTCGAGACTCATAGAGCGGTGGTGGATTGTGGAATGAAGAGGGTCTACTTCCAGCATCCGAGTAAGAGGACCTTCTATTTCCAAGGTATCCGTTCCGCCTCTTCTCGATTTCTTATCTCTGCTATTCGAGCCCGTCGATTGCTTGATTCAGGTTGCCAGGGTTTTCTCGCGTCAGTGGTTGTGTCTGACCGGATGGAGCCGAATGTCGAGGACATTGCGGTGGTGTGCGAGTTTCCCGATGTTTTTCCTGAGGAGTTGCCTGGATTACCTCCCCAGCGGGAGATCGATTTCGTGATCGAGGTTGTGCCTGGTACGGGACCTTTGGCGAAGGCTCCCTACCGTATGGCCCCCGCTGAGTTGAGGGAGTTGAGGGCGCAGTTGCAGGAGCTGTTGGCCAAGGGGTATATTCGTCCGAGCTTCTCCCCTTGGGGTGCGCCCGTGCTGTTTGTGAAGAAGAAGGACGGTAGTCTGCGGCTGTGCATTGACTATCGGCAGCTGAATGAAGTGACCGTTAAGAACAAGTATCCGTTGCCGCGGATTGATGATTTGTTCGACCAGCTGCAGTCTGCGCGAGTGTTCTCGCGGGTTGATTTGCGGTCCGGTTACTATCAGCTGAGAATTCGCGAGTCCGATGTGGAGAAGACTGCGTTCAGTACGAGGTACGGGCATTATGAGTTTCTGGTGATGCCGTTTGGGCTCACCAATGCCCCAGCAGCCTTCATGGACTTGATGCAGAGGGTGTTCCACCCGTATTTGGACCAGTTCGTGGTCATCTTCGTGGATGACATCCTTGTTTATTCGCAGTCTGCCGAGGAGCATGCGTACCATTTGGGTGTGGTGCTGCAGACGTTGCGAGATCACCAGTTGTATGCGAAGCTCAGCAAGTGCGAGTTTTGGCTCAGCGAGGCGCACTTTCTGGGGCACGTGATTTCTGGTGATGGCATTTCCGTGGATCCCGCCAAGGTCGAGGCTGTGATGCAGTGGCCGAGGCCGAGGTCGGTGACGGAGATCCGGAGTTTCTTGGGGCTTGCGGGTTATTATCGCCGGTTTATCCAGGATTTTTCTCGCATTGCGACCCCGATGACGAGGCTCACGCGGAAGGATGTGCCTTTCGTTTGGTCCGAGGAGTGTGAGCAGAGCTTTAGGGAACTGAAGAGGTTGCTCACCTCGGCTCCGGTGTTGGTTTTGCCTTCTGGATCGGGAGGTTTTGTGGTGTGTACAGATGCTTCCGGCGTTGGATTGGGTGCTGTTCTGATGCAGCATGGTAGAGTGGTGGCTTATGCATCTCGGCAGCTAAAGCCCCATGAGGAGAACTACCCTACCCATGACCTTGAGTTGGCGGCAGTGATCTTCGCGCTGAAGATCTGGAGGCATTATCTGTACGGTGAGAAGTTCGAGGTGTTCACTGACCATCAGAGTCTGAGGTATGTGTTCTCGCAGAGAGATCTGAACCTCAGACAGAGGCGTTGGATGGAGTTCATGAAGGACTATGACTTCACCCTGTCTTATCTGCCGGGCAGGATGAATGTCGTCGCCGATGCTTTGAGTAGGAAGGTTGCGGTCAGTACCTTGATGCTGAGGAAGTGGAGGCTCTGGGAACAAGTGCCCGAAGTTTCCTTCAGGCTCAAGATTCCCCAGGAGCGAGGGTTGGCAGTGCTTGCGAGTCTGACTGTCACTCCTGCTATCCGTCGTCAGGTGACAGAGGCTCAGCATGCGGACCCTGAGTTGCCCCGGATTTTGGCGATAGCTGATGTGGAGCTTGGCGAGGACGGTGCTGCGAGGTTTCGTGGCAGGCTGTACGTCCCGGGGGAGGAGCAGGTTCGTCGTGCGGTGTTACGCGAGGCTCATGGGAGCAGGTACACTGTGCACCCGGGTGCGACGAAGATGTATCGGAACTTGCGGAGGCAGTTCTGGTGGCCTGGCATGAAGAGAGATGTGGCCGAGTTTGTGGCCAGGTGCCTGATCTGTCAGCAAGTGAAGGCGGAGCATCAGCGACCAGGCGGTACTCTCCAGCCCTTGGATGTTCCTGCTTGGAAGTGGGACCATGTGACCACGGATTTTGTGGTGGGGTTGCCCAGAACCCCGACTGGGCAGGACAGTATTTGGTTGCTGGTGGATCGGCTGACGAAGGTGACGCGGTTGCTACCGGTCAAGGTCAGCTGGAGCGTGCCTAAGTTGGCTCGTCTTTATGTGAAGCGGATCGTTCCGTTGCATGGGGTTCCCATTTCGATCGTGTCGGATCGGGATCCGCGCTTCACTTCTGGATTCTGGAGGAGTTTCCAGCGAGCTCTTGGCACGGAGTTGGCATTTAGCTCGGCGTATCATCCACAGTCGGATGGCCAGTCTGAGAGGACCATTCAGACTTTGGAAGACATGCTGAGATCCTGCTGCCTGGAGTGGCAGGGGAGTTGGATTCATCACCTACCGTTGGTGGAGTTTGCCTATAACAACAGCTATCATTCGAGCATCGGCATGGCTCCTTATGAGGCATTGTATGGGCGTCCTTGTCGGACTCCACTTGATAGGTTTGAGGTGGGTGAGCGTGTTTTGACGGGACCGGAATTGGTGCAGCAATGTGTGGATGTTGTGCACCTGGTTCGTCAGAACATGTTGGCGGCCCAGAGTCGGCAGAAGAGCTATGCTGACCGTAGGCGGCAGCCCCTCGAGTTCGCCGTGGGCGATCATGTGTTCTTGAGAGTTTCTCCGATGAAGGGGGTGATGCGGTTTGGACGGCGTGGGAAGCTGAGTCCCCGCTATATTGGTCCTTTCGCGATTGTGGAGCGCATCGGTGAGGTTGCTTACCGGTTGCAGTTACCCTCTGAGTTGGCGTCGGTGCATGACGTGTTCCACGTCTCTATGTTGCGGAAGTATATGCCCGATGACTCTCATGTGCTCGAGTTTTCCGTTTGGCCCGAGGTGACTCCAGATCTTTCTCTCCCAGAGTTTCCGATCCGCGTGGAGGATAGGCGAGAGCAGCGCCTGCGGAACAAGGTCATTCCCTTGGTAAAAGTCGTGTGGCAGCGACACTCTGGTGGTGAGGCTTCGTGGGAACGTGAGGACGAGATGCGTCAGCAGTTCCCGTACCTGTTTGAGTGAGTCTTCCTCTTCTTTCCCCTTGGGTTGTTCTCAATTTCGAGGACGAAATTCCTTAAGGGGGGAGGGCTGTAATATCCCGGACCTTTCGGATCCTTCTTCATGGGTCCCGGATCTAGTTTTCGGAGTGTCCGGCTCCGTTGTGTCCGAAATTTCGTTTCGGACATCTTTCGTGTTCGGATCGGCGCGATCCGGAGTCGTTTCGGAGGCCCGGAGGCGTTCCGCGGCTTTTTCCGCGTGTGTTTTCCGATTCCCGGTGTGTGTTTCGGCTTTTCTCTTCGGACGCTCGTTGCGGGTGAACCGGGCTGTTCACACGGACACGAGTGGTACCGTTGCGATCGGTGCGTTCCGAGGATCGCGGGGGTGTGATTTCCTATTTTTTGGAATTTTACGGATTTTCCGGGTTTTTCTATAAAACCCTTTTTCTTTTCTCTCTCCCCCACCATCTTCTTCTTCCTCTCTTCTTCTTCCTCTTTCCTCCTCCACCGTGTCTCCCTCCCTCTCCCTCTCTTCCTCCCGGTTGGCCACGGCGAGCTCCCCTCCGGCTGCAGACGGCGGCGGGGCGACGGCGCGGCGACGTGGGCGGCGGCGAGGCGGTCGTGGGGGCGTGCGGCAAGCGTGGGAAGCTTAAGGAAGAACGAGGGTTTTCAAGCGTTCTTCACGATTCGTGGACGATCCGGCGGAGCATTCGCTCCATTGAGGTAGGGTGACGTTCCCTAGCTCTTCGCCGTTCTTTTCCGTGGTTTGTAGGCCGCGGGGAGGCCGAGAGAGGCATGTTTGGGCGTTTTTGGGGTTTTTCCATGTTTTGGGGAGAGCCGCCCGATCTATGGTTTTAGCCCATGATTCTATGTTTTGGTGGTTTAGATGCATGCTAGGGGTCCCCAGGGGTCTTCCCCCTTGTTTTCCCCCTCTCCGGTGGAGGTACGGGGGCGTGGTTGGTGTTTTTGGGGTTTTCCCGCCGTAGCGTGCTCTGGGGCAAGCGACGGTCACTCCAGTGACCGTCACATGCTTGTAACGCCCCTAGAGGGGTGCGTTACTTCCCTGGGTGTTGGCCTTTAGGGTCGAGGGCTGTAGCGGTCCTGCGACTGGCCGCCGTTTGCTAGTGACGCCCCTGGGCTGGGCCGTCACATGCTTTCGACCGTTGGGTTTTGACCGTTGGGGGTCAGGCCATGTAACGCACCGAGATAGGCGCGTTACATGCGTGTAACGCACTGGGGCAGGAGCGTTACTTCCTGTTGTCCCCCATGTGGATGGGCCAAGCGACGCACTGGGCCCAGCGCGTTACTTACAAGCGACGCGCTGGGGCAGGCGCGTCACTTCCCTTTCCATCCCGAGCGTGAGGGCCATGCGACGCGCTGGTCTAGGCGCGTCACATGCGAGTAACGCACTGAGCCCGACGCGTTGCTTGCAAGCGACGCGCCAGGGTAAGCGCGTTACTTTCCCTGTGGTTTTCGTGGGTGTGGGGTGCCATGTGACGCCCTGGCCTAGGTGCGCCGCTTCCAAGCGACGCACTAGGGTGGGCGCGTCGCTTCCCCCTACCCCCTGGCCGTGTGACGGTTCGCCTTAGACCGCTATTTCCAAGTGACGGCCCTAGAGTGGACCGCCATTTGGCAGTGACGGTCTGAGGGTAGACCGCCACTTCCTGTGTTGCCCCATGAGGGTGGCAACCTCGCTTTTCTCCGACCGTGGTCTCCGTGCGACGGGACTGGTGCGTGGGGTGATTCCCACACGTTGTCGGGCTTGGGCGTTGTTTTCCGTAACTTGAGAGTCTACTCCTTCAGTGACCCTCCACTAGTCGTAGCCTACTAGTACGCGTGTGCTAGTCGCACCAGGGAGTGGTGTACGGGCTGACCTTTAGAGACGGTTTGTGGACCGGTTACCGTTGGGCCCCACGTCTTGCAGCCAGAGTCCGGCTGAGGGGAAAACCGGTCAGAGGGCCAGACCAGGGACGCGCGGTCTGTGTGTGCACACGTGGTTGGGGGCGGTTGGACCCACGTCGACGGGCGTGACCCCAGCTAGTCACTTGTTTGTGGTTACTTGTACGGTGTTTGCGCCTCGGGTAGGACCTACCATGTCAGGCGGTTCACCTGCGGTGCGGTGTAAGACGTCAGGGGACGCTACCGGCTGTGCTTCTAGTGGGTGGTACTCCTGTCGAGTACGGAGTGTCAGACTGTCAGTCGTGTGTTTCCGACCTTCGGGTTTTGACGGTTCGACCGTTGAGTTTCGGTCTTCTCGTACCGTGGCACGTGTGTCGGTTTGCGTGCCGTAGGGTCTAGTTCTGTAGAGTACAGGGCTTTCCTTTCCGAGGTACTTTCCTACCGCTAGAGTAGTGGTTTCTCGTTTTTCGAGGTAGGGTTCGAATGATCCCTACTGAGTCTTGTTCCGAGACTCATTCCCTGCGTGATTTCGCCGTGTTTCAGGTGAGACGCCACCTTCGGGGAGCGTGTCAGGAGCGCAGCGGAAGCGTGGTGCGGGTGTCCAGAGGTAGTGCCAGAGGTCAGAGCCGGGGGATGCCCCGTGTAGCTGTACTTTTCTTTCTTGTCACTGTACTAGTCGTGGACTACTGTTGCTGTTGTTGTTATTTTATTGTGGACCATGTAAAATGTTAAATTCATTTCCTGCTTAATATTATAACTGTTTAATTTCTGCAATTATTTGTGATACTTGTGTAGTTTCCACACCATCCTTTTAACCCTTCCGAGTCTTCGGACTCGTGGGTGGCGGTACGAGTCTCGGGTTATCGGCCTTCCCGGTAATCGGATTCTCGGGTCGTTACAGTTTGTGGACCGGTTACCGTAGGCCTCTCGTCTTAGCCAGAGTCCGGCTGCGGGGGAAAATCGGTCAGAGGGCCAGACCTAGGACGCGTGGTCTGTGTGTGCACACGTGGTTGGGGGCGGTTGGACCCACGTCGACGGGCGTGACCCCAGCTAGTCACTTGTTGTGGTTACTTGTTCGGTGTTTGCGCCTCGGGTAGGACCTACCACGTCAGGCGGCTCACCTGCGGCGCGGTGTCAGACGTCAGGGGATGCTACCGGCTGTGCTTCTAGTGGGTGGTACTCCTGTCGAGTATGGAGTATCAGACTGTTAGTCGTGTGTTTTCGACCTTCGGGTTTTGTCGGTTTGGCCGTTGAGCTTTGGTCTTTCTACGTGGCGTGTGTCGATTTGCGTGCCGTAGGGTCTTGTCTTGTGGAGTACAGGGCTTTCCCTTCCGAGGTACTTTCCTACCGCTAGTGTAGTGGTTTCTCGTTTTACGAGATAGGGTTCGAGTGATCCCTACTGAGTTTTGTTCCGAGACTCATTCCCTGCGTATTTTCACCGTGTTTCAGGTGAGGCGCCACCTTCGGGGAGAGCGTCAGGAGCGCAGCGTGGTGCGGGTGCCCAGAGGTAATGCCAGAGGTCAGAGCCGGGGGATGCCCCGTGTAGCTGTACTTTTCTTTCTTGTCCCTGTACTAGTCGTGGACTGTTGTTATTGTTATTTTTTTATTGTGGACCATGTAAATTGTTAATTTATTTCCTGCTTAATATTATAACTGTTAATTTCTGCAATTATCTGTGATACTTGCGTAGTCTCCACACCATCCTTTTAACCCTTCCGAGCCTTCGGGTTCGTGGGTGGCGGTGCGAGTCTCGGGTTATCGGGCCTTCCCGGTAATCGGATTCTCGGGTCGTTACAGCTGGTATCAGAGCGCGGTTGTGGAATTACATGAGAATCATAGATAATTGTAGTGGTCCACTAGTCCACAACGATGATGTACAGGTGACGATGGCATTGGGCACCGTGTGTTTATTTTGACCTTGCCGTTTTCGTGTTTTCTGTCTTTTACTTCAGGAGCGAGTATGGCGCCGAGGAGGAGTTCTCGCTCTCAGCAGGGGCAGTCGGCTGGAGGTCAGGAGATCCAGCAGGGGGTCCAGAGGGACCAGGAGGAGCATAGTAGAGCGCCACCGGGAGCTACCGAGGCTGCGGATGCTGCGAGAGCTTCGGGGGCCGAGGATTTCTTCCGTGGCATGTACCAGCTTATGTCTCAGCAGTTCGACAGAGAGGCTGGTGAGGGCTCGTCTGCTAGGGGTGGGCCAGGCCGAGCAGTGAGGGACTTCATGCAGTTCCATCCACCTTACTTTAGCGGCCAGGCAGACCCTGATGCGGCTCGTGATTGGCTCGATGAGATGGAGCGGGTGTTCAGTTCTGCGAAGAGTGCTGCCGAGGACAGAGTGGTGTTGGCCTACAACCAGTTGCAGGGCACGGCTCGGAGGTGGTGGTCTTCCGAGTGGAAGACGTCCTTTCAGCTTTGTCCACTTGAGCAGATCGAGTGGGATGACTTTGTCAGTGCTTTCGAGCGTACGTATTGTCCAGATATTGTTGCCACGCAGCGGATGCGGGAGTTTCTGGAGCTGGTGCAGGGTGACATGTCCGTGTTGCAGTACAGGGCCCGATTTGTCGAGCTGGCTCGGTACGCACCTCACATCATGGAGCATGAGAGGGTGAGGACCGTGCAGTTTGTGCAGGGCTTGAGGCTGGAGTTGAGGCACCATTTGATCACGAACGGGGCCACTGATCTAGAGACAGCGTCTCGTGTTGCGATTTCTTTGGAGATGGATATGCAGAGGACTCGAGGACCGGTCAGCCAGGGGCAGTCCTTGTCAGGTCGCAGCCAGCAGTCGGCTACCCAGCAGCAGGGTTTCTTCCAGCATGCGTCGGGTGGTTCAGGAGTACCGGCATCGGCAGCTTCGGTGACAGGATCTGCGTCCTTTGGCTTGAAGGTCAAGAAGTTCTTGAAGAAGAATTTCCGTAAGAAGCACAAGGATCAGGGGTAGGCTTCATCGGGCAGTGTACAGCAGCCGATTCCTTTGCAGCGCCAGGGATCAGTGGGTGGATCGCGGGGACTTTGTCCACGGTGTGGTGGGACCCACCCAGGCAGGCAGTGCACGGCACCGATCATCTATTTTCGGTGTGACCAGCCAGGGCACATGGCGCGTGACTGTCCTCAGAGACCGCCGCAGCAGCAGTTTCCTCAGCAGCAGTAGGTTCCCCAGCAGCAGAGGCAGCAGCAGCAGCAGCAGCAGCAGCAGGGACAGTATCCGCCGCTACCCAGGTCAGCCAGCGTGGGAGGCAGGCAGAGGGCTCGATGCCAGATCACGCACATGACCAGGGCAGAGGCAGTGGCGTCGCAGCTCGTGGAAGGTACCGTTCAGATTTTGGGTTGTACGGCTCGGGTTTTGTTCGACTCTGGCGCGTCTCACTCATTTATTTCGGAGGATTTTGCGTCGAGCGTCGAGGAGCCGGTGACCCAGTTGTCCTGTGATTTGGCAGTGGAGTTGCCTTCGGGTGATTTTATGATCACTCCGTATTGCTTCGATCAGGTTCCGATTTGGATCGATGGGCAGAGTATGCCAGGCAGGTTGTATGCGTTGCAGCTTCGGGATTATGATGTGATTCTAGGCATGGATTGGCTCGAGACTCATGGAGCGGTGGTGGATTGTGGGATGAAGAGGGTCTACTTCCAGCATCTGAGCAAGCGGACCTTCTATTTCCAAGGTATCTGTTCCACCTCTTCTCGATTCCTTATCTCTGCTATTCGAGCCCGTCGATTGCTTGATTCAGGTTGTCAGGGTTTTCTCGCGTCAGTGGTTGTGTCTGACCGGATGGAGCCGGATGTCGAGGACATTACGGTGGTATGCGAGTTTCCCGACGTTTTTCTCGAGGAGTTGCCTGGATTACCTCCCCAGCGGGAGATCGATTTCGTGATCGAGGTTGTGCCTGGTACGGGACCTTTGACGAAGGCTCCCTACCGCATGGCCCCCGCTGAGCTGAGAGAGTTGAGGGCGCAGTTGCAGGAACTGTTGGCCAAGGGGTATATTCGTCCGAGCTTTTCCCCTTGGGGTGCGCCCGTGTTGTTTGTGAAGAAGAAGGACGGTAGTCTGCGCTTGTGCATTGACTATCGACAGCTGAATGACGTGACCATTAAGAACAAGTATCTGTTGCCGCGAATTGATGATTTGTTCGACCAGCTGCAGTCTACGCGAGTGTTCTCGCGGATTGATTTGCGGTCCGGTTACTATCAGCTGAGAATTCGCGAGTCCGATGTGGAGAAGACTGAATTCAGTACGAGGTACGGGCATTATGAGTTCTTGGTGATGCCGTTTGGGCTCACCAATGCCCCTGCAGCCTTCATGGACTTGATGCAGATGGTGTTTCATCCGTATTTGGATCAGTTCATGGTCATCTTCGTGGACGACATCCTTGTTTATTCGCAGTCTACTGAGGAGCACGCGTACCATTTGGGTGTGGTGCTGCAGACGTTGCGAAGTCACCAGTTGTATGCGAAGCTCAGCAAGTGCGAGTTTTGGCTCAGCGAGGTGCACTTTCTGGGGCATGTGATTTCTGGTGATGGCATTTCCGTGGATCCCGCCAAGGTTGAGGCTGTGACGCAATGGCCGAGGCCGAGGTCGGTGACGGAGATCCGGAGTTTCTTGGGGCTTGCGGGTTATTATCGTCGGTTTATCCAGGATGTTTCCCGCATTGCGACTCCGATGACTAGGCTCACGCGGAAGGATATACCTTTCGTTTGGTCCGTGGAGTGTGAGCAGAGCTTCAGGGAACTGAAGAGATTGCTCACCTCGGCTCCGGTGTTGGTTTTACCTTCTAGATCGGGAGGTTTCGTGGTGTGTACAGATGCTTCCGGCGTTGGACTGGGTGCTATTTTGATGCAGCATGGTAGAGTGGTGGCTTATGCATCTCGGCAGCTAAAGCTCCACGAGGAGAACTACCCCACCCATGACCTTGAGTTGGCGGCGGTGATCTTCGCGCTGAAGATCTGGAGGCATTATCTGTACGGTGAGAAGTTCGAGGTGTTCACTGACCATCAGAGTTTGAGGTATGTGTTCTCGCAAAAGGATATGAACATTAGGCAAAGGCGTTGGATGGAGTTCATGAAGGATTATGACTTCACCCTGTCTTATCAGCCGGGCAGGATGAATGTCATTGCCGATGCCTTGAGTCGGAAGGTTGCGGTCAGTGCCATGATGTTGAGGAGGTGGAGGCTCTGGGAACAAGTGCCCGAAGTTTCTTTCAGGCTCAAGGTTCCCCAGTAGCCAGGGTTGGCGGTGCTTGCGAGTCTGACTGTCACTCCTGCTATCCGTCGTCAGGTGACAGAGGCTCAACATGCGGACCCTGAGTTGCCCCGGATTCTCGCTATGGCTGATGTGGAGCTTGGTGAGGACGGTGCTGCGAGGTTTCGTGGCAGGCTGTACGTCCCAGCCGAGGAGCAGGTTCATCGTGCGGTGTTGCGCGAGACTCATGGGAGCAGGTACACCGTGCACCCGGGTGCAACGAAGATGTATCGGAACTTGCTGAGGCAGTTCTGGTGGCCTGGCATGAAGAGAGATGTTGCCGAATTTGTGGCCAGGTGCCTGATCTGTCAGCAGGTGAAGGCGGAGCATCAGCGACCAAGAGTTACTCTTCAGCCCTTGGATGTTCCTGCTTGGAAGTGGGACCATGTGACCACGGATTTTGTGGTGGGGTTGCCGAGGACCCCGAGTGGGCAGGACAGTATTTGGTTGCTGGTGGATCGGCTGACGAAGGTGACTCGGTTGCTACCGGTCAAGGTCAGCTGGAGTGTGCCTAAGTTGGCTCATCTTTATGTGGAGCGGATCATGCCGTTGCATGGGGTTCCCATTTCGATCGTGTCGGATCGGGATCCGCGCTTCACTTCTGGATTCTGGAGGAGTTTCCAGCGAGCTCTTGGCACGGAGTTGGCGTTTAGCTCAGCGTATCATCCTCAGTCAGATGGTCAGTTTGAGAGGACCATTCAGACTTTGGAGGACATGCTGAGATCCTGCTGCCTGGAGTGGCAGGGGAGTTGGATTCATCACCTACCGTTGGTGGAGTTTGCCTATAACAACAGCTACCATTCGAGCATCGGCATGGCTCCTTATGAGGCTCTGTATGGGCGTCCTTGTAGGACTCCGCTTGATTGGTTTGAGGTGGGTGAGCGTGTTTTGACGGGACCGGAGTTGGTGCAGCAATGTGTGGATGTTGTGCACCTGGTTCGTCAGAACATGTTGGCGGCCCAGAGTCGGCAGAAGAGCTATGCTGACCGTAGGAGGCAGCCCCTCGAGTTCGCCGTGGGCGATCGTGTGTTCTTGAGAGTTTCTCCGATGAAGGGGGTGATGCGTTTTGGACGGCGTGGGAAGCTGAGTCCCCGCTATATTGGTCCTTTCGCGATTGTGGAGCGCATCGGTGAGGTTGCTTACCGGTTGCAGTTACCTCCTGAGTTGGCGTCGGTGCATGACGTGTTCCATGTCTCGATGTTGCGGAAGTATATGCCCGATGACTCTCATGTGCTCGAGTTTTCGGTTTGGCCTGAGGTGACTCCATATCTTTCTCTCCCAGAGTTTTCGATCCGCGTGGAGGATAGGCGAGAGCAGCGCCTGCGGAACAAGGTCATTCCCTTGGTAAAGGTCGTGTGGCAGCGACACTCTGGTGGTGAGGCTTCGTGGGAACGTGAGGACGAGATGCGTCAGCAGTTTCCGTACCTGTTTGAGTGAGTCTTCCTCTTCTTTCCCCCTTGGGTTGTTCTCAATTTCGAGGACGAAATTTCTTAAGGGGGGAGGGCTGTAATATCCCGGACCTTTCGGATCCTTATTCGTGGGTCCCGGATCTGGTTTTCGGAGCGTCCGACTCTGTTGTGTCCAAAATTTCGTTTCGGACATCTTTCGTGTTCGGATCGGCGCGATCCGGAGTCGTTTCGGAGGCCCGGAGGCGTTCCGCTGCTTTTCCGCGCGTGTTTCCGATTCCCGGGGTGTGATTCGGCTTTTTCTTCGGAAGCTCGCTGCGGGCGAACCGGGCGGTTCACCCAGGCACGAGTGGTACCGTTGCGATCGGTGCGTTCCGAGGATTCCGAAAATATATTTTTCTATATTTTGGTATTTTTTCGAAAATTCGGATTTTCTATATAGCCCTAATTCTTTTTCTTTTTCTTTTCCTCTTTCTCTTTCTTCTTCTTCTTTCTCCTTCCTTCCCCAACCGTGACCACACTCCTCTCTCTCCCTCTCTCCCATTCGGGCGCGGCGGACCCCTCTCCGGCTACGGACGGCGGCGGGGTGACGGCGCGGACGTGTGGGCGGCGGCGAGGCGAGCTCGTGGGCGTGCGGCAAGCGTGGGAAGCGTGGGGAGTTCGTGAAGCTTAAAGCGTTCTTTGCGATCCGTGGTTGATTCGGCGGAGCATTCGCTCCATTGAGGTAGGGTGACGTTCCCTCGCCTCTTGCCGTTCAATTCCGGTGATTTGTAGGCCGCGGGGAGGCCGAGAGGGGATCGTTTGAGCATTTTGGGGTTTTTCCATGAGTTGGGGAGAGCTCGCCCGATCTATGGATTTGATGCTTGGATTCGTGTTTTGGTGGCCTAGAATCATGCTAGGGGTCCCCAGGGGTCTTCCCCTTTGATTTCCCCCTCTCCGGTGGAGGCATGGGGGCGCGGTTGGAATTTTTAGGCGTTTCTACCGTTTTCGAGCGCGGACTGAGAACGCGCTATACTCCAGTAGCACGTTCTTGAGTGTCGCCATCGGAGAAGATGAACAGTAGGGCGGTTCGTGTCGCGCTATGGGGTCCTAGCGCGATTAGCCTTGTCGCGCTAGGGAGTCCTAGCGCGATCTTCCCTGTCGCGCTAGGGGACCCTAGCGCGTTCTTCCTTGTCGCGCTAGGTATCCCTAGCGCGATCTTGTCCGTTGTCGGGTGTTCCCCTTGGGCCGTGCGTGTCCTGGGCACCCCGTGGAGTTCCGTGACCGTGTCTTCGGGCGTCCGGAGATTTCGGTTGCCTTGGTCATGTGTTTGGCCATGGGCAGTGTGTCCGTTCTTCTTCGACTGTGGTCACCGTGCGATGGTGATGGTACGTGGGACGGTCCTCGTACTTCGTCAATTTCGGGCGTTGTTTTCCGTTGACTTGAGAGTCTACTCCTTCAGTGACCCTCCACTAGTCGTAACCCACCAGTACGAGGTGCTGGTCTCACCTGGGAGTGGTGTACGGGCACCCACCTTTCGAGACGGTTTGTGGACCGGTTACCGTAGGCCTCTCGTCTTAGCCAGAGTCCGGCTGCGGGGGAAAACCGGTCAGAGGGCCAGACCTAGGACGCGTGGTCTGTGTGTGCACACGTGGTTGGGGACGGTTGGACCCACGTCGACGGGCGTGACCCCAGCTAGTCACTTGTTGTGTTACTTGTTCGGTGTTTGCCCCTCGGGTAGGACCTACCACGTCAGGCGGCTCACCTGCGGCGCGGTGTCAGACGTCAGGGGATGCTACCGGCTGTGCTTCTAGTGGGTGGTACTCCTGTCGAGTACGGAGTATCAGACTGTCAGTCGTGTGTTTCCGACCTTCGGGTTTTGTCGGTTTGGCCGTTGAGCTTTGGTCTTTCTACCGTGGCGTGTGTCGGTTTGCGTGCCGTAGGGTCTTGTCTTGTGGAGTACAGGGCTTTCCCTTCCGAGGTACTTTCCTACCGCTAGTGTAGTGGTTTCTCGTTTTACGAGGTAGAGTTCGAGTGATCCCTACTGAGTCTTGTTCCGAGACTCATTCCCTGCGTGTTTTCACCGTGTTTCAGGTGAGGCGCCACCTTCGGGGAGAGCGTCAGGAGCGCAGCGTGGTGCGGGTGCCCAGAGGTAGTGCCAGAGGTCAGAGCCGGAGGATGTCCCGTGTAGCTGTACTTTCCTTTCTTGTCCCTGTACTAGTCGTGGACTGTTGTTATTGTTATTTTTTTATTGTGGACCATGTAAATTGTTAATTTATTTTCTGCTTAATATTATAACTGTTAATTTATGTAATTATCTGTGATACTTGCGTAGTCTCCACACCATCCTTTTAACCCTTCCGAGCCTTCGGGTTCGTGGGTGGCGGTGCGAGTCTCGGGTTATCGGGCCTTCCCGGTAATCGGATTCTCGGGTCGTTACAAACGGCCACCGAGGAGAACTCGGCACCCTAAGCTACTCCAAACGGCAACAGACGGTCGACCCTAAACTCACACAGTAGGGTAACCCAGTCCATCGGCCAAAACAAAGGTGAAGGCAGACGCCGACACCGAAAGCGCAAACAAAACACGACATGAAACGTCGTGCACACAACCCCACGCATGACAAGAACGTCATGCAAACGACAGAACACTGACCTCGAGTACAGCCACAAGCGGGCAACTCGAAAAGGTCACAGCGCGCAAGAAAACGTCGAGAGTCACCGCACCAAGTGACAGGAGCACCCTCCTCCCAGAAGAACAGCCAGATGCGTCCACTGACATCTTACACTGCGCCACAAGTGTCAAGTCACTCAAGGACAAGACACACCAAGAACCAGGTCCGAGGAACAACAGTTCCAAGGAAACATGGTACCACAGCACAAGACTACAGCACCAACTGCGAGTGACTAGTCAGGGCCACGCCCGTCGGCGCAAGTCCCCAGTCCCTGACCACGTGTGTACACACCGACCTCTACCTAGGTCAGGCCTCTAGCTAGTATTCCCCTCGGTAGGATGCTACCGTTGGCCGGGGCCTACGGAACTAGCTTAAAAACCATACGTACCAAACACAACAGGAAACACCCCTCCACCACTCCCGGTGGGTGGGCAAAAGCCTAGGGCTACAACTAGGGGAGGCTCACAAGGCACGAACTCCGAAACACAGGCGCTACAGCACAGACAGCTAAGAAAAGCCCTGTCTCATGCACAGCAAAGCACCCAGGCAGTCGAACAACCGCCAACAGACTCAGGATCAGGTAACTAGACCTACGACGTAACGATCCCTGAGTCGAACGACTCAAAGGCAAGATCGTCACAAGCAGCGAAACAAGCCGCCAATCGGTCTAATCCTAAGCCAGCAAAACAACGCTCCGCAGAAAACGACACACGGAGACCTGAGGGAAACACCAAGAACCCTCAGCACACCTGGACACGTAAACCGAGGTAAGGCAACACCTCGAGACATTCAGAAGCAGTGTCTCGAGCCGGGCACAACCACCGAGACACACACACACAAGGTCACATGTCAACCACTGGGTCACACCGGGTTGACTTGAACCCAACACAATTCTTGAACAGTAGGAAAGAGAGTCCTACCTCAAGCAAGAAGACTCCTGGCCACCTCACAACGTAGTCTTAGCCCTCATAGGACGTCGGAAGACATCCACGGGACAACGGACAGACCACAAGGCCAAGCCAAGACAAGTAGAAACCGAAGCACAGGGCAAGTAACGCACCACCCCTAGACCGCTACAAGCATATGACGGTGTAGACTTGGGCCGTTACACCCAAACGACGGACAGACGACAGGCCGTCGCACACACACCACCCTAACCACTCTAAAACACAAACACACGAATCAAGGCCAAGTAACGCACAAGGCCAAGCGCGTTACAAGCAAGCAACGCGGCAGGGGAGACACGCCAGAACCAAACGACGCACCGGGGTAGGCGCGTTACTCACAACGGCACAGCCACCCTCAACCCAGCACAAAACAACAAATAACGGCAAGGGGCAAGCACATTATACAACAACGACGCACAGGGGCACGGCCGTTACACCATCGAACAGCACAACACCCACAACCCTCAGCCAAACAACATGTAACGGTCCAAGAAGGACGCGTTACACCCAAACGATGCATGGGGATAGGCGCGTTACAACCAACGGCACAGCCACCCACAGTCGACCAAAACAGAATGCAACGGCCAGGGGCAGGTGCGTTACACTTAAAATAACGGATGGGAACCCATCCGTCGGGGGAACCGCCTCAACGGTCCATCGTCGGTCAAACGGACAATAACGGCCAAGGCAAGGCGCATTACTTCCATCTAACGCGCTGGGTCAAGCGCGTTAGACCAACCGACTCAACCCCAAAACAAGGCAACAACAAGCGAAGTAACGCGCAAACCTAGGCGCGTTACAAGGAAGCGACGCGCCACCCTAGGGCCGTCACTCACCCAGAAGCCAGAAAGCTCAAAAACCTCAGACGAAGTAGCGGTCAGTCGTAGGGCCGTTATATACAAGTGACGGCCACTGGAATGACCGTTACATCGATCACGGCGGGAAAACAGAGGAACGGCCAAACCGGCCCGTTCCACGCCCCATTCACGCCGAAACGTAGGGGGAACAAACCTAAACGCCAAATAACAACATCAGGGGACTAAAAACCCCACATGCAAGCTCACAAACTCAAGATCCGGGCGATTTCATCAAATCCACCCAAAGTGGGTCACCGAGGTTCCCGGGCTTCTACCGGCCTCGAATGAACACCAAACGACACGAAATCAACGTGGATGGGATCCTGGCATCCCAGCAGTCAGTTATAAACTAACTATGCCGCAAACAGTCGCCGTTTACCCGCCGACCCTAAAAACGACGAAAATCACGGTTTAGGCAAACTAAGCCCAAACTCGACCGTTTCCTAGCCGAACACCGTGCAATGGCAGGGAAAACGGAGAGGACGAAGTAAGGATCAGTCACCCTACCTCCACCGAAGAAACAGAGCCCCAAAAGGACTAAACCACGCCGAAATCCACTCGCGAACCGATTTCACCGGCTTTGAATCCACCGAACAGGATCGCGCCGGAATTGATCCGATCCTTGCTCCATCGCGCACCCAGCCAGCTCCATCACGTCCCCAACACGTGCCTCTAGGTCCTCTGCCTGCAGCAGGAGCCGAGGAGGCGAACGGGAGAGAAAATGGGAGAGAGAGAGGCGACGGCGGCGAATGAGAAGGAGGTGAGAGGAAAAGAAAAGAAATAGAAAAGAAATTAGGAAATTTTCCTAATTTCCGAAAATTCCGAAAATACGTCGAAAATGCATAAATTCAGAAAAATACGCAAAAATAGCCGAAACGACCGGCTCGAAGAGTACATCGTCGCTGTAGCATCCACGAGTTCGAGAATTGACAAACAAACTCACTGTAGGGTTCCGTAACTAGTACGTGAGAAAAACCTACACGGCTCGTCAAACTCACTCGGAAGCTACAAAAGCGAACCAAAACTCTACGAAACCAATCCGAAACAGATCCGAAAGATCCAGCAGAGATCCAACAAGACCTGCAAAAGATCCATCAAGATCCAGGGCATTACAATAGTACTCATGTCACTCGAGTGTGTCGACCCTAGTTTCTTACCGCGTGGCTTACTGTTTAGGCGGCCGAGGGCATCCGATGGTACGGTATCGAATCGTGGGTTACGATGATTAGCAGTGATATATGTGTGATTAGGCCCAGAGTTTTGGCGACTTCGTGTTCTCGTTAGGCGTGATTGAAGCATAGTTCCTTGTTACTTTCGAGAGTCTTGTTCCGGTAGTATAATTGCGTCCCTCCGTGGACCGATCGAGAGTCTAATTGATTGCCTAGATTTTAGTATTCACCCGCCAGTAGAGACGTTTTGAGACACGTTACTGTGATCCAATGGTTGAGTCTGAATTGCGAGAATAGGGTTCGGTATTGTTTATGCTCGATACTCGAGGTGGTCCTTTGTTGTGCAGGTTTTGGCAGTTAATAGTTAGTGTGGTTATGTGAATTTATAGTGTTAATCATTCTATCTTACTGTCTTTCCTGTTTCATAGTTCTTTATGTCTTTTATTTATTACGTTACTCGTACGTTATGTTATGTCGAGAGTTCGCGGGATCCCTATTGAGCCAATAAGATGTGTCTCACCTCCTTCCTTTTCAAATTTGGTGTGGAAGCTATAAAAATGACAGCTAATAAATGTTCAACAACAAAGTATATATAATTTTCATTTGTTAGAGGACATATTGGTTCACATGGGTATAAGATAGATTCCATGCAGGACTTTGTGTCCACTTGAAAGACCATATATAACTCAACCACTTACATATTAGACAAATAATTTATGATAGCATACATATATATATATATATATTATGAGAAAGTTTCGATAAATAGTTAGGCATAAAATGGACACAACATGGCTGAACTATTTACAGAAGAGATAGAGAAAAGAGAACTATGGCGGCAGGATCCCTACATGTCGTCATAGGGCAAGAGGTCATCGATCGAGATCCCTAATGACATTGGTGTCTCCCTCGAAACCTGGCCCGTCAGAGGAGGAGTCGGCCCTACCTGCACCACCTCGCCCCCCTTGCTAACCGGGTGGGATCATGCCCGTGCTAGTGGGGGGTATTAATGTCGAAGGATAACCTTCGGTGACCTCTCTCTCTCTCTCCCCCCGGTGACTAGTGACGTCATCCTCCTCTCAACCCCTCTCTCTCTCCCTCCGTCCCTCTCTGGTGACCTTGGCCTGTCTCTCCCTCCACGGTGACATCTGCCTCTCTCCCCCCTGGTCAGTGGTCACACCCCTTGGGCCTCTCTCTCTCCCCCGGTAACCTCACCGCCGACCTCTCTCCCACTCTGCGATGACCTCACCCCCTCGGACTCTCTCTCTCCCACTCTCCATAACTTCGCCCTCTCCCCCAACCTCTCTCCTCCATTTCTCTGCACAACACCTTGGGGGTGAGGCCACTGATGCCGGAGGTGAAACCCCTCCAATGACCTTGCCCCCTCTGGCATCCTCTCTCTATCCTATGCTCTCTTTGCAATCTCTCCCTTTACGCTGCTCTCTCTCTCTCTCTCTCTCTCTCTCTTTGCGGAGGGTGTGAAGTGGGGACTCATGAGAAGGTTTTCAGGATGGCGATTGAAGTGTGATCCAAAACCTGATCCGAAAAAGATCTGATTGCTGAGATTCAGATCAGATTTCTGATTGACCCGAAATCAATTATTTCAGATCACACACGATCTGATTTTTTATTTCGGGATTTAAGATCTGATTTCGGATCATTGTGACCCGTTGACATCCCTAATTTGAATCCACAATTCTTGGTTTCACCCTCCTGCTACTGCTAGTAGACAACAAGAACAAATGAAGCTAAATTTGTTTAATCCTCCTATACATGGACACGGAGTGCACTGGCAGGGCGACAGCTGCTGCTGTTTCTGTCTCCCAATGCTGCGTGCAACCTGTTGGTGTGGGCCGTCCACTCGACCAATAATTAACTCGGATCGGTCATATATCTTGACCCAATTCGACTCATATCAGAAAGTGAGGTTAATTAGCTCAATAAATTCGATGCAGATTATCTCGATTTTTACTTTTTTATTGGATAGCATTGAGATTAGAATATGTGACTAGGCGCCTCTACTTCAACCGATCCAAAGGTACGTACGTACGTACGTACGTACGTACCGTGTGATCATATATAACCCGTCGTCGTAGCCTGTTCTTAATTACGTAGTTTTATATCAAATATAAAATAATTATACAGTCTTATGGTTAAGCAAACAAACCCATAGTATAATTCAAAAATGATTATAGGTTTTCCAGTGTTTTTATGGCGACGCAAACAAGTCGATGGTACGTATAATCCAAGATCTAATGGATTAAGATATATATATATATATAAACATATAGGATATTTTTGATATTAATTAGAATAGGTTAGGATCGAATACGTACGTCATCCCAGGAGAAATCCTAACCGACCTCAAGTGACGTACCGACTATTTGAGCTCGCATATTCGCGCTTCACCCATTGCAAATCCCAGCCGACCCCGGTTACGGGGAAACCAACATCCAAAGTCGATTATGTGTATTCGACGTCCATTACCGGTGAGACCGACGGCATCCCAGGTTGACTTATTCTATTAGGCCCTCTTTGTTAACCGAGTGAGGATATCGTGTTCGACCCCTCTCGGTCGAACACAGTGCTCGGACTCAATTAGTGGCGTGTGTGTGAAGGAGAGTGTCCCCCCCCCTCTCATTCTTTCTCATCGGATTCGATAGTCACCCGACAGTTCGATTAACAAACAGGACCTTAAACTTGCCCGTAGGGTTCTTAAAAACCCACCCAAATCTATGGTATAATTCAACTTTATTCTGTCCGCCAACCCAATTATCCACTATCAATCTTAACCTCCCCTAGAAAAATCTTAAAATTAAGAAAATGCTTATCGAATGTGTGTTACGTACGGCTTAATTATATTTCATCGTAATTAAGCTTAATTATATTACACGTACGTGCTGTATATTAGCATCACATGCAGAGGAAGAGATTGAATTATGTGTCGGAAGCTAGCATCTTTAATTAATTAAGTTACAAAAAGAAGGAAAAAGAAATCCCAACAACGGATCATCGTTAATTAATGGTACTCAAGGAAGAGTAATTAAAATATTGGAACAAGGAAGTGAAAACAAAAAGCTACGACGTCGAAAGAAGAACATATATATATATATAGGAAAATCCTATACCTCCTCCGTCTTGCGATCAGTTGAAGAGATGGAACTAGAATCACAATAACTTAGTACATATTTACGTACGTCCTGTTAATTGTAAGACTTAATTTTTGGTTTACTCTGCAAATTAATTAGGATTAATTGAACCTCCGACTTTGTGCAAGTGCATGGTGTAATGAGCTGTCTTAAAATAATAAAAGAAAGGAAACTAACTAATTAATTACCAGAAGAAAATGCATGAGAGTGAAAAATTAAAGAGTTAGCGCGAGAGAGTGAAAGAAAACACAAGTACGTACTGAGAACTTAACGAAAGAGAATGAGAGGTAGCAAAGTGACATAGTGTAGTTGGGTGTAGTTGGGAAATGAGAGAGTACGTAGAATATGTAGTCTGTAGTGTACGTACACTTGTCCACTCGCAACTGTACTTCATTAATTAGACCAAATTATTAATAATTAAATAGATCAAAATCGATCAAAGAAATGGGAAATTAATTAAGTCTTGAGATATCCATAGATTTGTCCTACATATGTGTGTGTGTATATATATATATATATATATATATATATATATATATATATAAATATATATATATATATATTCGCACAATATTAATTGTGAACGTCCTGCATGTCTATTATATATGCAGATGTAATCGTGAAAACTAAGTTTTCTTGCGTACTAAACCAATTAGAGTACTGCAAATTAAGATTACGGGACGATCGAGAAGAAGACCGGCCAGAAAAGATTCACAAGACGTACAGTAGCTAATTAATACATGATTGCGCAGTGGCGGCCGGGCAACCTCTCCTCCCTATCATGATCGAGTTGATTCATCATCAAATATTAATGGTAACCGGCCGAATAATTACGGTTCGAGAACAAGCTAGGGAGAGGAATATTAAAAGCCAAATCACGGTGAAGAACAAAATACAGAAACTGGAGCAATCTTGTCGTTGCCATCCACTAGCTAGCTAGTGTACATGTGCGCGTCGACCGCAACCCTTATCTGCTGATCTAGAATTTCCTCTCCTCGTCGTCTCACAGATGATTAGATCCAACATGCGCCTCTTTTCTCTCATCCATGATCGTGTTTGCTTGCGCCCACCCATTAAAGGAGCACAACAATGGCAGGATTCACCATTATCCTCATTCCCACAAAGAGTACGTGAGTGCCATCTCTCTCTCTCTCTCTCTCTCTCTCTCTCTCTCTCTCTCACACACACACACACACACACACACACACACACACACACACACACACACACACACACACACACAACCCACTCACACATGCATGTGCATACACAGTATGAGTTAAGATTCTTGCCGACATGTGTCATTTGACTAAGCCTGGATTGATTAGGCCTCAACGACAATGGCCATGTCTTTTCCCCATTTGATTAGGTCCCAACAACAATTAATGCCGTTCCTCTTCTGCCACAGTTACCATCAATTCGGTGGCCATCTTTTCCCATAATATTGATTAGGCCCCAACAAGAAATGGTGATCTCGCCTACTACATGCTATAGTGTTCTATCCATCCACTTTGATTGAAAGGAAAGAGAGAGGCACTAGGCTTTCCATCAACAAATTAATTAATAGGTCTCTCTTTCTCCCCCCCCCCCTCCCCCATATCTGTCTATCTCTAGTTGTCTATGTATCTGATCTGTATGTATCTATCTTTCTATCTATCCAGACATGTTTTCACCAGTACTGCCAGTGCAGGAGATGGGCCAAAAGTGCAATAAATAAGTGAGCTACCTAGGAACCCGCTGGATCCTCCTAACAGGCCCCATGCCTGGACGATGAATTGAATCCTCCTTGATGATGATCACAGCGTTGAAGGGAAGGCCATCTCATCTCTTTTGGTACACACCAAACCGCGTATAGACTAATTGGCGAGAGGCTTGTGTTGGGGGGGGGGGAGCCTGTCCCTCCCCTCCACTGTTTAAAAAGAGTGAAAATTAAACACCAAGACTAGACATTCCATGCATCGACCCCCCCCCCCCCCCCAACCCTACCCGAACTATTATTTCTGTCTAGACCATATATGGGTCGGGTAGATCGGCCCAAGCCCAATTCCAGTTCAAACAACAGCCGAGATTTCTAAATATGGCCCAAACCCACACAATTGACTGTTGGGCTTATTAGTGGGCTGGGTCTGTCCCCGCTTCCGCCTTATCATACCACCTGTGGCTGTGGGGGTACTACTGGTTCTGGCTGGGGACGCCAGAATGCGAGAGTGACACGCCCTCCCACCCAGCACCACCCGTTAGGGATAGAGAGAGAGAGAGAGAGAGAGAAGTGGAGGGAGAGCGGGCGCTTGCAGTTGTGGCTCTTCCCTTTCTGCCTGCTTCCTGTTGTAAGTAATGGTGGTGGCCTCGACCCAGGCGAAGCTCTTCGACGCCTGCAGCTACCACCGTCTTCTACCGGCCGCGCCCCCATCGCCGCGGCCGTCGTCGTTGTCGAGGTCGTGGTGCCGGCCACTACCATGGTCGTGGGACGATTGGGAGGAGGGGAGGAGGAGGAAGGGGACGAAGAACAAACAATCTTTGGGGCCTCGCGTTCATTGTGCTCCACTGCAGCAGCAGCAGCAGCAGCAGTCTCAGGCCCACCAACAGCGTCAGGAAGCAGAGCAGGTTCTGGAAGAGGTGGGTGGGGGTGAGACGGATATTTAGTAAGATGGCAGCCAGCCATGCCTTATTAATTATATATTTTATTTTACCCATTCAACATACGGTTTATGATTACAGTGGACCTTATGAGCAATTCGTTGGACAAAAAAAAACAAAAAACAAAAAGGGGGGGGGGGGGGCTCATATTGTTTATATTTTCTCAGCACGATAAGATTTGGTCCAGAAGGTCAGTTTTGAACCAGCTATATATATGTATGATGTATCTGACTGTTCTTTTTCCTTGAAACAAGCAAGGACGTGGGCATTATGTGTGAACCCTGCAATGGCCGAGGATGGTTGCTCTGTGATTTTTGTAAGGGGCAAAAGACCAATGTGAAGGCTGAAAATAACAACCGGATCTACCGCCGCTGTCCATCTTGTAGAGCTGTAAGTCATCGTGTCTGTTCCTGTTTTATCTAATTAAACTGTGTCGTTGGCTTTGCAGAGGTGTGTATGCCGCTGCTGCTGCTGCTGCCTCCCTTTTATTTAGCTACTTACTTACTTACTACAGACACTCACTCCTTATTTAATTTATGACTCCAAACTGCACACGTTCATATGTCTCCTTATTATGACCTCTCTCTTTCTGTTAACCGCTGCAGATTGGATACATACTGTGTTCAAACTGTAAAGTCTTCAAGTGTGTCACCTTCCCAGACGACGGTGACGGTGAGATGTGATGAATGAGTTGCATGCCATTTTCCGTCTCCAATCACATCCTTGTAACCCATATTCATCCATGTAGTCGGAAATGTTTAAGTTAGACTTTGTTGAGTGCATTCCTTTGTAATATAAAGTCCAAGGTGCATGCAGAATTTGGTATGTACATAAACTTAATTACGAAATCTTTTTTTAAAGTTTTGCTCTAGTCGTTCTCTTCTCTCTCACCATCGGGAGAGGGGAAAAGGGTGGATTGTTACTCCCACTCTGCTTGCGAGTGTGAAGTGTGAACAACACCAGGTAAAACCTGACTGACTTGTTATTTATTCAGAGACCTCCCTTCAATCCCCTTTTTTTTTTTGTAAACAGGTGACCAAAGTACAAAGTACAAAGAAGTCTTTGAAACGCAACCCATACAAGCTCCTCTTGTTTGAGTCCACGAATGAATGAATGAATGACAGACATACCTGTCCCTCTATATATATCCTCCACCCCCCCCCCCACACACACACACACACAACACGTTCCACATCCCACGCTGTCTGGTAAGTGGGCCGGCCTTTCTGGGCCAGCCGCAAGCCTCGGATTCGTTTGACACCGAGGCCCCAGTCCATTCTATGCTAATAAGCCAATGCGCTGCCCCTTCAGATCAGACGGTGGAGATCGTGGACGGACCGACCGACCGACCGACCGTAACTTATTATTAGGAAGTTGGAATCCCTCGCTTTCTTGCCTTCTTCTCCGGTTCTTCCTCTAATTCCTTCCTTCCCACCATGTTTTGGTAACTTCTTCTCTCCCCTCGTTATCTATTCTTTCCATCCCCCAATCCAATCCAGAAGAGCGCTCTCTCTCTCTCTAGAAGAAGACTAGAATGGAGCAGCCCCCAGCTCCCGGCCTCCCCTCCTCGACCGCCCACCCATCTTCGCTGCCGCCCCCCTCCGGCAACGGCGACGGCAAGGCGGGTGGTTCCAGGAAGCCCTCGCCGCCGACGCCGGAGGAGCTGGTGGCCCACTACGAGGCGCAGGGGCTGGACTCGAGGGAGGCCTCGCTGCGAGTCATCCGGGAGCTGCAGACCGTGCTCTACCGGACGGTGGCCTCCGGGCGGGGGAGGAAGGACCGATTCATGGCCGACACCGGCCGCAAGCTCGACAACGCCAACACCCGCCTCGCCATCGTCGAGATGAAGCTCGACGCCAAGCCGGGGTACCCGGAGTCCTTCGCCATCGCCGTCGTCGCCGGGGCGGCGCTGCACGGCATCCGGACCGCCGTGCCCCATGTCGTCGGCGCGTTCGGGAAGTTGTGGGGGGCCGTCAGTAGCGCCACCAAGGATCATTCCTCTCCGCCCTAGCTTCCTCCTCTTGCTTACCGCCGTATCACCTCCTCCTTTGCTCTCTCTTATCCCTAGAATTCATACGTAGATATTATTTCGCGTGGGATTTACATAAATTACCGGGTATATTTGATTTGGAAATTAGCGAGAATTTAAATGTGAGAAATTGGAGGAGGTAGATGCAGTGTACCAGGTAATTGGAGGGTGTGGACTGTGGACCTTGGGGGGGGGGGGTTTCGTTTATTTTTGTTTTTATTTTTTGTTTTGTTCTCTCGGTACTCTCTTCTTCTTCTTCTTCTTGTATCGACGACCAGTGGTTGGTACTGGGTTCATCAGGATTGTTGATGTGTGTGTGTGTGTGGGGAGGGGGGGTGATTTCTCTTTGTTGTCTACTAGAAATCTTTGCTAAATTTTTAGGTTTTTCGGCAGAGCTGGAGAGTGATCATTGGATTCTCTGTCCTGCCATCACTTACCAGTGGTGGAGTAGGCGATTGACTGTGACTTGTGAATTCTTATTAGTAAAATACTATTAGGTGCTGGTTGTTGATCATCAGATTTGTAGAAGTATTTCATATATGCCAACTTATAAAGCTAAAAAAGCCCAGATATCTTTCACCACCACTACCTCCCCCCCCCCCAACCCTCTTTTCAGTATTGTTTGCTATTGCTGCCAGCCAACAGCACGGAATGGAACTGATGGATTACTTGTTGCTTGTGTGGGATGGGAGAGAAACAGCAGTGACACCTGACCCGATGACTGGATTTGTGTTGTGAGATATTTCATTTCCTTCTCTTCCTATGAAAACAAATTAGGGAAGGGAAAAAGCTAGGTGACCTAACTTGGAGTTTGGAGTGAGAGGGGAGAGCTCTCAACTCCGGATGTCACTGCTATCAAAGTTGATGCTTTTTCATGTGGAAGACATCAAAATCATTTTTATTCTGATGTGTGTGTGTGTGTGTGTGTGTGTGTGTACAGTGGGAAGATGGTAAGAAGATTCCCGTGACCAAACTCCACAAAAACGGTCAACAATAAACAATAGTAATTAATAATTGAGCAGCGCAGGCGGCCGTCATGTGTTGTCGTGGACCAGCTGCTGCGGCTCTGTTGGCTGCCGACCGGATGAGGAAGGCATATATGTGAAGATGTTCCCACACACACACAGTGTGGGGGAAGTGGGAACGGACCCCATGGTGATGTGATGGCGCAATGAAATGAAAACATTTGTTAATAAATTCAACTCATTGTTGTATCGGGCGGGCTTAATAATTGTTGAATTCATAAATTCGCGGTGTTAAGATACAAGGGTCTATAATCCTAAACACACGAACCACAATTTATTTAACCAATACGGAGTTATTGTCTAGGGATTATATCTAAATTATAACACTCCTCCTCACGGTCAAGATAGGCTGTGAATATTAATTGGGTGGATGTGGTAAGAGGAGTTAGGTCATTTGACCTGCTCTGATATCATGTTGAATCTATAAAATCGCGGTGTTGAGATATAAGAGACTAGAGTATTAAACACATGAACCACAACTCATTTAACTAATACAGAACTATTGTTCAGAGATTATGTCCAAATTTTAACAATAATAAGTCATGTATTGAAGGTTATTTTTTAACTCTCTCTCTCTCTCTCTTTACAAAATCAAAAGTTCTGAAAACGTCTGGTGGGAAATTTATCTTAGATTCTGATCTAGTTATGATACATAATTTACATAAGTCAATAAATAAATAAATTACATAAGTCAACTATGATGCATAATTATTTAAATATCTTCTGATATTATATTGTCACTTAGCTAATTAAAAAAATAACTCAGTAAACTTGAAAGTATAGTCCGTGTTCTTTACATGTGGAAATGCAAGATCTATCGCCAATGTTATATCATTGTTATACTTTTTATTTTTAAAGATTAAATTAATTTTTAATAATATAATATTAGTTAAATTAATTAATTAATAAAATTATTGGATACTCTCCACATCTAGGTCATCTCTCCAAAAAAGTTATTTAGTATTTTGTTTGGTTAAAATATTGGTTTTGTTTTACTACTAATTTTAATGTTGATATTTTTAAAATTTATGAAATTAAGTATTGAAATTGATGTTGAAGGAGTGTAGAGGTAAGGTGGCATGGAAGGGGAAAAGAGAGCTGAAGATTTACACCGTCATATTTTTAATATAGATTCAGATTTATGTTAAATCTGTTACGGTGACATATTTTGGTTAACGCTTATATCTGAATAGAACGTATGAGCAAGCATCCGCTATTAATAACAATATCAAAATTAACATCAATAAGTCTATTTAAATATAACAACAAAACGCATCTGCATGGCCCCGACACTTACAAACGCACTTCCAAATGGTGCATGGATGCTCTGGCTTTCGGGCAAGGAGGGATTCCGAGAGGAGAGAGAACGTGACATAAAAAGCTCCATTTCCCAGAAGCTAAAGTAGGAAAAGCTCGGTGGAAGTTGCTTCTTGCCTAGGGTGGGCAGATTCCAGGATCACATTTACTGTTTTGACCCTGCACAACGTCCGTCCACCCTTGCCGACTTAGTTGCCCCCACCCCACCTAGCTCGCCATTGCCAACCCCCTCACCACCACCACCCTTGCTCACAAGCCTATGTGGCTGCCACTGCTTGCCCAACTCCGGTCATCTTCTCCGCCTCATCTGCTGTTCAACCTTTCGTGCAAGGAGGGATTCCGAGAGGAGAGAGAACATGACACAAAAAGCTCCATTTCCCAGAAGCTTAAAAGTAGCAAAAGCTCGGTGGAAGTTGCTTCTTGCCTAGGGTGGGCAGATTCCGGGATCACATTTAGGCCCGGTTTATTTTTCTGTTGGGAATACCGTGTTCGACCTCAGATAAGATGAATGTGTGTGAGAGGGGAGTGTGGGCCCCCATATTTCTCTCTCATCAGGTGAGAAATCCGAAGGTGTTATTCGGATAACAAACTGACCCCAAGAGAACGAGAGAATGGGGGAGAATACACTCATCGGGTGAGAAATCCGAAGGGGTTATTCGGATAACAAACTGACCCTTAATGTTTTGACCCTGCACAACATCCGTTCACCCTTGCCGACTTAGTTGCCCCCACCCCACCTAGCTCGCCATTGCCAACCCCCCCCCCCCCACCACCACCACCCTTGCTCACAAGCCCATGTGACTGCCACTGCTTGCCCAACTCCGGTCATCTTCTCCGCCTCGTCTGCTGTTGACGCCGGTCTCCCTTGCCCAGCTCTACCACTAATCCGTATATGGAGGGACACGAACCTAACGCCGCCATAAAAGGATAAAATAGAAATTCATAAACAATATTGTAAATAGAAAACAATGGTGGACTCTCTCTCACACAAGCAGGAGAGGCCAACGAGACTTCTCTCAAATTTAGATGCTTTTCATGCGGTTGGCCCTTTTTATAGGCTCCAGGACTCCTACAATTAATGGGTTTTTTGAATCAATAACACCCTCATAAAAGGTGAAAGAAAACATCACAAAACAACCCAAAATGCTTGGCAGATCTAGAATAGCTAAAACGTGTGGAATCCCGCGTGAAATGTTGCCTCGTGGCTGACAGTTCCCAGTCGTTCTCGCGTTCCACTAGTTTTCTTTCTCTCACGATCATCTCGTATCATGACTTCTCTCCTTAGAGCTGAGGGATACAACTCCGGTTGAATCTAAAATTGGAGATGAGAGAATTTGGTTTCTTCGCTTTCCCTCGTGAACCATTTTCCTGCGCTAGGTCATTGACCCTTCCGTCCAATACGGAAGGATTCCCTTGTCCCACGTCTAGTTGTTGTAGTCTTCTTCTCTAAGATGGTATCTTCCATCAATGGTGTTTCTCGATCTGTAGCAAGGTCCTCCACCAATGGCAAGATCTCTCTCGGCTCATCGTCTAACATTGATGGCTCGAAAGACTTCAAATTCTCAACTTTAGCCACCGAGTACATCTCCATGTATGTAGACAACTCGAGCTTACAAGCATTGTTGTCAATCTTCCACAAGAACCTGAAAGGTCCATATTTGATGGGTTTAAGCTACCAATCTTTTGCACGATCGAGCTTGGCAGTCGGAAGTGTGTCCAAATGTGTTGGAAGAACAATCGCTCTACTTCCTTGTCGGTGATCATCTTTTTGCAAGGCACAAGCACATCCATATTCGAGAATCTGTTGACTACCATAAAAGGGCAATCGTGTCCTTGTTGTATACGAGGAAGGCCTCCTACAAAATCCATGGAGACTCTCTCCCATGGACATGTTGGAATAAGTAAGGGGGTGTACAACCCCACCTTCCAATTAGTGGGCTTGGATGTGCTACACAACACACAACGCTTTACAAATCGAGTCACGTCTTGTTGCATCCGCGGCCAATACAAATAGCATTGCACATTCTGTAGCATTTTGTTCACTCTGAAGTGGCCAGCCACCTTTGAAGTATGTGTTTCTCGCATCTATCGCACACGATATGTAGTTTCTAGTACAGATAACTATGCACCCTTGTATAGGAGCTCACCTCGCAAGGTAAAATCGATCGGCCTACTCGCCTCAATATCTACAAGCACACCTCGAAAATCAGGGTCGACGACATATAAGGTGGCATACTCCTCATGGAGGCTTGGCTAGACCTACATAAAAATGGGCAAACAAAGTCCTGCAATTGGAGGCCGAGATAATAGATTCGCTAACTTTTTTTGTGTGCCCTTCTTGTACTTAATCACCAGATTGAACTGCTGCAAGTATGTTATTCATTTCATGTGGCGAGCTTACTACAATTTTGATTGGCTTTGTAGATATTGTAGCGGCCAGTGGTCGGTGTGCACCATCATCTCCTTTCCCAATAGGTAGACACGCCAATGCTTCGCTGGTTGATGTAGTCGATGACGCTCTAGTAGCTCGAACAATTTTTTCACATGCACCAAATGCTCCTCCCATGATATAGAGAAGATGAGGATGCCATCAAGGTACACGCTGACAAAGTCGTCGAGGTACGGATGTGACACATCGTTCATCAATCGCATGAATGTGGCAGGAGCATTGCAAAGTCCGAAAGGCATGACAAGCCATTTGAACAATCGTTATTGCATTTTGAATGCAGCCTTCCATGTATCCTCATCCAGATCCGGACTTGGTGGTAATTAGATTTGAAATCTAATTTGGTGAAGTATTTTGCATGCTTCAGTTGATCTAACAAATCGTCAATTCAAGGTAAGAGATATCTAATCTTGATGGTGATTTTATTCAGTGTGTGGTAGTCGATGAACATGTGCCAACCACCATCCTTCTTTGGCACGAGCACCACAGGTGACCCACACCAAGAGTTGCTTGGCTTGATGATGCTATTTTTGAGTAACTCGATCACTTGGCGCTGTATCTCCTCCTTCTCCCTTATCAAATTTCGGTACATGCTGAGGTTGGGGAGGGGTGTGTCAGAGATGAGTTGAATCCCATGCTCCATTGCACGATTAGGCCGCAATCCCCGAACCTCTTCAAAGAGGTCAGAGTCCTCCACCACAGGCTTTTCCCAATTGCCGGATCTCTTCCTAAATGAAAATGTTAATATCTTGGATTTGGGATCTACTGGTCAAATCAGTAAGAGCACGAATTTTTGACATGCGTTCACCATGCTCTTAGCCAGGTTGGCAGTCACCAGGTCCACCCCGGTGCTCACCTTCTCACTCTTAATGAAATACCTCTTGCCATCTTTCACCGGTTGATATTTCAGGACTCGTCGATAGTAAATACCATCGCATTCCCAAAGATAAGGACTGTTAAATATCACTTGATAGACGTCAAGAGGGACCACGTTGCACGTCACTTTGTCGATGTATTGGCTAGTGATGGTGAAACAGAACATGTATTGGTGGTCGATCTTGAGTTTCACATCCCTTTGGATCCACCCAAGTGGATATTATTGTGGATGCGACGTTGTCTCCAGGCCTGGCTTTTGCACTAGGCTCGCAAAGATAACGTTCTTTTGACTGCTGGTGTCGATGATGGCACCGATCACCTCCTACTTCACCTGAATTCAGAGGGTAAATAATTTCTCCCTCTCATCGTGCTCGGCCGTTGGGCCCAAGTCATCTCCATTGGACTTGCCATCAGAGACAAACTTAGGTCCAATGTATTGACTCATCCGAGCTCGATGGTGTTGGTGTTGATTGGCGCTGACGTCATCCATTTCTCTTTCTCATCCTTCTTCTATTTCTTAGGAAACAATACCGAACAGAGTTTCCAACACTTCTCCTTCATATGTCTCGTGTTCTTACAATGATCATAGAACTTATCGGGATTGGAAGACATTTCTTCATATTTTGCTTCTTCTTGGTTTTGGAGGACCCCTCCTTGTTCTCTTCAAATGACCTTTCACCATGTTGCTTGTTCTTCTTCTCAATCGCCATCGTAGTGGTATTGGCGCTCGAGATGTCATTGACCTCAAAGAGGGCCAACTCGACACTGGTCTTCTCATGCAAACCAGATGTATACTTCATGAAAGTTTGGTAGTCGTTGAAGGAAATATCCAACACTACCGCATAGCGCCAAAACTCGGTCGTGTAGTCTTGCACGAAATGCACTGACTTTTGTCAGAAGTTGTTCCACTATTTTCACCACTCCTCTAAGTACCCCATCAGGCAGAACTCCTCACGGATGAGTTGCTTGAAGTGACCCCACGTGAGGCCCTCATCCTAGTAGCTCTTCAAGTGCGCATTCCACCATGCCAAGCATGGGCGGTTAGCTTAAGCAGAGCAAGTGTGGCCATACCTTCACTTTTATACCTATATAAAGTAAAATAAGTGTTGAGTTGGTCGAGCCATGAATCTATGTTTTCTGCATCGACAGTGCCATCATAGGCGGGGATGTCGACTTTGGCCTCGACCTTAAAAGGTCATTGCCTTATATCCATTTGTGATGGCATGGTGCTCACATTATCATCATCATCATTATCATCACTTTCATCTTCATTTGTCAAGTTTGGGTTGTCCCCGACCACCAACTTGGAAGGCATCTCCCTCACCTTGGGTGGAGGAGGTTGTTGTTGGACGTTTCCTGACTCTCTCGGCACATATTGGGATTTGATCCATCCAAACACGGTTTCCATGTCTTGCGTTAGCTTAGCCATTTGGATGGCTAAGTCGTTTGACGTTGACATGGGATTCTATGTTGACATGGAAGTAGACGCTCCTATTGATTCCTTCTTGTCAGACATCGATGCACTCGCAAGATAGAGAGTGATTCGCCAGTTGTCTAGTAACCACTCTTAGTTAGTACCATGCATAGGGGGATTTACTCTCTAATACCAACTTGATCCGTATACGGAGGGACGTGAACCTGAAGTCAAATGGCTAAGTCGTTTGACGTTGACATGGGATTCTATGTTGACATGGAAGTAGATGCTCCTATTGATTCCTTCTTGTCGGACATCGATGCACTCGCAAGATAGAGAGTGATTCGCCAGTTGTCTAGTAACCACTCTTAGTTAGTACAGTGCATAGGGGGATTTACTCTCTAATACCAACTTGATCCGTATACGGAGGGACATGAACCTGAAGTCATTGTAAATAGATAAAATGGAAATTCACAAATAATATTGCAAAAAGAAAGAAATTTGGTGAACTTTCTCTCACACAAGTAGGAGAGGCTAATGTGGCTTCTCTCAAATTTAAATACTTTTTACATGGATTGGTCGGCCCTTTTTATAGGTTCTAGGACTCCCACAATTAAAGGGATTTTTAACCCAATAACATCCACATAAAAGGTGAAGGAAAATAGCGTAAAACAACCTAAAATGCTTGGCAAACCAGAACGGCTAAAACGTGTGGAATCCAAAGTGAAATGGCGCCTCAAGGCTGGTAGTTCCCAGCTGTTTTCGCCTTCCACTGGTTTGTTTTCTCTCACGTTCATCTCGGATCAGCTGCCGCCAATAAGTTTCCCTTGGCACTGTCGAATGTTGTCGCCAACCCCCCCGTGGCGGCATTGTCGTCTTCTTCTTCTTCTTTGGTAGGTGGGCAAGGTGTGACACTGTAGATGCTACAGTGTCACGATTATATGAACAATGCGGGAACATGGATTTGGCCAAAATCCCAAATACTTTTCATCACGTAGAGAAAACAATAAAAGGGGGGTAAAAGTGTTATTTTCAATTTTAACGTCTCACTCATAACAACCATAACAACCCATTTGCCAAATCTGATTTTACACCTTTAGTTTTTTTTGTAATCTCCCCTGTGTCAGAGGTTGTACAGTGTAAGGAATTGTGAAAAATCCCCAACGACCAAAAGCGTTTACGATGGAAAAGTGCAGTTTTCTCACAAATTAATTGTTTTGAGATTTCTTATAATAAAATCATTGTTAAACGTGAACGTGTAAAAAAATTATTTTTACAAATATATTAGCAGACATATCACTGTGTAAAATTTAGTTGTACAAAAATATCATCGTCGTGACCGCACGTTACCGGCCTTGTGGTTAACCATGATTAATTTTAATCGGTCTGGTAAAAAGACCAAATTATCCTCAATTGTAAAAACATGAAACCCCCTCCCCCTCTACCAATGTCATTGCCGAACCCCCTCTCCCTCTCTGACGACGGAGGGAGTCTGTGATACACACACACACACACACAGAGAGAGAGAGAGAGCATGGGAGAGAAACGTCAGAAAGGGTCTCCCTCTCCGGCATTGGCACCAAGGGTTTAGAGAGAGAGACGAGAGGGATAGAGACGGGAGAGAGAGAGAGAGAGGGAGAAAGAGTGGTGGGGATCGAGGGGGTGGGTGCGCGAGGAGGAGAAAGAAGAGAGAGAGCAGCGGGGAGGGGGAGGGTGTCGGGGGGGAAGAGAGAAAGAGACGAGAGGGATATGTTAGGTGCAATGTGGAATCTAGAGAGGGGTGAATAAATCCTTCTATAAAAATAAAACTCAATTAAAATAACACCCAATACAAATTATGATGAGAGCTAGCACTGCAGACTAAACTATATTCTGAATGATCAGGTCTTAGCACACGACCAAACAAAGCCTTCTCACAAATATACTCGAATTGAATTATGCTATCTATTGAGAACAACTTGACTTACCAAACAGTGTGCTAAATAGATTCAAGTAGAACACATTAAAGCATCCAACAATTCACCTTGAACAACTCTAGCAGTTCTCACAAAATTGGACTCGAGCACTTAACATGTGAGGAAAATTGCAATACTAAACGAATGAACCATAAACACGATAGAGTCTGAGATACACTCAGCTCATGAACAACCTGCAAAGGGAGATAGAAGATATGGAACGTACGCACAAGGCAAATCACAGGATATTAGATTTTTAGGTGGTTCAGTCTGCAACCCACAGACTTACGTCCACCCCTCACTCAAACCCGAGTGAGGCTTTCCTTGCAGATGCAAGAACGCAGACTCAGTCTGCAACAACCGCTGTCAAACAGCTTGACCAGGAGGAACACTCTCCTCCCTTCTTCTGATGGACTCAGAAGGAAACGTGAGCAACACCCAGTTGCCCACAACCAGAGGACCAATCCTCTCTTCCTCTGAAGCACAAAGGGAACCCTGTGAGCAACTCCCAGTTACTCACAACCCAGAGATCTACGTCTCCCTTCCTCTGATACCACAGAGGGGGCCGGGAGAAAAACACTTCTCCCTTCTTCTGAACACTCAGAAGGAACCCGATCCCAGGACAGGGTATCGGAAGAACAATGTAAAAATAAGAAGTAACAAACGAAAACACAAACGGAAATCAAAAGAAATGTAGCTCCATAGGAGCAGATTAGTTCTGGATTTGATCCACAATCTAATGTCTTCAACGGATCTTCAGTATAACTCTGGCTACACACTATATGTCACGAACTGGCTACTTCTCTCTTCTTCTTTTTCTTTCAATCTTCTCTCTCAGGTTCCCTTCGAACTCATCTGCTCTCCCTCTTTTCTATTTAGCTCACTCTATTTTTCTCTTCTCTTTTCTCTTCAGCTCTCACAACAGCAGCTCTTCTTTTTTGCCTTTCTTCGCAACACCCACTCCAGAGGAAGAAGGCTTGTAAATATATGTAACAATAACAGCCATTTTCTGAAATAATCTTATCCTCTAAGAAATTCAGCCATTGGTCCACGAGGCATGAGAGATAATGTTCTTCTGTCAGAAGCATATTGGATCACATGTCAATGATTGGAGGTCGAAGGCACGTGACTTCCTTAAGTCTTCCTCGCGCCCAGCCATTTATCACCCTTCGGAACCTATTTTATACCCTTAACGGCTATTTGTCAAACATATTGGCTATTTGTCACCCTTGGGCTGAATAGTCGGCTTCGCTTTTTCCAGTTTAGCCTTGAGCCGTCGCCGAAATCTATTTGTCAGCCTTAGGTGTATATTATACACCGTTGAGTCTTTATTTGTCACTGCTAGGGCTTCATTTGTCACTACTAAGGCCCTTTGTTCCCAGCATGAATTCTTCTTCATTATTGTTGACTGTTCTTCATCGTTGTTGACTTTTAGTCAGCTCTGATTCCTATCTTTCATTTTTGTGAGACATTCTTCATAGATCTTCCACATTGGTCTTCCTTATGAGAGGTTTTTCATCGTTGATGCTCAAGTGCCATAGCTATTTGTTCTTCTTTACCTCTGTTATTCATATGTCATCGGCATCAGCTATTATTCATCCTTGCCAGTCTATTTGTCAGCCATAACATCCATTTATCACACTTAGCCTTTCATTTGTTAGCCTTGTATTCTGTGTGAGCTTCAAAGCTTGTCAAAGACTTTGCCACGTCGACGCTGCTATGAGGCTGCGTTGACGTTGCATGGAGTTTTTCACTTATCAACTATTTGGGCGTTTCTTCATAGCTTCAGCTTGTTGCCTTGATGGTTCTCACCTTTTATGTTCTTCATTGGCAGATCCTTCTAAAGAATTCTGGTTTATGTGAAGTCTTCCTTAGGCTGCGTCAACGCTGTGCGAACACTGCGTCAACGTTGTCGCGTGATCTCTTCATGTTAGCTTGTCTTCAGCTTGATAGAGGATTACGCTTGACTGCGTTGACGCTGTAGCAGTGCTGCGTCGACGTAGCTTGGGGTTTCTTCTTGTGTTGTGCGCTCTTCAGCCTTGTTGTCTATTTCTCAACCATACCGTGGTATATATCAATCTTATTGCCTATTATTCACCACTAGCCATCTATTTTTCACCACTAATCCGTACCTATTGCCTTTCAGCTAGTGGGTGACCTTTTGTCAAACTCTTCTATGGCCTATTGCCAAGTCGGCTCCAATTGACTTGGAAGTCGACTTTTCTTCTTCCATAAACCTTCTTTTTCATCTGTCAACTCTGTTTGATCTATTCTTGAGCTTGTTCATGCTGATTGCTTCTGGTATGGCCTTTTCTCAAGCATCCAAAGCCTTGCATCATTTCTTCATCGTGCACCTGAAACATCATTTGAGCTGTTGTGTAATATCTCAGATTTTTCGGATCTATTTTCGTGGGTCTCGGATCTGGTTTCTCGGAGTGTCCAACTCCGTTGTGCCCGAAATTTCATTTCGGACATCTTTCGTGTTCGGATCGGCACGATCCGGAGTTGTTTCAGAGGCCCGGAAGCGTTCCGCGGCTTTTTCGCGTGTGTTTTCCGATTCCCGGTGTGTGTTTCGGTAATTCCTTCGGAACCTCGCTATGGGTGAACCGGGTCATTCCCCTAGGCGAGAGTGGTACCGTTGCGATCAGTGCGTTCCGATGATTGCGGAAATGTGATTTTTAATTTTTCGGTATTTTCTGGAATTTCTGGATTTTCTATTAATACCCCCTCCCCCATTTTCTTTTCTTTTTTTTCTTCTTCTTCCTTTCTTCTCCTTCCTCTCTCACGACCGTGGCCGCTCTCTCTCTCTCTCTCTCTCTCTCTCTCTCTCTCTCTCTCTCTCTCTCTCTCCCGTTCGAGCGCGATGACCTCCGCTCCGGCTACAGACGGCGGCGGTGCGACGGCGCAAGGACGTGGGTGACGATGAGGCGATCGTGCGGGCGTGCGACAGGCGTGGGAGGTGTGGGAAGGCGAGGTTCTAACGGCGTTCTTCATGGGTTTGAGCTTGGATCGGCGCATCTCGTCGCGGATCGGAGGTAGGGTGACGTTCTTTAGCCTCTTGTCTTTCTTCCCCGTGAGTTTTAGCTCGAGACGAGGTCGAGAGGGGTTATTCTCGCTCCGGGAAGGGCCGTTCATGCCGCAGGGAGAGTTCGTCCAATCCGCCGTTTTGAGCCCTGATTCCGTGGTTTAAGGGCGTAGGAGCATGCTAAGGGGGCTTGGGGGTTCTCCTCTCACCGTTCCCCCCTTCATGGGGCTTGTTTGGGGTTGAGATGGGCGATTCCGGCGAGGTTTGCCATTTTCGCGTCGGTGGGCGATGTGCGGTCGAACCAGGGCCCGCACAACCCTTGTGCGGCGCCGTTCTGGCCGTCCATCGGCTCGGCGCGTTGTGGCTAGGCTCGGCGCGTAGTGGGCTTGAGCAGTCTGTCGTGGGATCGCATATCCTAAGGTGCAGCCCTACAACAACCGCACAACCCTGGGTTTTCGACTGTTGAATTTTACCGTTGTACAGTGCACCGGGGTGTGCGGCCAGGAGCTGGCCACATAACCCTTCGTGCGGCCAGGTTCTGGCCGTACGTCGTCTGGTGCCGTTGCCTGGGTGTGCGGCCAGATCTGGACCGCACAACCATTGAACGGCGAAACCGTAGGCGCTCTTCCCTAGTGCGGCTAAGGACTAACCGTTCAGGTTTGTTACCGTTGGGAGACGAGTAGCCAGGAGCTGACCGTTCTTCACCCACGTGCGGCCAGGAGCTGGCCGCACATCTGTTGAACGGGCCCATGTAGTCCGTTCTTCAGTCGGTTTGGTCCTGGGTAGAACAGTCATGTGCTAGCCGTTTAACCATGGTGCGGTCCTTATGCGACCGCACATCCCTGAGTGGCCAAGTGTGGACTGTTCAAGGGGACAGTCGTGTCGGCGTGTCTCTCGTCATACCGAGTGGTACCGGGAGATGTCGTTATCGGCTTCTGTCACCGTGCGACGTATTGGTATGAGGGGCGTTCCTTGTACCGTCCGGTTGTGACGCTATTTTTCGTTGACTTGAGAGTCTACTCCGTAGTGACCCTCCACTAGTCGTAGCCTGCTTACACGCGTGTGGTCCCACCAGGGAGTTGTGGAGAGGCTACCCTGAGGACGGTTTTAGACTAGTTTCCGTCGGGCCCCTCGTCGGTAGCCAGAGTCCGGCTCCAGGGGAAAACCAGTTAGAGACCAGACCTAGGACGTACGGTCTGTGTGTGCACACGTGGTTGGGGGCGGTTGGACCCACGTTGATGGGTGTGACCCCAGCTAGTCACTCGTTTGTGGTTACTTGTACGGTGTTCGTGCCTCTGGTAGTAGCTACCACGTCAAGCAGTTCACCTGCGGTGCGGTGTAAGATGTCAGGGGACACTACCGGCTGTGCTTCTAGTGGGAGGTACTCTTGTCGAGTCGGGAGTGTCAGACTGTCAGTCCTTGCGACTTCAACCTTCGGGTTTTGTCGTGTTGACCGTGGTGCTCCGGTCGTTTCACCATGGCACGTGTGTCGGTTTTCTTGCCGTGGGAGCGGTGTTTTGTAGATTGCAGGGCTTCCCTTTCTGAGGTACTCGTTTACTGCTAGCGTAGCGGTTTCTCCGTTTGCGAGGTAGGGTTCGAGTGATCCCTACCAAGTCTTGTTCCGAGACTCATTCCCTGCTTGTTTTTACCATGTTTCAGGTGAGTCGCGGCCTCAGGGGAGCGCGTCCGGGGCTCAACGTGGTTCAGGTGCCCAGTGTTAGTGCCAGAGGTCAGAGCCGAGATATGCCCCGTGTAGCTGTACTTTTCCTTTTTGTCTCCGTACTAGATGTGGACTACTGCTATTGTTATTTTATTTGTATCTTGTAGACCATGTATCATGTAAACTGTTAATTTATTTCCTGCTTATTAATATAACTGTTCATTTCTGCAATTATTTGTGATACTTGTGTAGTCTCCACACTATTCCTTTAACCCTTCCGAGTCTTCGGGCTCGTGAGTGGTGGTACGAGTCTCGGGTTATCGGGCCTTCCCGGTAACCGGATTCTTGGGTCATTACAGCTGGTATCAGAGCGGCGGTTGTGGGATTATACGAGAATCATAAGTGACTATAGTGGTCCACTAGTCCACAACGATGATGTACGATTGACGCTGGCATCGGGCATCGTGCGTTTTTCTTGACCTTGTTATTTCCGTGTTTTCTGTCTTTTGCTTCAGGAGCGAGCATGGCGCCGAGGCGGAGCACTCGCTCTCTGCAGGGGTAGTCGGCTGGAGGGCAGGAGATCCAGCAGGGGGTTCAACGAGATCAGGAGCAGCATTGTAGAGCGCCACCGGGGGCCACCGAGGCAGTGGATATTGCGAGGCTCCCAGGAGCCGATGATTTCTTCCGTGGCATGTACCATGTAACGACCCGAGAATCCGATTACCGAGAAGGCCCGATAACCCGAGACTCGTACCGCCACCCACGAGTCCGAAGACTCGGAAGGGTTAAAAGGATGGTGTGGAAACTACATAAGCATCACAGATAATTGCAGAAATTAAACAGTTATAATATTAAGCAGGAAATAAATTAACATTTTACATGGTCCCCAATAAAGAACAATAATAACAGCAGTCCACGACTAGTACAGTGACAAGAAAGAAAAGTACAGCTACACGGGGCATACCCCGGCTCTGACCTCTGGCACTACCTCTGGGCACCCGCACCACGCTGCGCTCCTGACGCGCTCCCCGAAGGTGGCGCCTCACCTGAAACACGGTGAAAACACGCAGGGAATGAGTCTCAGAACAAGACTCAGTAGGGATCACTCGAACCCTACCTCGAAAAATGAGAAACCACTATTCTAGCGGTAGGAAAGTACCTCGGAAAGGAAAGCCCTGTACTCTACAGAACTAGACCCTACGGCACGCAAACCGACACACGTGCCACGGTACGAGAAGACCGAAATCAACGGTCGAACCGTCAAAACCCGAAGGTCGGAAACACACGACTGACAGTCTAACACTCCGTACTCGACAGGAGTACCACCCACTAGAAGCACAGCCGGTAGCGTCCCCTGACGTCTTACACCGCACCGCAGGTGAGCCGCCTGACGTGGTAGGTCCTACCCGAGGCGCAAACACCGTACAAGTAACCACAAACAAGTAACTAGCTGGGGTCACGCCCGTCGACGTGGGTCCAACCGCCCCCAACCACGTGTGCACACACAGACCTTGCGTCACTAGGTCTGGTCCTCTGACCGGTTTTCCCCCGTAGCCGGACTCTGGCTACCGACGAGGGGCCTACGGTAACCGGTCCACAAACCGTCTCGAAAGGTGGGTGCCCGTACACCACTCCCAGGTGAGACCAGCACCTCGTACTGGTGGGCTACGACTAGTGGAGGGTCACTGAAGGAGTAGACTCTCGAGTCAACGGAAAATAACGTCCGAAACCGACAACGTGTGGGAATCACCCCACGCACCAGCCCCGTCGCACGGTGACCATGGTCGGAAAAGAAACAGACGCATTGCCCACGGTCAAACGCCTGACCGAGGCGAACGGGACTTCCGGACACCAAAAACACGGTCACGGAACTCCACGGGGTGCCCGGGACGCACACACGGCCCAAGGGGAACACCCAACAACGAACATCATCACGCTAGGGATACCTAGCGCGACAGGGCATGTCGCGCTAGGGTCCCCTAGCGCAACAAGGGTTGTCGCGCTATGGCCCCATAGCGCGACACGGACTATCGCGCTAGGGATACCTAGCGCGACAGGGACCATCGCGCTAGGTCCTCCTAGCGCGACAATGGTGATCGCGCTAGGGCCCCATAGCGCGACACGAACCGCCAAACTGTTCATCTTCTCCGATGAACGCGCTCGGTCGGGGCAGCGCGACCTCCAAGAACGCGCTACTGGAGTATAGCGCGTTCTCAGTCCGCGGCCGAAAACGGTAAGAACGCCCAAAAATTCCAACCACGCCCCCATACCTCCATAGGAGAGGGGGAGAACAAAGGGGAAGACCCCTGGGGACCCCTAGCATGATTCTAGGCCCTCAAAACACGAATCCATGCATTGAATCCATAGATCGGGCGAGCTCTCCCAAAATCATGGAAAAACCCAAAAACGCTCAAATGATCCCCTCTCGGCCTCCCCGCGGCCTACAAATCACGGAAAAGAACGGCATGAGGCTAAGGAACGTCACCCTACCTCAATGGAGCGAATGCTCCGCCGGATCGATCACGAATCACGAAGAATGCTTGAAGCTTCACGAACTCCCCACGCTTCCCACGCTCGCCGCACGCCCACGAGATCGCCTCACCGTCGCCCACGCGTCCGCGCCGTCGCCCCGCCGCCGTCCGTAGCCGGAGAGGGGCTCGCCACGTCCGAATGGGAGAGAGGGAGAGAGAGGGGGCTCACGGTCGCGAGAGAGAGGAGGAAGAAGAAAGAGAAAAGGGAAAGAAAAAGAAAAAGGAATTAGGATTTATAGAAAATCCGAATTTTCGGAAAAATACCGAAAAATAGAAAAATACATTTCTGGAATCCTCGGAACGCACCGATCGCAACGGTACCACTCGTGCCCGGGTGAACGGCCCAGTTAACCCGCAGCGAGCGTCCGAAGGAAAAGCCGAAACACACGCCGGGAATCGGAAAACACACGCGGAAAAGCCGCGGAACGCCTCCGGGCCTCCGAAACGACTCCGGATCGCGCCGATCCGAACACGAAAGATGTCCGAAACGAAATTTCGGACACAATAGAGCCGGACGCTCCGAAAATCAGATCCGGGACCCACGAAGAAGGATCCGAAAGGTCCGGGATATTACAGCCCTCCCCCCTTAAGGAATTTCATCCTCGAAATTGAGAACAACCCAAGGGGAAAGAAGAGGAAGACTCACTCAAACAGATACGGGAACTGCTGACGCATCTCGTCCTCACGTTCCCATGAAGCCTCACCACCAGAGTGTCGTTGCCACACGACCTTTACCAAGGGAATGACCTTGTTCCGCAGGCGCTGCTCTCGCCTATCCTCCACGCGGATCGGAAACTCTGGGAGAGAAAGATCTGGAGTCACCTCAGGCCAAACAGAAAACTCGAGCACATGAGAGTCATCGGGCATATACTTCCGCAACATCGAGACGTGGAACACGTCATGCACCGACGCCAACTCAGGAGGTAACTGCAACCGGTAAGCAACCTCACCGATGCGTTCCACAATCGCGAAAGGACCAATGTAGCGGGGACTCAGCTTCCCACGCCGTCCAAAACGCATCACCCCCTTCATCGGAGAAACTCTCAAGAACACATGATCGCCTACGGCGAACTCGAGAGGCTGCCGCCTACGATCAGCATAGCTCTTCTGCCGACTCTGGGCCGCCAACATGTTCTGACGAACTAGGTGCACAACATCCACACATTGCTGCACCAACTCCGGTCCCGTCAAAACACGCTCACCCACCTCAAACCAATCAAGCGGAGTCCGACAAGGACGCCCATACAGAGCCTCATAGGGAGCCATGCCGATGCTCGAATGATAGCTGTTGTTATAGGCAAACTCCACCAACGGTAGGTGATGAATCCAACTCCCCTGCCACTCCAGGCAGCAGGATCTCAGCATGTCCTCCAAAGTCTGAATGGTCCTCTCAGACTGACCATCTGACTGTGGATGATACGCCGAGCTAAATGCCAACTCCGTGCCAAGAGCTCGCTGGAAACTCCTCCAGAATCCAGAAGTGAAGCGCGGATCTCGATCCGACACGATCGAAATGGGAATCCCATGCAACGGCACGATCCGCTCCACATAAAGACGAGCCAACTTAGGCACGCTCCAGCTGACCTTGACCGGTAACAATCGAGTCACCTTCGTCAGCCGATCCACCAGTAACCAAATACTGTCCTGCCCACTCGGGGTCCTTGGCAACCCCACCACAAAATCCGTGGTCACATGGTCCCACTTCCAAGCAGGAACATCCAAGGGCTGGAGAGTACCTCCTGGTCGCTGATGCTCCGCCTTCACCTGCTGACAGATCAGGCACCTGGCCACAAATTCGGCAACATCTCTCTTCATGCCAGGCCACCAAAACTGCCTCCGCAAGTTCCGATACATCTTCGTCGCACCCGGGTGCACAGTGTACCTGCTCCCATGAGCCTCGCGTAACACCGCACGACGAACCTGCTCCTCCGCTGGGACGTACAACCTGCCACGAAACCTCGCAGCACCGTCCTCGCCAAGCTCCACATCAGCCATCGCGAGAATCCGGGGCAACTCAGGGTCCGCATGCTGAGCCTCTGTCACCTGACGACGGATAGCAGGAGTGACAGTCAGACTCGCAAGCACTGCCAACCCTCGCTCCTGGGGAATCTTGAGCCTGAAAGATACCTCGGGCACTTGTTCCCAGAGCCTCCACTTCCTCAACATCAAGGTACTGACCGCCACCTTCCGACTCAAGGCATCGGCGACGACATTCATCCTGCCCGGCTGATAAGACAGGGTGAAGTCATAGTCCTTCATGAACTCCATCCAACGCCTCTGTCTGAGGTTCAGATCTCTCTGCGAGAACACATACCTCAAACTCTGATGGTCAGTGAACACCTCGAACTTCTCACCGTACAGATAATGCCTCCAGATCTTCAGCGCGAAGATCACTGCTGCCAACTCAAGATCATGGGTAGGGTAGTTCTCCTCATGGGGCTTTAGCTGCCGAGATGCATAAGCCACCACTCTACCATGCTGCATCAGAACAGCACCCAATCCAACGCCGGAAGCATCTGTACACACCACAAAACCTCCCGATCCAGAAGGCAAAACCCACACCGGAGCCGAGGTGAGCAACCTCTTCAGTTCAGTGAAGCTCTGCTCACACTCCTCGGACCAAACGAAAGGCACATCCTTCCGCGTGAGCCTCGTCATCGGGGTCGCAATGCGGGAAAAATCCTGGATAAACCGGCGATAATACCCCGCAAGCCCCAAGAAACTCCGATCTCCGTCACCGACCTCGGCCTCGGCCATTGCATCACAGCCTCGACCTTGGCGGGATCCACGGAAATGCCATCACCAGAAATCACGTGCCCCAGAAAGTGCACCTCGCTGAGCCAAAACTCGCACTTGCTGAGCTTCGCATACAACTGGTGACCTCGCAACGTCTGCAGCACCACACCCAAATGGCACGCATGCTCCTCAGCAGACCGCGAATAAACAAGGATGTCATCCACGAAGATGACCACGAATTGATCCAAATACGGATGGAACACCCTCTGCATCAAGTCCATGAAGGCTGCCGGGGCATTGGTGAGCCCAAACGGCATCACCAGAAACTCATAATGCCCGTACCTCGTACTGAATGCAGTCTTCTCCACATCGGACTCGCGAATTCTCAGCTGATAGTAACCGGACCGCAAATCAATCCGCGAGAACACCCGCGTAGACTGAAGTTGGTCGAACAAATCATCAATCCGCGGCAACGGATACTTGTTCTTAACGGTCACTTCATTCAGCTGCCGATAGTCAATGCACAACCGCAGACTACCGTCCTTCTTCTTCACAAACAACACGGGCGCACCCCAAGGGGAAAAGCTCGGACGAATATACCCCTTGGCCAACAGTTCCTGCAACTGCGCCCTCAACTCCCTCAGCTCAGCGGGGGCCATACGGTAGGGAGCCTTCGCCAAAGGTCCCGTACCAGGTACAACCTCGATCACGAAATCGATCTCCCGCTGGGGAGGTAATCCAGGCAACTCCTCAGGAAAAACATCGAGAAACTCGCACACCACCGCAATGTCCTCGACATCCGGCTCCATCCGGTCAGACACAACCACAGACGCGAGAAAACCCTGACAACCTGAATCAAGCAATCGACGGGCTCGAATAGCAGAGATAAGGAATCGAGAAGAGGTGGAACAGATACCTTGGAAATAGAAGGTCCTCTTGCTCGGATGCTGGAAGTAGACCCTCTTCATCCCACAATCCACCACCGCTCCATGAGTCTCGAGCCAATCCATGCCTAGAATCACGTCGTAATCCCGAAGTTGCAACGCATACAACCTGCCTGGCATACTCCGCCCATCGATCCACACCGGAACCTGGTCGAAGCAATACGGAGTGACCATAAAGTCACCCGAAGGCAACTCCACTGCCAAATCACAGGACAACTGGGTCACCGGCTCCTCGACGCTCGACGCGAAATCCTCCGAAATAAACGAATGAGACGCGCCAGAATCAAATAAAACCCGAGCCGCACAACCCAAAATCTGAACGGTACCTTCCACGAGCTGCGACGCCACTGCCTCTGCCCTGGTCAAGTGCGTGATCTGGCCACGAGCCCTCTGCCTGCCTCCCACACTAGCTGACCTGGGAAGCGGCGGATACTGTCCCTGCTGCTGCTGCTGCTGGGGAACCTGCTGCTGCGGCGGCCTCTGAGGACAGTCACGCGCCATGTGCCCTGGCTGGTCACACCGAAAACAGATGATCGGCGCCGTGCACTGCCTGCCTGGGTGGGTACCACCACACCGTGGACAAGGTCCTCGCGATCCACCCACTGATCCCTGACGCTGCAAAGGAATCGGCTGCTGTACACTGCCCGATGAAGCTTGCCCTTGATCCTTATGCTTCTTCCGAAGACTCTTCTTCAAGAACTTCTTGATCTTCGAGCCGAAGGACGCAGATCCTGCCACTGACGCTGCCGGTGCCGGTACTCCTGAATCACCCGACGCATGCTGGAAGAAACCCTGCTGCTGGGTAACCGACTGCTGGCTGCGACCTGACAAAGACTGTCCCTGGCTGATCGGTCCTCGAGTCCTCTGCATATCCATCTCCAAGGAAATCGCAACACGAGACGCTGTCTCTAGATCAGTGGCCCCATTCGCGATCAAATGGTGCCTCAGCTCCAACCTCAAGCCCTGCACAAACTGCGTCGTCCTCACCCTCTCATGCTCCATGATATGAGGTGCGTACCGACCCAGCTCGACAAATCGGGCCCTATACTGCAACACGGACATGTCACCCTGCACCAGCTCCAGAAACTCCCGCATCCGCTGCGTAGCAACGACGTCTGGACAGTACGTACGCTCGAAAGCACTGACAAAGTCACCCCACTCGACCTGCTCAAGTGGACGAAACTGAAAGGATGTCTTCCACTCGGAAGACCACCACCTCCGAGCCGTACCCTGCAACTGGTTGTAGACCAACCCCACTCTGTCCTCGGCAGTACTCTTCGCAGAACTGAACACCCGCTCCATCTCATCGAGCCAATCACGAGCCGCATCAGGGTCTGCCTGGCCGCTAAAGTAAGGTGGATGGAACTGCATGAAGTCCCTCACCGCTCGGCCTGGCCCACCCCTAGCTGACGAGCCCTCAACAGCCTCTCCGCCAAACTGCTGAGACATGAGATGGTACATGCCACAGAAGAAATCCTCGGCCCCCGGAGCCCTCGCAGCATCCGCGGCCTCGGTAGCTCCCGGAACTCTGCTATGCTCCTCCTGGTCCCTCTGGACCCCCTGCTGGATCTCCTGACCTCCAGCCGACTGCCCCTGCTGAGAGCGAGAACTCCTCCTCGGCGCCATCCTCGCTCCTGAAGCACAAGACAGAAAACACGGAAACGGCAATGTCAGAATAAAACACGCGGTGCCCAATGCCAGCGTCACATGTACATCATCGTTGTGGACTAGTGGACCAATACAATCACCTATGATTCTCATGTAATTCCACAACCGCGCTCTGATACCAGCTGTAACGACCCGAGAATCCGATTACCGGGAAGGCCCGATAACCCGAGACTCGTACCGCCACCCACGAGTCCGAAGACTCGGAAGGGTTAAAAGGATGGTGTGGAAACTACATAAGCATCACAGATAATTGCAGAAATTAAACAGTTATAATATTAAGCAGGAAATAAATTAACATTTTACATGGTCCCCAATAAAGAACAATAATAACAGCAGTCCATGACTAGTACAGTGACAAGAAAGAAAAGTACAGCTACACGGGGCATACCCCGGCTCTGACCTCTGGCACTACCTCTGGGCACCCGCACCACGCTGCGCTCCTGACGCGCTCCCCGAAGGTGGCGCCTCACCTGAAACACGGTGAAAACACGCAGGGAATGAGTCTCAGAACAAGACTCAGTAGGGATCACTCGAACCCTACCTCGAAAAACGAGAAACCACTACTCTAGCGGTAGGAAAGTACCTCAGAAAGGAAAGCCCTGTACTCTACAGAACTAGACCCTACGGCACGCAAACCGACACACGTGCCACGGTACGAGAAGACCGAAATCAACGGTCGAACCGTCAAAACCCGAAGGTCGGAAACACACGACTGACAGTCTAACACTCCGTACTCGACAGGAGTACCACCCACTAGAAGCACAGCCGGTAGCGTCCCCTGACGTCTTACACCGCACCGCAGGTGAGCCGCCTGACGTGGTAGGTCCTACCCGAGGCGCAAACACCGTACAAGTAACCACAAACAAGTAACTAGCTGGGGTCACGCCCGTCGACGTGGGTCCAACCGCCCCCAACCACGTGTGCACACACAGACCTTGCGTCACTAGGTCTGGTCCTCTGACCGGTTTTCCCCCGTAGCCGGACTCTGGCTACCGACGAGGGGCCTACGGTAACCGGTCCACAAACCGTCTCGAAAGGTGGGTGCCCGTACACCACTCCCAGGTGAGACCAGCACCTCGTACTGGTGGGCTACGACTAGTGGAGGGTCACTGAAGGAGTAGACTCTCGAGTCAACGGAAAACAACGTCCGAAATCGACAACGTGTGGGAATCACCCCACGCACCAGCCCCGTCGCACGGTGACCATGGTCGGAAAAGAAACAGACGCATTGCCCACGGTCAAACGCCTGACCGAGGCGAACGGGACTTCCGGACACCAAAAACACGGTCACGGAACTCCACGGGGTGCCCGGGACGCACACACGGCCCAAGGGGAACACCCAACAACGAACAACATCGCGCTAGGGATACCTAGCGCGACAGGGCATGTCGCGCTAGGGTCCCCTAGCGCAACAAAGGGTTGTCGCGCTATGGCCCCATAGCGCGACACGGACTATCGCGCTAGGGATACCTAGCGCGACAGGGACCATCGCGCTAGGTCCTCCTAGCGCGACAATGATGATCGCGCTAGGGCCCCATAGCGCGACACGAACCGCCAAACTGTTCATCTTCTCCGATGAACGCGCTCGGTCGGGGCAGCGCGACCTCCAAGAACGCGCTACTGGAGTATAGCGCGTTCTCAGTCCGCGGCCGAAAACGGTAAGAACGCCCAAAAATTCCAACCACGCCCCCATACCTCCATAGGAGAGGGGGAGAACAAAGGGGAAGACCCCTGGGGACCCCTAGCATGATTCTAGGCCCTCAAAACACGAATCCATGCATTGAATCCATAGATCGGGCGAGCTCTCCCCAAATCATGGAAAAACCCAAAAACGCTCAAATGATCCCCTCTCGGCCTCCCCGCGGCCTACAAATCACGGAAAAGAACGGCATGAGGCTAAGGAACGTCACCCTACCTCAATGGAGCGAATGCTCCGCCGGATCGATCACGAATCACGAAGAATGCTTGAAGCTTCACGAACTCCCCACGCTTCCCACGCTCGCCGCACGCCCACGAGATCGCCTCACCGTCGCCCACGCGTCCGCGCCGTCGCCCCGCCGCCGTCCGTAGCCGGAGAGGGGCTCGCCACGTCCGAATGGGAGAGAGGGAGAGAGAGGGGGCTCACGGTCGCGAGAGAGAGGAGGAAGAAGAAAGAGAAAAGGGAAAGAAAAAGAAAAAGGAATTAGGATTTATAGAAAATCTGAATTTTCGGAAAAATACCGAAAAATAGAAAAATACATTTCTGGAATCCTCGGAACGCACCGATCGCAACGGTACCACTCGTGCCCGGGTGAACGGCCCAGTTAACCCGCAGCGAGCGTCCGAAGGAAAAGCCGAAACACACGTCGGGAATCGGAAAACACACGCGGAAAAGCCGCGGAACGCCTCCGGGCCTCCGAAACGACTCCGGATCGCGCCGATCCGAACACGAAAGATGTCCGAAACGAAATTTCGGACACAACAGAGCCGGACGCTCCGAAAACCAGATCCGGGACCCACGAAGAAGGATCCGAAAGGTCCGGGATATTACATACCAGCTTATGTCTCAGTAGTTCGGCGGAGAGACTGGTGAGGGCTCGTCGACCAGGGGTGGGCCAGGCCGAGCAGTGAGGGATTTCATGCAGTTTCATCCACCTTACTACGGTGGTCAGCGAGACCCTGATGTGGCTCGGAGTTTGCTCGACAAGATGGAGCGGGTGTTCAGTTCCTCGCGGAGTACTGCGGAGGACAGAGTGATGTTGGCCTCCAACCAGTTGCAGGGTACGGCTCGGGAGTGGTGGTCTTCCGAGTGGAAGACGTCTTTCCAGCTTCGTCCACTTGAGCAGATTGTGTGGGGCGACTTTGTCAGTGCTTTCGAGCGTACCTACTATCCAGAGTTTATTGCTACGCAGCAGATGCGTCAGTTTCTGGAGCTGGTTCAGGGCGACATGTCCGTGTTGCAGTACAGGGCCCGATTTATTGAGATGGGTCGGTATGCACCTCATATCATGGACCATGAGAGGGTGAAAACCACGCAGTTCGTACAGGGCTTGAGGCAGGAGCTGAGGGACCATTTGATCACGAATGCAGCCACTGATCTGGAGACAGCGTCTCGTGTTACATCTTCTTTGGAGATGGATATGTAGAGGACTCGAGGACCGATCAGCCAGGGGCAGTCTTTGTCGGGTCGCAGCCAGCAGTCGGCTACCCAGCAGCAGGGTTCTTTTCAGCATGCGTCAGGTGGTTCAGGAGCACCGGCAGCTTCGACGACATGATCTATGTCTTTTGGCTCTAAGGTCAAGAAGTTCCTTGGGAAGAGTTTCCAAAAGAAGAAGTACAAGGATCAGGGACATGCATCATCGGGCAGTGTACAGCAGCCGGTCCCGTTTCAGCGTCAGGGATTAGTGAGTGGATCGCGAGGACCGTGTCCACGGTGTAGTGAGCATCACCCAAGCAGGCAGTGCACGGCGCCGATTGTTTGTTTTCGGTGTGACTTGCCAGGGCATATGGCGCGTGACTATCCTCAGAGGCAGCAGCAGCAGCCGTTTCCTCAGTAGCAGCAGGTTCCCAAGCAGCAGCAGCAGCAGGGACAGTATCCGCCGCTACCCAGGTCAGCTAGTGTGGGAGGCAGGCAGAGAGCTCGAGGCCAGATCACGCACATGACCAAGGTAGAGGCAGTGGCGTCGCAGCTCGTGGAAGGTACCGTTCGGATTTTGGATTGTGCGGCTCGGGTTTTGTTCGATTCTGGCGCGTCTCATTCGTTTGTTTCGGAGGATTTCGCGCTGAGTATTGAGGAGCCGGTGACCCAGTTGTCCTGTGATTTGACAGTGGAGTTGCCTTCGGGTGATTTTATGATCACTCCGTATTGCTTCGATGAGGTTCCTGTGTGGGTGGAAGGGAGGAGTTGCCGGCTAGGCTCTATGCGTTGCCGCTTCAGGACTTTGATGTGATTTTGGGCATGGATTGGCTCGAGGCACATCATGCGTTAGTGGATTGCGGCTCGAAGAGGGTTTATTTCCGGCGACTTCATGGACCCACCTTCTATTTCCAAGGTATCAGGTCTTCCTCTTCCCGCTTTCTTATTTCTGCGATTCGAGCTCGTCGTTTGTTTGATGCGGATTGTCAGGGTTTTCTCGCCTCGGTGGTTGTGACTGACCGCATGGAGCCGGATGTCGAGGACATTCCGGTGGTGTGCAAGTTTTCTGATATTTTTCCGGAGGACTTACCTGGATTGCCTCCCCAGCGGGAGATTGATTTCGTTATCGAGGTTGTGCCGGGTATGGGACCTTTGGCGAAGGCTCCCTACCGTATGGCCCCCGCTGAGTTGAGGGAGTTGAGGGCGCAGTTGCATGAGCTACTGGCCAAGGGGTATATTCGCTCTAGCTTTTCCCCTTGGGGTGCGCCCGTGTTGTTCGTGAAGAAGAAGGACGGTAGCTTGCGGTTGTGCATTGACTACCGGCAGCTGAATGAGGTGACCATTAAGAATAAGTATCCGTTGCCGTGGATTGATGACTTGCTTGACCAGCTTCAGTCTACGCTAGTGTCCTCGCGGATTGATTTACGGTCTGGTTACTATCAGCTGAGGATTCGCGAGTCCGATGTGGGCAAGACTGCGTTCTGTACGAGGTACGGGCATTATGAGTTTCTAGTGATGCCGTTCGGGCTCACCAATGCCCCCGCAGCCTTCATGGACTTGATGCAGAGGGTGTTTCGTCCGTATCTAGACCAGTTCGTGGTCATATTTATGGAAGACATCCTTGTTTATTCGCGGTCTGCCGAGGAGCACGCGTACCATTTGAGTGTGGTGCTGCAGACGTTGCGAGATCACCAGTTGTATGCGAAGCTCAGTAAGTGTGAGTTCTGGCTTCGTGAGGTGCACTTTTTGGGGCACGTGATTTCTGGTGATGGTATTTCCGTGGACCCCGCCAAGGTCGAGGCAGTAATGCAGTGGCCGAGGCCGAGGTCGGTGACGGAGATCCGGAGTTTCTTGGGGCTTGCGGGCTATTATCGTCGGTTTATCGAGGATTTTTCTCGCATTGCGGCCCCGATGACTAGACTTACGCGGAATGTAACGACCCGAGAATCCGATTACCGGGAAGGCCCGATAACCCGAGACTCGCACCGCCGCCCACGAGCCGGGAGGGCTCGGAAGGGCTAAAAGGAGTGTGGAGGCACAAAGAAATAGGAAATAAAGCAGGACAACCAACAACAACAAGCTGAAAGAAGGAACAACTACAGCTATAACAGAGTCCAGTCCAACAGAAAGTACAGTCTAAAGCAGTAAAGCGTACCACATGCCAAGTGAACACTCGGCCCGGCAAGCTGGCAACTGAGAACCTCCGCTCCGCACCCTCGAACCTCGAGGAAGAACCGCCACACCTGAAAAGCAGGGAATGAGTCTCCAAAACAGAGACTCAGCAGGGATCCCGCGGAACCCCAACCGGAAACAACGGCGGTAGTGGAAAGGAGAGCTACAACTACAGCAGGAACAGCAAACCGGTGGCCGGTCAAAAACTCGGCACTACAGCTACTCCTACTGCCAGAAGGCAGACCTCGATCACGCAGTCGAAGCTACCAAACTACGCTAGTACCACCTACCGAAGTAAAAACACACGGCAACCACGCCGTAGAGGCCTGTCCCCCGGACAGCCAACCTGGACACGCTGTCCAAGGTGCAACCCCGACCATCCGATCGCGGGTACCGCACCACAAGACGGAACCTCGGTAAAGCCACTAGCGCTAATCTCACAGCGCAAGAACCGACACACGCGCCAAGATGAAACAACCGAACTCACCGGTCAACACGACCAAAAACCCGAAGGTCAAAGACACAGAGACTGATAGTCTGACACTCCGTACTCGACAGGAGTACCACCCACTAGAAGCACAGCCGGTAGCGTCCCCTGACGTCTTACACCGCACCGCAGGTGAACCGCCTGACGTGGTAGGTCCTACCCGAGGCGCGAACACCGTACAAGTAACCACAAACAAGTGACTAGCTGGGGTCACGCCCGTCGACGTGTGTCCACAGTCCCCAACCACGTGTGCACACACAGACCACGCGTCCTAGGTCTGGCCCTCTGACTGGTTTTCCCCCGCAGCCGGACTCTGGCTACGACGAGGGGCCCGACGGAAACCAGTCTAACCGTCCTCAGGGTAAGCCCGTACACCACTCCCTGGTGCGACCAGCACACGCGTACTGGTAGGCTACGACTAGTGGAGGGTCACTGAAGGAGTAGACTCTCAACTCAACGGAAAACAACGTCCGAATCCGATGACGTACGGGGACCACCCCACGTACCGGCCCCGTCGCACGGTGACCACAGTCGGAGAAGAAACGGGACTCACAGTCCACGGCCATGCACGCACCGTGCGCGAGAGTCGAGAAAACTCGAGTGGCACTAAGCCACTGGACTCTAGGCAGTCCTCTAGACGCACTACACCCAACGGTCCTTGAGTCACAAGACTCGGGGTCAAGACCGTTGCACGCAACAGCACAAGGCCGTCAATCTAGTCCAATCTCTAGGTCTAAAACCACGGTAGCACAAGTACCGAGACAACACACAAGTCGCCAAGACCACTCCCTCGGGAAGGGAACGCAAGGGACTAAGGCCACTCACACGGGCCACACGGAAAACACAGAAGCACGATTCTCAAGGCAGCACGCAAGCCGCCACGATGATTTCCCATCTTGAAGCAAGCGGGAAACCTCCAGCCCCAGGCCGGACAACTGGACTCACAGTCCAAGGCCAAACACATGGCCCACACGGGAATCGCCTTCCAAAGGAACCCACGATATGCGGGGGAGACCCCACCGCACACACACCGACACACGGTGACTCGATCAAGCGTAACACAAGAGCCCGGAACACGTGGGGTCACCCGGACCCACCACACCTACGGGCACGCTAATCGAGAAAACACGGTCCCTCCCGACACCCCAGAAACGCGGACACAGAACCCACGGGGTGTCCAGGATACTCACAAGGCCGGAGGTCGACCACTGGGTCCCAACCGGGACGACCGGAGACCAACACAATGCGAACGGACGCTAAAAGGTCACCCGGACCCTTAAGCGCACGGACACGTAAAACGAGGTAAACGGAACCTCCAGACACCCCAAAACACGGTCACGAAACTCCACTGGGTGTCCAAGGCACACACGGCCCACGAGGAGCACGATCAGTCGCAGACCGCCCGCCCCGGGCAGCCCGGCTGGTCACCTCCAAGAACGCGCTGTAGGTCCATAGCACGTTCAAGCAGAACGCGCTATGCACCTATAGCGCGACACGACAGATCGCGCTATATCCCTATAGCGCGACTGCACAGATCGCGCTAGGATCACCTAGCGCGACAAGGCAAAATGCGCTAGGGACCCCTAGCGCGACAGGGCAGAACACGCTAGGACCCCATAGCGCGACAAGAACCGCCTTACTGTTCATCTTCTCCGATGAACACGCCCTATCGGGGCAGCGCGACCTTCAAGAACGCGCTACTGGAGTATAGCGCGTTCTCAGTCCGCACCCGGAAACGGTGGAAACCGCGGGAAAAGCCATGCCACGCCCCATTCACCCCCAGGTGAAGGGGAAACAAAAGGGGAAACCTTCCCCAAGCCCCTAGGCATGCATCTAAACCCCTGTATCGCCCAAAAATACCATAAAACGGGAGATCCGGCTCACACCCCGAAAACACACATTTTGCCCAAAACGCCCCGTTTAGCCCGCTCGGCTCACCACGGCCTACGAAACTCGCGGGAAAGGAAGTACACGGGCTGAGGGTCCATCACCCTACCTCCACCGAAGATTACGCGCACCGTGGACGCCGATCCACGAAGAAAACGCCGTTGAAGCCTCGCCGTTCCACGAACTCACGGCCGAGCTTCCACGCGCCTCCACCGCCTCGATCCTCATCCATCCTCGCCCGTGCCTCGCCCGCGCCGTCCCCGCCTCGCCCATGCTCCGCCCCGTCGGCCGCCGGAGAGAGAGGGAGAGAGGAGAGAGCGTGAGAAGAGAGAGGGAGAGAAATGAGAAATGAGAGGGGGAGAGAGAAAAGGTTTATATATAGGAAAATCCGAAAAATCGGAAAAATCCCGAAAAAAAGAAAATTACACCCTCGCGATCCTCGGAGCGCACCGATCGCAACGGTACCACTCGCGCCCTGGTGAACGGCCCGGTTCACCCGCAACGAGGTTCCGAAGGGAAAGCCGAAACCCACGCCGGGAATCGGAAAACACACGCGGAAAAAGCCGCGGAACGCCTCCGGGCCTCCGAAACGACCCCGGATCGCGCCGATCCGAACACGAAAGACGTCCGAAATGAAATTTCGGACACAACGGAGCTGGACACTCCGAGAAACCAGATCCGGGACCCATGAAGAAGGATCCGAAAAACCCGGGGCATTACAGCCCTCCCCCCTTAAAGGAATTTCGTCCTCGAAATTCAGGACCAAGCACGAAGTCCCAGGGGAAGAACGCTGAATCAACTGACACGCTGTCAGAGCCCCAGCACAGAAAACCTCGATTCTCACGAAAAAAACCGATCCTGAGGGACACATCCAGACTTACAATCACACACAACACCTCACTCCTCGCGCCGAGCACACATGCCAACAGAGCAGGCATACAGCAAAGGACACAGTCCGGCATCACCTCAGACAACGCGAGAATCCACCATGGCACCGCAGCCACAATCTCGCTCACCGAGGAATCACAACCCTCGACACGAGCAACAGCTACTGATCCACCCAATGATCAGCAGACAAATCGCACAACAGCTTCGCAACCAGCTGACAGGTCGCACACCCTCCTCAAGGGAGCAACCAAAACTAAGCCTCCACCAGCTCAAGCAGTCATCTCAACAGACCGCAACCAGCACATCGGCTCAACACCAAGAAACACCCCACACATGGCAAGCCGAAAGCCGGACATAACACTGTGCCAACTTTCGTCAGAAGACAAACTCCGACAAAGTCCAGATCCCATCCGGAAAGGCACATCACAGAAACGACCACCACAGGTCTCGCTGGCACACGGCTCTCGCCACGCTCGAGCCCCAACAACCAGCATCTTCTGTCTCTGAAAAGACCATCCACTGGTCACCAACTGCTCGCTCAGCTTCTTCCTTCTTTCCTGGTCCTCGACCGGGTCCAAAGGAAACATTCCAAACCTCGGCAAGCCATCCGTCAACTCCCACACAGACTGATGTCACATCTCGAGCTGCACTCCTCTCGGACACCGCATCCGAGCTCGAACATCGCTCCAACTCGACCCTCTCGGGGAGCACGACGAAACCAAATGACGGATCCTGGTGTCTTCAGTCATCACCTCACTGGACTCAGACTCACAGGGGAATCACCCCATGCTGGTCACCAAACCAGGGATAACCATTGCGACACCAACATCCCATCAAGGACCACCAATCCGACGCCAATCTCACAGGAGGCCTCCGCCCTAATGCGTCATTCTTCCATCTGGTCTCATCAAATCCTTCGATCAATGCAAGTGGACACCTGCCAATCCCGATTCCGCCCTTACCACAGAGCCACGGGACACCACCTGGACAGTGCTCACGGGTCCCTAAGCAAGAAACATCTCACCGTGGTCGGCTACGAGACTAGCCTTACCAGTCACTCGCAGCTACCAACAGGAACCCACAGCCTGCCAGAGATCACTTCCTCAAAAGACGATCTCATCCGAGGACACGACTGGGAACACAAGTCGGACACCAAGCCACCGACTCCGACCATCACGTCCTCGACCACCGTCAGGCGACATTCTCAACAACCCCATTCAGGTCCAACACCGACGCCTGACACGGCTTCCAACACAGGAACATGGTACTCATGCGGCGCACTAGTCAGCACTTTTCCCAACACTCCACCTGCCAGTGCCAACAACCACGACTTCTCGGGCAACGGCACGGCAACAACACGTTTCACACCGAGGTACCAATCCTCCGGTGCTCAACGCACACTCAGGAATCCGCCCGTAGCAACCAACGCTACGATCCTGAACTAGTGGGTCACAAGCCCACCACGCTCCCGCTGCGCACTCAGATCCGCGCGCACAGCCGAGAAAGCAAACACCGCCCAACCAGCACTCGTCCTTCCGGAACAGCGCCAGCACCCTCACACGACAAGGGAATGGGCACGACTTCTCACATGCAACCACCCTGCCAAGACAAGGAGCACGTCTCGCACGGACTTCATGGCACAAAAGGCCAACCAATCCGAACACGCAATGCAAGACGACGAACCTTAACCCAACACAATCTCTCCAACCAAAGGAGAAACCAACACACTTCCGACCAACGGAATAACTCCACGCTCGACCTGACCTCAAGCCTCGCACATGCTGGAAACAGCACCATCCAACACCAAGGAAAAGCCATCGCTGCCATCAGGTCAGCGCCTCCGACACACTCGACGAGTACGTCGGACCACAATCACAGCATCTCTCGATGCACCACCGCTGCAATTCCTCGAACTGCAACACGGCATGCCAAGAGCCGCAACATGAGCCATAACAACAATCGCCGATGCTCATCTTCGATTCCCGAAACTCGCCGCGGAACCATCACATCTCAAGCCAACTCCAAGGTGAACACAACCCAATCGCACACAAGAGCGCAGGAGCAAGACTTACTGGGACACCACAACCCAATCCTGCCTCGAAATCCGCAAAATAACCGGGACCGACACGTCATTTCTGACGCCACAGAGCACGACAAGATCATCAGGCTCGACGAAACAGCAGCTCACCGAGAAGATCCTCTGCTCACCCAAGCACACTTCTCGATCAGAACGCCTCAGGAGCTGGACAAACCTCAAGCTGGAGTGGCCAAAAATCGACAGCAGCTCCCTCAGAGCACGCTCACGGCCACTTAATCACGAACAGTCCGCACCAGCCACCTGACCACGCTGCAGGTTCCTCGAACGCAGCACCGCGAGCTCACGCCTGCCAGCAACCTCTACCCAACACAGCACAACCAGGGCCACCACCGATGAGGGAGAAGACTCTCGACCTCGATCCTTAGACCACATGCTGGCACGAAAGTCGCGGACAGCAACCACCTTCACAGCGCCGCACAGCGCACTCAAGCTCTCAAGCGAGAAACAAGGCGGAAAGCGAACACAAAACCCTAAGCCAGCTACCGACTGTACTAGACCTTACGGACTCTGATCACTGCAATGTTTCGAATTCCTAAGTACGCCCACAACCACCGCTCTGATACCAGCTGTGACGACCCGAGAATCCGATTACCGGGAAAGCCCGATAACCCGAGACTCGCACCGCCGCCCACGAGCCGGGAGGGCTCGGAAGGGCTAAAAGGAGTGTGGAGGCACAAAGAAATAGGAAATAAAGCAGGACAACCAACAACAACAAGCTGAAAGAAGGAACAACTACAGCTATAATAGAGTCCAGTCCAACAGAAAGTACAGTCTAAAGCAGTAAAGCGTACCACATGCCAAGTGAACACTCGGCCCGGCAAGCTGGCAACTGAGAACCTCCGCTCCGCACCCTCGAACCTCGAGGAAGAACCGCCACACCTGAAAAGCAGGGAATGAGTCTCCAAAACAGAGACTCAGCAGGGATCCCGCGGAACCCCAACCGGAAACAACGGCGGTAGTGGAAAGGAGAGCTACAACTACAGCAGGAACAGCAAACCGGTGGCCGGTCAAAAACTCGGCACTACAGCTACTCCTACTGCCAGAAGGCAGACCTCGATCACGCAGTCGAAGCTACCAAACTACGCTAGTACCACCTACCGAAGTAAAAACACACGGCAACCACGCCGTAGAGGCCTGTCCCCCGGACAGCCAACCTGGACACGCTGTCCAAGGTGCAACCCCGACCATCCGATCGCGGGTACCGCACCACAAGACGGAACCTCGGTAAAGCCACTAGCGCTAATCTCACAGCGCAAGAACCGACACACGCGCCAAGATGAAACAACCGAACTCACCGGTCAACACGACCAAAAACCCGAAGGTCAAAGACACAGAGACTGATAGTCTGACACTCCGTACTCGACAGGAGTACCACCCACTAGAAGCACAGCCGGTAGCGTCCCCTGACGTCTTACACCGCACCGCAGGTGAACCGCCTGACGTGGTAGGTCCTACCCGAGGCGCGAACACCGTACAAGTAACCACAAACAAGTGACTAGCTGGGGTCACGCCCGTCGACGTGTGTCCACAGTCCCCAACCACGTGTGCACACACAGACCACGCGTCCTAGGTCTGGCCCTCTGACTGGTTTTCCCCCGCAGCCGGACTCTGGCTACGACGAGGGGCCCGACGGAAACCAGTCTAACCGTCCTCAGGGTAAGCCCGTACACCACTCCCTGGTGCGACCAGCACACGCGTACTGGTAGGCTACGACTAGTGGAGGGTCACTGAAGGAGTAGACTCTCAACTCAACGGAAAACAACGTCCGAATCCGACGACGTACGGGGACCACCCCACGTACCGGCCCCGTCGCACGGTGACCACAGTCGGAGAAGAAACGGGACTCACAGTCCACGGCCACGCACGCACCGTGCGGGAGAGTCGAGAAAACTCGAGTGGCACTAAGCCACTGGACTCTAGGCAGTCCTCTAGACGCACTACACCCAACGGTCCTTGAGTCACAAGACTCGGGGTCAAGACCGTTGCACGCAACAGCACAAGGCCGTCAATCTAGTCCAATCTCTAGGTCTAAAACCGCGGTAGCACAAGTACCGAGACAACACACAAGTCGCCAAGACCACTCCCTCGGGAAGGGAACGCAAGGGACTAAGGCCACTCACACGGGCCACACGGAAAACACAGAAACACGATTCCCAAGGCAGCACGCAAGCCGCCACGACGATTTCCCATCTTGAAGCAAGTGGGAAACCTCCAGCCCCAGGCCGGACAACTGGACTCACAGTCCAAGGCCAAACACATGGCCCACACGGGAATCGCCTTCCAAAGGAACCCACGATATGCGGGGGAGACCCCACCGCACACACACCGACACACGGTGACTCGATCAAGCGTAACACAAGAGCCCGGAACACGTGGGGTCACCCGGACCCACCACACCTACGGGCACGCTAATCGAGGAAACACGGTCCCTCCCGACACCCCAGAAACGCGGACACAGAACCCACGGGGTGTCCAGGATACTCACAAGGCCGGAGGTCGACCACTGGGTCCCAACCGGGACGACCGGAGACCAACACAATGCGAACGGACGCTAAAAGGTCACCCGGACCCTTAAGCGCACGGACACGTAAAACGAGGTAAACGGAACCTCCAGACACCCCAAAATACGGTCACAAAACTCCACTGGGTGTCCAAGGCACACACGGCCCATGAGGAGCACGATCAGTCGCAGACCGCCCGCCCCGGGCAGCCCGGCTGGTCACCTCCAAGAACGCGCTGTAGGTCCATAGCGCGTTCAAGCAGAACGCGCTATGCACCTATAGCGCGACACGACAGATCGCGCTATATCCCTATAGCGCGACTGCACAGATCGCGCTAGGATCACCTAGCGCGACAAGGCAGAATGCGCTAGGGACCCCTAGCGCGACAGGGCAGAACGCGCTAGGACCCCATAGCGCGACAAGAACCGCCTTACTGTTCATCTTCTCCGATGAACACGCCCTATCGGGGCAGCGCGACCTTCAAGAACGCGCTACTGGAGTATAGCGCGTTCTCAGTCCGCACCCGGAAACGGTGGAAACCACGGGAAAAGCCATGCCACGCCCCATTCACCCCCAGGTGAAGGGGAAACAAAAGGGGAAACCTTCCCCAAGCCCCTAGGCATGCATCTAAACCCCTGGATCGCCCAAAAACACCATAAAACGGGAGATCCGGCTCACACCCCGAAAACACACATTTTGCCCAAAACGCCCCGTTTAGCCCGCTCGGCTCACCACGGCCTACGAAACTCGCGGGAAAGGAAGTACACGGGCTGAGGGTCCATCACCCTACCTCCACCGAAGATTACGCGCACCGTGGACGCCGATCCACGAATAAAACGCCGTTGAAGCCTCGCCGTTCCACGAACTCACGACCGAGCTTCCACGCGCCTCCACCGCCTCGATCCTCATCCATCCTCGCCCGTGCCTCGCCCGCGCCGTCCCCGCCTCGCCCATGCTCCGCCCCGTCGGCCGCCGGAGAGAGAGGGAGAGAGGAGAGAGCGTGAGAAGAGAGAGGGAGAGAAATGAGAAATGAGAGGGGGAGAGAGAAAAGGTTTATATATAGGAAAATCCGGAAAATCGGAAAAATCCCGAAAAAAAGAAAATTACACCCTCGCGATCCTCAGAGCGCACCGATCGCAACGGTACCACTCGCGCCCTGGTGAACGGCCCGGTTCACCCGCAACGAGGTTCCGAAGGGAAAGCCGAAACCCACGCCGGGAATTGGAAAACACACGCGGAAAAAGCCGCGGAACGCCTCCGGGCCTCCGAAACGACCCCGGATCGCGCCGATCCGAACACGAAAGACGTCCGAAACGAAATTTCGGACACAACGGAGCTGGACACTCCGAGAAACCAGATCCGGGACCCACGAAGAAGGATCCGAAAAACCCGGGACATTACAGATGTGCCTTTCGTCTGGTCTGAGGAGTGTGAGCAGAGTTTCAGGGAACTGAAGAGATTACTCACCTCGACTCCGGTGTTGGTTTTGCCTTCTAGATCGGGAGATTTTGTGGTGTGTACAGATGCTTCCGGGATCGGATTGGGTGCCGTGTTGATGCAACATGGTAGAGTGGTGGCTTATGCATCTCGGCAGCTGAAGCCCCACGAGGAGAACTACCCTACCCATGACCTAGAGTTGGCGGATGTGATCTTCGCACTGAAGATCTGGAGACATTATCTGTACGGCGAGAAGTTCGAGGTGTTCACTGACCATCAGAGTTTGAGGTATGTGTTCTCGCAGAGGGACCTTAACCTCAGGCAGAGGCGTTGGATGGAGTTTATGAAGGATTATGACTTCACCCTATCTTATCAGTCGGGCAAGATGAATGTCGTCGCCGATGCTTTGAGTCAGAAGGTCACGGTCAGTGACTTGATGTTGAGGAAGTGGAGGCTCTGGGAACAAGTGCCCGAAGTTTCGTTCATGCTCAAGATTCCCCAGGAGCCAGGGTTGGCAGTGCTTGTTAGTCTGACTGTCACGCCTGCTATCCGCCTCAGGTGACAGAGGCACAGCATGCCGACTCTGAGTTGCCCTGAATTTTGGCATTGGCTGATGTGGAGCTCGGCGAGGACGGTGCTGTGAGGTTCCGTGGTAGGCTGTACGTCCCAGCCGAGGAGCAGGTTCGTCGTGCGGTGTTGCGCGAGGCTCATGGGAGCAGGTATACCGTACACCCGGGTGCGACGAAGATGTATTGGAACTTGCGGAGGTAGTTCTAGTGACCTGGCATGAAGAGAGATGTCGCCGAGTTTGTGGCCAGGTGCCTGACCTGTCAGCAGGTGAAGGTGGAGCATCAGCGACCGGGAGGTACTCTCCAGCCCTTGGATGTTCCTGCGTGGAAGTGGGACCACGTGACCACGGATTTCATGGTGGGATTACCGAGGACTCCGAGTGGTCAGGATAGTATTTGGTTGCTGGTGGATAGGCTGACGAAGGTGACTCGGTTATTACCGGTCAAAGTTAGCTGGAGCGTGCCTAAGTTGGCTCGTCTTTATATGGAACGGATCGTTCCGTTGCATGGGATTCCTATCTCCATCGTGTCGGATCGGGATCCGCATTTCACTTCTGGATTCTGGGGGAGTTTCCAGCGAGCTCTTGGTACGGATTTGGCTTTTAGCTCGGCGTATCATCCTCAGTCAGATGGTCAGTCAGAGAGGACCATTCAGACTTTGGAGGACATGCGGAGATCCTGCTGCCTGGAGTGGCAGGGGAGTTGGATTCACCACCTACCGTTGGTGGAGTTTGCCTACAACAACAGCTATCATTCAAGTATCAGCATGGCTCCTTATGAGGCGTTGTATGGGCGTCTGTGTCGGACTCCACTCGATTGGTTTGAGGTTGGTGAGCGTGTTTTGACGGGACCGGAGTTGGTGCAGCAGTGTGTAGAGGTTGTGCACTTGATTCGTCAGAACATGTTGGCAGCCCAGAGTCGGCAGAAGAGCTATGCTGACCGTAGGCAGCGGCCCCTCGAGTTCGCCGTGGACGATCGCGTGTTCTTGAGAGTTTCTCCAATGAAGGGGGTGATGCGTTTTGGACGGCGTGGGAAGCTGAGTCCCCGCTATATTGGTCCTTTCCACATCGTGGAGCGCATCGGTGAGGTAGCTTATCGGTTGTAGTTACCCCCTAAGTTGGCGTCGGTGCATGACGTGTTCCACGTCTCGATGTTGCGGAAGTATATGCCTGATGACTCTCATGTGCTCGAGGATTCTGTTTGGCCCGAGGTGACTCCAGACCTTTCTCTCCTAGAGTTTCCGATCCGCGTAGAGGATAGGCGAGAGGAGCGCCTGCGGAACAAGGTCATCCCCTTGGTTCAGGTGGTGTGGCAGTGGCACTCTGGTGGTGAGACTTCTTGGGAGCGTGAGGACGAGATGCGTCAGCAGTTCCCTTACTTATTTGTGTGAGTCTTCCTCTTCTTTCCCCTTGGGTTGTTCTCAATTTCGAGGATGAAATTCCTTGAGGGGGGAGGGCTATAATATCCCAGACTTTTCATATCTTTTTTCGTGGGTCTCAGATCTGATTTCTCGGAGTGTCCGACTCCGTTGTGCCCGAAATTTCATTTCGGACATCTTTCGTGTTCGGATCGGCACGATCCAGAGTTGTTTCGGAGGCAAGGAAGCGTTAAGTGACTTTTTCGCGTGTGTTTTCCGATTCCCGATGTGTGTTTCGCTAATTCCTTCGGAAGCTCGTTGCGGGTGAACCGGGTCGTTCACTTAGGCGAGAGTGGTACCGTTGCGATCGGTGCGTTCTGAGGACCGCGGAAATGTGATTTTCAATTTTTTGGTATTTTTTGGAATTTCTTGATTTTCTATTAATACCCCCCCATTTTCTTTTCTTTTTTTCTTCTTCTTCCTTTCTTCTCCTTCCTCTCTCACGACTGTGGCCGCTCTCTCTCTCTCTCTCTCTCTCTCTCTCTCTCTCTCCCGTTCGAGCGCGACGACCTCCGCTCCGGCTGCAGACGGCGGCGGTGCGACGGCGCGAGGACGTGGGTGACGACGAGGCGATCGTGCGGGCGTGCGACAAGCGTGGGAAGGCGAGGTTCTAACGGCGTTCTTCGTGGGTTTGAGCTTGGATCGGCGCATCTCGTCGCGGACCGGAGGTAGGGTGACGTTCCTTAGCCTCTTGCCTTTCTTCCCCGTGAGTTTTAACTCGAGACGAGGTCGAGAGGGGTTATTTTCACTCCGGGAAGGGCCGTTCATGCCGCGGGGAGAGTTCGTCCGATCTGCCGTTTTGAGCCCCGATTCCGTGGTTTAAGGGCGTAGGAGCATGCTAAGGGGGATTGGGGGTTCTCCTCTCATCGTTCCCCCCCTTCGTGGGGCTTGTTTGGGGTTGAGATGGGCGATACTGGCGAGGTTCGCCATTTTCGCGCCGGTGGGCGATGTGCGGTCGAACCAGGGCCCGCACAACTCTTGTGCGACGCCATTCTGGCCGTCCATCGGCTCGGCGCGCTGTGGCTGGGCTCGACGCACAGTGGGCTTGAGCGGTCTGTCGTGGGACCGCATATCCTAAGGTGCGGCCCCACAACAATCGCCCAACCCTGGGTTTTCGACCGTTGAATTTTACCGTTGTACAGTGCACCGGGGTGTGCGGCCAGGAGCTGGCCGCATAACCCTTCGTGCGGCCAGGTTCTGGCCGTACGTCATCTGGTGTCGTTGCCTGGGTGTGCGGCCAGATCTGGACCGCACAACCCTTGAACGGCGAAACCGTAGCCACTCTTCCCTAGTGCGGCTAAGGACTAACCGTTCAGGTTTGTTACCGTTGGGAGACGAGCGGCCAGGAGCTGACCGTTCTTCACCCACGTGTGGCCAGGAGCTGGCCGCACATCTGTTGAACGGGCCCATGTAGTCCGTTCTTCAGTCGGTTTGATCCTGGGTAGAACGGTCCTGTGCTAGCCGTTTAACCATGGTGCGGTCCTTATGCGACCGCACATCCCTGAGCGGCCTAGTGTGGACCGTTCAAGGGGACAGTCGTGTCGGCGTGTCTCTCGTCATACTGAGTGGTAACGGGAGATGCCGTTGTCGGCTTATGTCACCGTGCGACGTATTGGTACGAGGGGCGTTCCTTGTACCGTCCGGTTGTGACGCTGTTTTCCGTTGACTTGAGAGTCTACTCCATAGTGACCCTCCACTAGTCGTAGCCTGCTTACACGCGTGTGGTCCCACCAGGGAGTGGTGGAGAGGCTACCATGAGGACGGTTTTAGACTGGTTTCCGTTGGGCCCCTCGTCGGTAGCCAGAGTCCGGCTCCAGGGGAAAACCAGTTAGAGGCCAGACCTAGGACGTACGGTCTGTGTGTGCACACGTGGTTGGGGGCGGTTGGACCCACGCTGACGGGCGTGACCCCAGCTAGTCACTTATTTGTGGTTACTTGTACGGTGTTCGTGCCTCTGGTAGTAGCTACCACGTGAGGCAGTTCACCTGTGATGCGGTGTAAGACGTCAGGGGACACTACCGACTGTGCTTCTAGTGGGAGGTACTCCTGTCGAGTCGGGAGTGTCAGACTGTCAGTCCTTGCGACTTCGACCTTCGGGTTTTATCGTGTTGACCGTGGTGCTCTAGTCGTTTCACCGTGGCACGTGTGTCAGTTTTCGTGCTGTGGGAGCGGTGTTTTGTAGATTGCAGGGCTTCCCTTTCTGAGGTACTCGTTTACTACTAGCGTAGCGGTTTCTCCGTTTGCGAGGTAGGGTTCGAGTGATCCCTACTGAGTCTTGTTCCAAGACTTATTCTCTGCTTGTTTTCACCGTCTTTCAGGTGAGTCACGGTCTCAGGGGAGCGCGTCTGGGGCTCAGCGTGGTTCAGGTACCCAGTGTTAGTGCCAGAGGTCAGAGCCAGGGTATGTCCCGTGTAGCTGTACTTTTCCTTCTTGTCTCTGTACTAGTTGTGGACTACTGCTGTTGTTATTTTTTTTGTATCTTGTGGACCATGTATCATGTCAATTGTTAATTTATTTCCTGCTTATTAATATAACTGTTCATTTCTGTAATTATTTGTGATACTTGTATAGTCTCCACACTATTCCTTTAACCCTTCCGAGTCTTCGGGCTCGTGGGTGGCGGTACGAGTCTCGAGTTATCGGGACTTCCCGGTAATCGGATTCTTGGGTCGTTACATGTTGTCTCCTTTTCACATATACGAAGATGTCATGTAGCGTTAAAGCAGTAATGTATGACATAATCAAAAGTATGAATCCAATCAATCTATGAGATCATCATGACATGAAACCAGTGCATCCAAACTAATGCATCAAGGCACACCAATGCACTGCCTTCATAGATGAGTCATAGTGTTTGACATCATCAAAACACAGGGACACAACAGGATAGAGATGGGAGAGAGAGAAAGTGGTGGGGAGGGGGTGGGTGTGGGAAGCAGAGAAGGGAGAGAGAGAGCAGTGGGGAGGGGGAGGGTGCTAGAGGGGAGAAGGGAGAGAGAGACGAGAGGGACAAAGATGGGAGAGATAGAGAGAGAATGGCGAGGAGGGGTTGGGTGCGGGAGGTAGAGAAGGGAGAGAGTGAGCGGCACGGAGGGGTGGGTGCGGGAGGCATAGATGGGAGAAAGAGAGATGAGAGGGATAGGGATGGGAGAGAGAGAGAGAGAACGGCGGGGAGGGGTTGGCTGCGGGAGACAGAGAAGGGAGAGAGAGAGAGTAGTGGGGAGGGGGAGGGGGACAATGCTGGAGGGGAGAAGGGAGAGAGAGAGTGATACAGAGAGAGAGGGCGGGGAGGGGAGAGGAAGTCGCTCCCACACGGAGCGACTTCGTCAGTGAAGTCACTCCCACACAATGGCAAGTTCATAAAGATGGAATCTGTTCAAAGAAAAGCCTCTGTGGAGTTAGCTGGAGTCAAGCAAGAAGAAGAAGAGTTAGAGGTACTACTGCAGACGGACAGTAGGACAAAGATTCATGAAGAATCATCCATTGCCGTCGTAGCACCATAGGGAACATCAAGTACAACTGTAGGTTCATCTTTCCAACTTAGGTCTTCACACATTGTAGTCACTATAGTACCACTGGGAGTCACAATTGTTGCACCACCAAGGAAAGTTCTGTGTACCCGCAGCAGCACCGGTTTTCAACTTCACGAGAAAAATCCTCAGTGTTGCTCATTCCTGGAAGGTCGAAGAAGGAACAAGCACAAATTCATCAAATTCATGGACTCTTGTAGAAGCCAAGCATACGAACCAAACCTAGATACAGTGCCCGCAGGTGGAGATAGATGAACTTTCATGTATCTTTTTCCCTTTCTCCACACTTGTTATTTTAAAAAATTATCGATGACAATTTCCCTGGTTTCTCCTCTTCTCCTCTGTGTTCATGGTCTGACTAATTGTGATTGTCCAAGCATTGACTACTATAGGGGGAGTTGGTACATTTAGGGGGAGGTAATATACTCCAGGAGAGTTCCCACCTTCGGGGAGAGTTTTCTGACTTCTATCCCTCCTTTTAGCTCGAATTATTTTTTCATAACTAAGAAGGGATAGATTGTTAGAAAAAATATATATTTTTATAAATTAATTATGTTAAATTATGATAAAATAAATATATTTTAAATATCACAATTTTTATATTATCGCAGATAGCTAAGTAAATTTATAAGTTTAACATAATTCAAGTCTCTCAAATACTTAAACCTAAAATCAGGTTTATCCTATATCTGAGAAACTTAAATGATATTAGACGCTACTGCGTCTAAGGCCTTAATTAGCATGGATGAAATATCGTCTAAGAATTTTGCCTAAAGTATAACTTAGATGATAGATCGTCCACCAGCTAACCTAAGACGATATGATATCTTCCATCCAAGACGATGCATTGTTTGCCCCTTAAAAAGGCATAGAAGATGCACCATCTATCAAGATTGAAAGGCGTAGATGATGCACTGTCTAGCAAAGTTAAAAGGCAAAGGCGATGCACTGACTGACTACTAAGGATAAATGCGAAGATCGATGCGACATCTACCAAGGCCAAAATGCATAAACGATGCACCTTCTAAAAGGCCAAAACATTCCCAACGTTAAGACAATGCATTATCTAAGAGACAAAATGTTTCGTCAAAATCCATTTTGAAGCACTTTTATATAACGGTCAAATGGTCATACCACGTCCAAATACGTTTGCATTTAATGCCAGGTAATCATCGAGATATTTTCTATTTGGACGTATACAATACACTTGCATTATGATTGTATTGTTCTATCCTTTTGAACTTGAGATGTACATGATGTGCGAGATTACGTTACTCTTTCTGTATAGTGCTCACACATGGGCTTCACATTTTAAATATACTTGCTTTATCTCTCGTCACAATTAATAGCCCTGTATGGAAGACAAGTCGTACAAGTTGCGTGACATGAACAGACGTTATATAACAAAAAAGAAGATACGAGGCATGCATATAATCATGTGGTAGAAGGATTGATTCACCTGTTCCTTCGAATAAGATGAGCACACACAACAGTGGTTTAAATTCCAATGATAAATTAGAGCCACCTAACGTTGTGAAGGGATCAGATCGTTGAAGGCTACGTGAGACTAATGGATAGAAGTTCCCAAGGGTGTATAAATATCCTGGACTTTGAAGAATGAAACATTTTTGACGTATCAAATATTCAACGAGCATTCAAACAAGAGTAAGAAGTTTCCTACGCAATCATGCCTAAGGGACTTCACTCAGTAGTTTTTCACTCTGAGAAGCTATCGAGAGAAGGAATAATATGCGCATCATTGACATTCTTCTTTCTATCCTCTTCCTGTCATTACATGCATTTATTTTTTAGTTTGTAAATTGTAACTGTCCTAGTGACAAGAGTTAAGAACATCTGTCCCCTGTGTTGAGTCAGTTTGTTGAAATTTAAATCAGCTAAATGATTAACTCACGAAAAATTAAATGGTGTGAAATCACTAGAAAATTTAAGTCACTTTGTGTGACTGAATGATTTGTTAAAATATAATTAAAAACCAACTGAGTTATTTGTTCCCGGAAAACAAATAGGAAATGTTCGTCGAAATATGTAAATATCAATCGGGGAGGTAGGCCTTGAAAAATTAACTTGTGTAAACTTTGGGTGAAAGGTTAACAAAAGCTTTTGCTGGTTGACAAGGATATTGGACGTAGGTCTGATAAGGATGACAGATCGAATTAATATAAAATTATTATATCCCTGTGTGTTTACTGTCTGCGTATTTATTTTCTGTTACATTTCTTGTTTAAAATTTTTAATACGTAATAATTTTCATAAGGCACATCTATTCATCCCCTTGAAGGTGTGCCCGACTCTTAACCGTTTCCAAATGCGAGGTAAATTTGAGCACAACAATGCGAATCAATATTATCACCCAATCTGTTACATTCCCCTTTTATGGAGAGCGCGGCGTTCTCAATTCAAAACGTATGGGATTACTTTGCTCTGACGATACGTTTACTGAAAAGTAATGCTTACTCGACTGTCGGTGTGTAGATATATTACACACTGTTATTATTATTATTATCACAATTTATTTTTTTTATAAAAATAGTTTCAATACAAATTTATATATAAAATTGTCCTTCTTATGTTTATCTTATTTTAATAACCTATTTATACCAATATAATGTCAGAACACTTTCTTATAGTTAATCTCTGTTGAAGATTCAAAGCATATTTTATTTTTAATTAATTTTCTAGAGAAAATAGTATTATAAAAGAGTTAGTTTGATTGGCATATTTTGTCAAAGGGAGAGAAGAGATAAAGAGCGAGATGATTGTAGATATGAGTATTTTTGACCGTTTCCAGATTTGGTTAAAGATACCATAGTCACCCGTGCCAAGTTTTGGTGGATCCTACATGGCGAGTTTTAGTAGACCCTACGACAGTAGCGATTTACTTTCCGAGTTGACTCGGTTAAGCGAGCTTGTCTGGACTCCGGCGCCGCTCCTCTTCCTGTCCGCTTCTCTCTGTGTGTGTGCTCCGAGGTGAGGTGGGGAGCGGGGGGGGGCTCAAGCCACGCATCAACTATGCTGAGGAGGAGAAGGGTGAACGACCTTCGTCATAAGGCTGTGGCGCTAACCTCTCTGTTCGCAGCGTCGCGGTGCTACTCGAGAGTCGCTCCGCCGCCGCCGGCACCGGCCACCGTCATCCGGGTCTCCACAAACAACATCGCGTACCGGGGTCCCCCGAAGGAAGGCCCCAAGCCCAGGCAGCTCCTCGCGCTGCCCCCCTTCCCGGCGGCCTACGCCTCCAACCCTCTCCCCGGCAGGAACAACAGCCCACAGTGTCAGGAGCCCGGGCGGCCCCGGGCCGTCAGGGTCACGGCGATAACTTGGCTCAAGCACTACTTTGCGGACGTCGACCCCGCCGTCATCCAGACCCATTTCAACAGAGGCCTGGTTAGTCTCCTCCTTTCCTTTTCCAGTTTTAAAAAAACAAAGCGCGATGCTTGCTTTCGTGCCCTGTTTTTCTTTTTGGCTCCCGCTGTTGGCTGCAAGTGCAGTGTTTAAGCCTTCATCTCAACTGAATAATGCTGCATCGAAAGGTTGAATTCATTCGTTCTGCAGAGAATTTCGGGGAAAAGGGTAACTTTTATTTTAAAATGGGATTCAGAGATAAGGACATCCATATGCTGGCCCCCTATAGGCAAGAGAGACTCTTGGTAATATCTGGAGAACTCCTCAATGTTACTCTCATGAATGCCCCGTTAAAAATAGAGACTGTTCACAATTTCACACGTGCTTCTATGCACAAAAATTTTATCAAAAGGTGGTCTAAATCTGCGCACCCTGCAAGGAATCCACCACAAAGAGATATGTTTGTCTCCCGGGTCATCCCGGCGGTCAACGAAAATGTTCCCCAACTCCTGGACAAGTAAAAAATGGGCCAAAGCCACGAGGGCAGGCCTTGCACTTGCTGAAGCCTCCCCTATCAGCAGTAAAAAATTCCCTTTTCTACGGATGGGACAGCTTTTTATAGCCAACAGGGGCCAAACCCCCCCCCCCCCTCCGCCCCTTTCTCTCCTTCTCCGCGCGGTGGAAGCCCCGGAGGGTCCCCCCCTCCGGTGAAGCATGCAACAGAGGGACCCCCCCTCCGGTGGGTTGATCGGAGGGGGACCTCCCCTCGTGGAAAAAATTGCGTTTGAACCCTCACAAGAATGGAAAATTGTAAACAAACCCTCGCTTGAGGGAAAATTATAGAGACCCCCCTTTTGCTAAAGGGCATGGGTCGTAAGGGTAAGAAAGGACTTTTAGCAGTTAATCAAGAGTGTTCGGACTTATCTGATGTAAATTAACATCGACTCCGGTCGGTGAGAAAAAGTCCAGTACACGAATCCTAAGCTCCGCTTTGTTTGGGACTTATCCCAAGATTATCCTTATTTTAGCCTAAACTTAAGTCATTTTAGTTTGGCGGGAGGAAATTTACATAATCCACTTAAAAGTGACTTAACATGACTTAAGTCGGATTAACCTATCCCACCTCCACAGGTGGGATAATTTAATCCCGTGCCATGCCAAAGCAAAAAGGTATAAAAGTAGATAAAGTAACTCCACTTAAATTTAATCAGGCTATCTTTAATCTTCAAACAAAGCGGTGCTAATTGTCTGATGAATCCAAAAGCGCGAAATTGATAAATATGCCCAAAATAATAGTAATACCCATATTCATCCGACAAAATAGATGCCAGAAAATTTCGCGCGTAAACAGACTGACACGTCCGTTGAGACTTTTCCTATCTTTTATCTTACTGCTAAAGTTTTTCCCCTTACAAAGGCCCTAACCTCCTTTCTTCATTCATGTAGGAGGGGAGGAGAAGGCGAAGCACCAAATCTCAAAGTCAAAACTCGGCTTCCTTCAGCAACTTCGATGGCGGCGGTTACCTATGGCCCTCTGGTCATCGACAACCACGCCAAATATGGTTATCTGGCCACCCCAATCGTATTTGGGGATTTTCCTGTCGTGGTTGGGTCTCCCTTTTTCCTGGGGATGGTCCTCGCGAGCCAGGAGGTGCTCGCAGTGCCCGCCGCAACTGGGGGCATCAAGCCGCGCCCTGCCCAAGGCCGAGTGTTCTTGGTCCATATGGTATTAACCAACGTTGTCCCCGCCAAATGGGGGCAGTGCCGCCGCCGCCAAAACAGGAAGCCGGTAGTGGTAATCTCCAGATCTGGCAAAACTATAATGATTGGTGATCTCTGCGTCCGACTTAACGGCAGCGAGCCAATCGTGCCACGGGTCAGTCATGTCTCAGCTATACCAACTTCGAACCGCTTCTCGCTCCTCCGCAAGGTGCGGGAGGACAGACCAGACTTGAAGAAGAAGTCCAGACCTGCTAACGGGGGCAAGGTAGTTGAACAGCGTCCCCGCAAGATGAAGCAAATCTGGGTCACTAAACAAGAGGCCCATGTGATTAAGCAAGTCAGGGCCGGCAGGCCCGGGCAAATGCAAGCCTAACTAGCTGTGGCATCTTCAGATGTCGAACCCTTGCACCCGCAGGGGCAAAAAAGGAAAGGGGTTTATCGCAAACCCAATTTCACACCTCAAGTCTCGGAGGCTGTCTGAGTTAAAAGAAGCAATCGTGCCCAAGCATTGCCAACACGAGTCTCAGTCTTCGACAGGCTGATAGAGACCGTACCGGCACGGTCTTCTGTCTTTGATAGATTGGGGGCACCTGTCTGCCTTGGAGTCCAGCCACCAAAAAGGCGGAGGGTTTTACAAATGACGGAAGCAGGTGGTAATATGAAGATTTACACTTGCTACGTCTTCGACAGAGAGCCCATGGAACCAATGGGCAACCCTGCTAACCTAAATGAACCTGTTGGGCCAAATGATCAAAATCTGGCCATGGATACGGTATACCTCAACACCAGGAACGCCGCCAGAAGAAATCTTCAAGCCCAGTTCAGTGGCCAGATGGGAACTTCCTCCCAAGGTCAACATCAAGGACCCATTCAGGAGCAACCGCAGAACCAGGGGGAGAATGCATCTCAAGAAGGGGTAGACCCCGATGAGGTCGTAAGCATCCACGGGGAAGGGGCAGCTCACCCCGGCGTTGCATATTTAAACCCGATATTTGAACCACTGACGAAGGCCGCCTTCCAGGCTATGTCCGACGATGCCAAGTTTGAAACCATGCAACGTTGGCATATAGAGATGACTAATCTGATGCTAGAAATGAAGCGACAGATGGATGCAAATGCCCGAAGGCCTCAGACGCTGATGCACAACCAAGATTTTCGACGGGAGCAACGATTGGTTAATCCCGTCATCGCTAATCGACAAGTTGTTCCTCCTCATAGCATCTATCCACTTCGAGCCCCGCCCAACGTCCAGTCCTCTCGGACTCTGGGCACTAAAGAGGCCATTGCCCAACGGCGCATGATAGAGAAAATCGTTGAAGATAAGTTCACCCAGCGCGGCGAGGGCGTTGCCACTGTCGATTTATACAGTGTGCTCTACCCCATCCATCACCAGTTCAAGAAGCTCCCGCCGCACTGTCCAAAGGCGCCAAAGCTACAAAAGTTTAATGGGCATGGGTCGCCGCACGAGCACTTGGCTTACTATGTAACGGCCATGTGTGACCTGGCTCTCGAGGAGTCTTATCTCCTTCGATATTTCACGACTTCCCTCACCGGTAGTGCCTTTCAATGGTACTCGAGATTGAAGCCTGACTCTGTAGCCGATTGGGTTGATCTACAAAAGAAATTCATTGATCGATTCCAGCTAGCCGAAAGGAAGGTGTCTCTTGCCGAGCTTTGCTCGCTTAAGCAGAGGAGAGGAGAAACCGCCTTGGACTTCATTAAACGCTAGAGGGATCTCAGTATGCGATGCGACAACTCTCTGGTGTAGGAGGACGCCATAATAATATGCCAGAGGGGCTTGGCCCTAGAAGTCAGTGAGAGACTCCTGGGAGCAAATATCAAGGGGTTTGACCAGCTAAATTCAGTGGTGGCGGAGATTAAAATATTTTTCGCTGATAACCCAATATTTACACCCTCTAAGGCCAAGGCATCCAAAGAGCATACTGCTACTGGAAAAGAAGCAAATGCTGTGGATTTCTCCCCAACGACGGGAGCCGACAAAGGAGCACTGCCAGTTGATTCCGGCAAGAAGCCTGAAGGGAAGGCATCGACCGTAAGGTTGGTCGAACGCATGAAGACCCCTTATTCCTTCAAAAAGGAACACACGAAGAGGCTCTTTGACCTCTGTACGAAGAATAAGTTGAAAACTGCTATGTCTTTAAAAATGAGTTAGAAAAAATGATCCAAAATAAACTCATTACTATGAAAGGATCTCTGGTCGACCCTCCTCAACCCCACACTTGGGAAAGGTCCACCCGTTCGGTTAATATCATCCACCATTATCATCCAGCTACTGAGAATTGTCAGGCGGTGGCCTTTACACTCCCGAGTCCGGGGGCAGAAGAAGTTGGCTCCAGCGGGACCAAGCCCGTTCTGTGGTATCCCGGTTGGAGGCCTTCTCACCAATGTTCATTTTTAAAGGAAAATACCAAGAGCATATTTCATGTCCTCCTTGAAGAGGGTCGGATCATGGCAACGACCCGCCGTCAACTTATACGGAGGAGGACAAAGCACATCCCAGATATTGTGAATACCATGTCGTGATATCTCACCCTACTGGGGAGTGCGAGGAGATCCAAGACTGTATCGAAATCCTCATTCAAAAGGGGGAGATCGATCTCCAAGGAGGCAGCATGATAACGAAAAGCCTCATAGAAGCAGCCATGCATATTTTGAACCAAAGCTGCCCCGCGAAAGTCTCGCATGAAGAAGAACTTAGCGTCGCAGGACGCTCTGGCCAAGATAGCCATCTGCATTAGAGAGGCGGCTCGAACAAAAACCCCCAAAAGGGCAAAAGCAAATCGCTTGCAGGGCTGGCAGCATGTATGGAAACTACCTATTCTTTTAAAAGGGAACATACTAAGAAGCTCTTCACACTCTGCGTAAAGAACGAGATTATATCCCTGCCAAGGCCAAAAAGGCCTGCGGAAGTGAACAAAGCACATCATCATCATCATCATCATCATCAGAGCCTTATCCCAATTAATTGGGGTCGGCTACATGAATCCTGTTCCGCCAAAGATTCCTATCAAGTGCAATATTCATATTTAAACACAAGAAACTAATGTCCTTCCTAATAACATCGCACCATCTCATTTTAGGCCTTCCCCGAGCTCTTTTACTAGCATCCACTAAGATTTGGTCACATCTTTTAACCGGCGCTGAGTTAGGGCGACGACACACATGCCCAAACCACCTGAGTCTATTTTCTCTCATTTTACTATCAATTGGAGCTATCCCTAAGTCCTTACGGATACGCTCATTCCTAATCTTGTCTTTCTTAGTCTTGCCACACATCCATCTCAACATCCTCATCTCTACTACACACATTTTGTGGATGTGTTCCTTTCGTACTGCCCAACACTCGGTACCATATAACAAAGCAGGTCTCATAGCCGTTCTATAAAACCTTCCTTTGAGTTTCACAGGCATACGACGATCACAAAGGACACCTGATGCACTTCTCCATCTTAACCAGCCTGCCTTAATCCTATGTGAACAAAGCACATAAGCTCAATTATTGTGATTACCACCGCGTGTTGGACCATGTCATTGAAGAATGCTATACTTGCAAAAAAAAGTTAGAGGAAATAATTCGAAGTGGTGCTATCTCGATGCGGGAACACTTGGTTTGCCCTCCTCAACCTTTTCATTGGAGAAGATCTAATTTTTCGGTGAATGTTATTCATCGGATTTCTGCAATCAGGCAGGCAAGAGGGATTGCTGATCTGCCTGCGGCTACTCCCCTTATCGGGCAGGAAGCCTTATAAGGAGGCACTCTCCTCCAGATGTCCAAATGCCTCTATGAAGTCAGAGGCGCGCCTAGGCGCTCGCCTAGGCGTTTGAGGTGGTCCCAAACCGTCTTGTTTTCGCCTCAAACGCCTCACTCTTAGTCTTCTTCTTCTTTTGGTCCAGTCTTGGTTTAAACCTCCTTTATTCAAATCTTATCTTATTTGTATGTATATATTTTTGCCTCATATCTTAGTTATTGTTAATTTTATTGAAAATCTTGATTGTATGTATATATTTTCTTTGATATTTAGGCATATATTTATATTTTTTGAATTGTATATATAAATTTTTAATAAAACACCTTAAACGCCTAGGCCATCGCCTAGGCGTTTGAGGCATGAGGCGACCATTTGGTCACCTCGGTCTCCTCACGCCTCGAACTACATAGGAATGCCTAGCTATTCGAAAGACCGTACGAAAAGACGGAAAGGAGGTCAAACGGCTACAACGCAATGAGCAAAAGTTACTGTAGCTCGTGAAGCAAGTACTCTCCCTAGCACCTTCCACGAGGGAGTCAGCCTTGGCCTCCTCCTGCAACTCTGAAGCCACTGTAGAACCTCGAAGGCGGCCAAGGTTTGGAGGTTAGCTGTCTGAAGATTCAGTGGACTCATCTGCCAATAAAATCCCGCAAAAGTTATATTCTTTTCCTCGATATAAGATCTTGGAAATCTTTCATATTTGCCGAAGAAAGGGATCGATCCAGTTTCCTGCATCGAATAATGGTCCAAGCACCAGCATGATGCACGGCTATTGCCTCTACCATCGCGCCATGAGCCATGTCATCTATGACTGCTCTGCCTTCAAAGACATCGCAGAGGATTTGATCGCCCGTCGAGTGATAAGCATAGAGGATTCCCTCCGGGGATCCTCGAGATCTCCACTGCCGGGCCAATCAATTTTCTCAGTAAATGTGATTCACGCATCTACCTCCCCGACATCCTGTGAGCCGGATAAGGAGAAAGACATATTTAGTCACACTCAGGCTCTACCTCGATGCTCTAATTGGCAGTCATGGGAGGGTCTAAAATCTTTACCTTTCTCAAAAGAGGACACCCGAAGACTTCTTGACATCCTTCTGGGCGGAAGAGAGGTATTAGTCCGTGATTCTCCAGAGCGCTACTCCGAGTCCAACATTGGAAGTTCCGGCCAAGCTCCGCTCGCGATATACGCAAATCAGGTGGACCAAGAAACTCGTATGCAAGATGCCAAGTTGAGGACCGACCAAGGCTGGACCAGCGTGCCTCAAGGAAAGGCTGTTAAGTTAAGCGCTGAGCAGGTCCAATCCGGCGGGCCTCGACAACCAAAGGCTAAGTCGGACTCCGAGCCAAGCCAGGGTAAGGCGCCTCGACAGGAGAATTCTAAGACAATCCCCAGGCAAAATCGAAAGAGTAAAGCCAAACTAAAGTTGCCCGAGCAGGACTATGCACCAATTCAGCAGCAAATAGAGGTGGTGTCAACATCTCGGCATGGCCGAATTTCAAGAATTGCCCCCAGAAATAGTGGAGCAGGCAATTAAGGCTACATTCCAAGCCCATGAAACAGGGGCTGATTGGGTCAATGTAACCTCAAAGAAGTACACCTCCCTTAAGCCTTATAAGAGAAAGTCTCATCCTAGTAAGTCTAGGTTACATCACCCGGTTGCCTGTAAAGACGGCCACTCCCTCTCAAAGTGATCTGGCGCTAGCTAAAAAGCAAGAGAAAAACAGAAGGAAAAATTTGAAGAGAAGGTTGAAGAAACAAGCCGAGCAGGCGGCGGCCATGGGAGTACACGGGGAGTTAACTCCTCTGCAGAAGCTTCAAAAGCTAATTGATGAATTGGAGGAGTATATTCCTTCTGCGCTAACCGAGGCCGTCCCACTTGACAAGTATATTCTGTGGGAGGACTTGGAATGTAAGATCTGACTCAAAAAGTGGCTCCGATTGATGTACCAGCAAGCACAAAAGGGCGAAAAGCTCCCTATTCCTGAGGAGTTATCCATCTTTTACACGGATGAGGAACTTACTATAGAGAAATTGGAAGAAATGTTGAGGGATTTCTCATACAACATGGTATCAATACCTCCGCCTGAAAATCTACAAACGTCAACCTCTACAACTGGAGAAAGGATCACCATGGCGACATGCTGATGTCGAAACGCGGAACTTCGGAACTGTGGTCGCGGCAGAGGTCGTGGTCATGGACAGGGGAGGCCCTCGATAGCTTCTGAAGGGGAGAGTCCCAACCCGTCAAATCCTCGAAGGGTCATCGTCTTTCGGGGAGAGGAGCCCACTGAGCCTCCCGAAATTCAAATTCGGGCTGAAACCTTCTTCTTTGATCCATCAGACGAGGAGGATAAGCTTATCAAGCCGGCCATGCAAGAAGCGACGGCCGACTCTCCTGAAGTCCAAGCTCGTACTGATACATTCGTGTTTGATCTATCAGACGAAGATCGCGATCCCACTGAGCCAAGCCCGCAAGAAGAACCCGCTGGGTCAGCTCAGGCAGGTCCCTTCGGTAAGGATAGTGACGGCGTACCTCCTCCAGAAGAGGACTCTCTAGCCCCATTATTTCAAGAGGAATCAAATGAGCAAGGAAAAGTAGAGTCGAGTAAGAGGCTCGGCTACCAAGCCAAGCCTCTATTGGAAATGATCCGTGCTCGGGCCGATCGTAAAATTATTCAGCATAAGAAGCAGATGCCGACCTATGTTACCATATGGGAGGCTAGCGCCTGGAGTAAACAGCTAAGAGAAGCCCTTGTGAAAGTTCTCCAGGAACCAGAAGTCTACGAGGTTGATGTAGTCGAACTTCAAGCCCAGGCATACGAGGCCCTTGTAGCAACTGTCACTTTCACTGATAAAGACATGCTGCTATCTTCGCCTTGCCATAATCGCCCTTTATATATGCAAGGAAAGATTAATGGACACGAGCTAAATAGGATCCTGGTGGATCTTGGGGCGTTCGTAAATATAATGCCCCTTAAGACTTTCAAGTCTTTGTTCCTCATGCCTTATTTACAGAGGGTTTATGATGTAAAGATCTCAGGGTTCAATCAAGATTCAGAGGATGCCCTGGGTAAAGTGGTGGTGGAGGTGACAATGGACAATTTTGTCACTAAGGCTACGCTTTATATTATCAATGCTAACACCTTATACAAAACTCTCCTCGGAAGACCTTGGTTGCACGAAAATTGGGTTGCCCCCCTTACCCTCCATCAATGCATCAAGTATGCGAAAGGTGGAGAGCAACATACGGTCTTCGCTGATCAATCCCCTTTTCGCCCAAATGAATGCAACTTGACAGACACTTAGCTGTACTTTGGGGAATCGACCATCGAACCTGCCGTTAAAACCAAGGACAAGGGGAAGCAAAAGGTTGTGACAGAGGAAGAAGAAGGTGACGAGGAGCTCTTCGTTGTGAACGAGGACCTCGCCAAACTACATCGGCTGAGTTTGCAATCCAGTCACGCCGGTATTAAGCCGACTCGGTTGGAAAGGTGGGAAATCAATTTTGAGGCTAACCTTATCAATCGGGCAATAAACGAAAGTATCTCATTACCCCCTACATGTATACAATTATTCTCTCAAAGGGAGGAACACGGGGTCAAGCAGCTAAAGACATTCATTGTCACTTACCAAAGGAAGGGAAGGAAAAAGAACAGCAAGCTCCTCAAGCTCATTATCTTTTACAAGGGAGACTTGGTCCCTCGTGGTCCTCCTGACGATGATTTCGGCTGGAGTGAGAGGCCCAACAATGCCCCTGAGCTCGTCCAGGAAATGGATGACATGCCCAAATACATTAAAGAAATGTGTCGTAAGCAAAATATCCCACAAATGCAAGAAGCTTCCTGGCGCGATTACTTTCAGCAACTATGGTACCCCTCGCAGGTCAGGGGACAACCCCCTTTCTCCAAAAATGATAGAAGAGGGCTGGGCTATGACCTGGAGATGGACTTCAAAGTCTATTATGTCGTCAATACTATAGGGTTGTCATCCTCTGGTGGCGAGTCAAGCTCCCTTCAGAGGGATAACCCCTGCATAGCTGAACATCAAGAGGAATTTGCACCAGGAAGTCATAATCTTCAACTACAGCTGCCTGATATAGGCAACTTGGGCATTCAGCCCGCCAATCCTGCTGACAAAAAGCACCTTGCCCTATTACAACCTGTCTGCTAGCAGTTGGAAGAGGTCAGAAAAGCAGCTTTAGGCCAATTGGCTGGGCTCGACTCTGGGGAGCTAGAGGACCCCATGCTGGCCATCACTGATGCCCCTGTCAATGATCAGCAAGAAAAACCAGCCACTGTGCTGGAAGGTTTAAGGCGGGAGAATCTAGCATTGAAGTCTCTTGTACAAGAATTATTATGGGAGCAAGACGTTTTGCTTAGGCATCTCACGTCTTCATCAGATCCCTATGCCCAACTTGGGGACTCGATGGATAGTAGTCCTCTAATGATGATGGTCGGAGCGTCGGCCGGTGAAGCTCGAACTCAAGAAAGCCCATCCTACCGCCAAGAGAAGAGCAAGTGATCTGGGCTCCTTTATGGGTGTTCACCCCTGGGGAAGGATTAGCCCAAACAAGACCCCTGAGGAGACTAAGGGAAAATCTCCTGTTATGACATTAGCAAGACGAATGGAGACACCGTATTCATTTATCAAGGCACATACCGAGCTATTGTTTGAATTTTGCATGGCACGAAACCTTATAACATTGCCAGAGCCTCGCATGCCAGCCAAAGAAAGCAAGGTCAAGGACTCCAGTTTTTGTCAGTATCGTCGAATGTTTGGCCATGCTACGGAAGATTGTTATGTCCTCAAAGACAAGGCCGAAGACCTGATACAGTCAGGAGTCATTCAAATTCAAAATCATCGGGTGTCTCCCCCGCAACCTCATTCATGGGATCGGCCGAAGTCCTCGACTAGGCAAATTCTCACCATAGCCGCGTCTACATTGCCTAAGTTTGTGACAAAGGAAGCAAGGGACCTCCCCCTCACCCGACAAGCAAATGTTAAAATTCACCATTCGGTCAACACTCTAGGGCTCTCACCCTTGTCTAGTGAGTCATGCTCTGGCGAGGAGACTACCCATTCTTCAAATGAACGACAAGGAGAAGAGACGCCTAAAAGTCCGGACAAACAACTTCGTCTGCCCTATCTCAATAACTTAGAGTGTTATGGCACCTACATCACTACGCTCGACGATGACGAGGAGTTCATCGATCTACAACCAGCCCCACGAGAACTAGAAGACGACGGACAAGCGACTGTAGATGAATTAGTCGAGCTTAACCTTGGGGATGCTGACAACCCCTAACCAGTTTTCGTCAGTGCCTTCCTCAATGGGGAAGAAAAGGAAGCATATAAACAACTCCTGACGGAATATAAAGATTGCTTTGCCTGGACTTACAATGAGATGCCCGGGCTAGAACCTTCCATGGCGGAACATGAACTAGCAATACTCCCCACGGCCAAACCTGTCAAACAGGCCCAGAGACGCATGCGTCACGAGCTCGAGCTTAAAGTATATGCTGAAGTTGACAAGCTCCTAGAGGTGGACTTCATTGAGCCTTGTATGCACTCAACTTGGCTTGCCAATATAGTTCCTGTGAAAAAGAAGAATGGACAAGTCCGTGTCTGCATTGACTACAGGGACCTAAATAAAGCCTGTTCGAAGGACGATTTTCCCGTCCCGATCATTGAAACTATGGTCGATATGACCACCGGACACGAAGCTTTATCCTTCATGGATGGATCGTCGGGATACAATCAAATCCGTATGGCCATCAATGATAAGGAGCACACGGTCTTTCGATCCCCCAAAGGGATCTTCAATTACAAAAGGATGCCTTTTGGCCTAAAGAACGCCGATACCACATACCAAAGGGCCATGACCTAGGGGCTCTACGACGCTCATCAAGCAGGGGACAAGATGAAAACTAATATAAAGCTCAAGGGTTTTTACTGGCCCACTATGTACGCGGACTGTAACCGCTACTCCTGCACGTGCCACCAATGCCAAGCTTTTGGCCCAGCACCAAGAAGACCTCCTAACTCACTACACCCCACGGCTCCTACATGGCCTTTCGTAGAATGGGGAATGGATATCGTGAGACCCTTCTCACCATCCACAAAAGGCTATAGGTATATCCTAGCCGTAACTGATTACTTCTCTCGGTGGGCCGAAGCCATCCCTTTGCGGGAAGTTACGGGAGAGGTAGTCGCTCAATTTGTCAAACATTACATTATATATAGATTCAGCACTCCTTATCGAATCATGTCAAATAATGGTACTCCATTCAAAACTAGGACCATTTACCACTTGGCAACGAAGTTTCATATCGACTGGAGAACTTCAACAGTCTACAATCCCCAAGCCAACGGATTGGCTGAAGCATTCAACAAAACTCTTTGTAAACTCCTTGTCAAAATTGTCAGCTGTCGCAAAAGAGACTAGGGTGAGAAGATACATGAAGCTCTTTAGGCATACCGGACAGTCTACAAGACTCCCACCGGTTTTTCCCCATTCTCCCTCGTATATGGGGCCGAAGCCATAGTACCGGTTGAAATTGAAATGTCTTCTTACCGGGTAGCTGTGCACACTGGTCTGTAGACCCAAGGGCAAGACAAAATAGAAAGAAGGCTTGAAGAGCTCTCTAACCTAGGCAAAATGTTGGAAGTTTATAAACACCTTCAGGCATATCAAGCCCGCATGACAAGAGCTTACGACAAGCTAGTAAAGCAAAGGGCGTTTAAAAGGGCGACCTTGTCATGGTTAAAGAGAGGGAAGTTATGGCAGGTAAATCCAGCGGTAAACTATAACCCAACTGGCGTGGGCCCTATGTCGTCACAAGGGCCTATGAAGGAGGCGCATATACAGTTGTTGATTATAAAGGAGAAATGCCATTCCCGCCATTGAATGGGAAGCATTTAAAACTATACTATGCTTCTGAGCATGAGTTCAAGCAACAATCTACACAAGACCTTCCCTCTTTTGCAGAGGAGTAAGGGAAAGTAGGGGAGTTACCTCCCAAGAAAACCCAAAAGTCACGGCTGATCTAAATAGTTCTTGTTTATGTCTCACCGTGCTAAATGCCAAATCCTAAGTTTTCGGCTTTCCAACTTTCCTTGGTCAGTCCTAAATCCTAAGTTTACAACTTCCCGACTTTGGTTGGTCACCCCCAAGTCTCAAAATTTCTGGCTTCCCAACGTTGTTTGGTCAGCTCCAAATCCTAAGTTTTCAGCTTTCTAACTTTCTTTGGTCAGTCCCAAATCCTAAGTTTTCGGCTTCCAAACTTTAGTTGGCCAGTCTCAAATCTGAAGTTTTCTCGCTCTCCAATGTTGTTTGGTCAACTCCAAATCCTAAGTTTTCAACTTACCAACTTTACTTGGTTAGTCCCAAATCCTAAGTTTTCTGGCTTCCCAACGTTGTTTGGTCAGTCCCAAATCCTAAGTTTTCTGCCTTCCCAACGTTGTTTGGTCAGCCCAAAATCCTAAGTTCTTGGCTTTCCAACTTTACTTCGTTAGCCCCAAATCCTAAGTTCTTGGCTTTCCAACTTTACTTCGTTAGCCCCAAATCCTAAATTTTTGGCTTTCCAACTTTACTTGGTTAACCCCAAATCCTAAGTTCTTGGTTTCCTAACTTTGGTTGGTCGCCCCAAATCCCAAGTTCTTGACTTCCCAACTTCGTCTGGTCAGTCCTAAATCCTAAGTTCCCGGTTCACAGACCTTCTTTGGGTGGCCCCAAACCTTAAGCTCTCCGCTTCTAAACTTTGTTTGGATCGGCCCCTAAATTCAATATTACACATGTTATGCTACTGGTCTTAAAAAAAAAGAAGAAAAAATGGGACTTAAAATAGAGGTGCCCTGACGAATTTAGGCAGCCGATTTATTGGTTACTCAAGGGCAAAAAGGTCATAACCCGGCTAAGGTGAAAACCTGAAAGGGCATCTCAGGCAAAAATGGGTGACCACTCGGTGCGAAAACCCGAAAGGGCCTACTGAAAAAAGTTAAAGGGGGCCAGTTTTCGGTGAAAATCCGAAAGAGCACTAAGACTGGTTAAAAAGAGGAGGAAGAAGAAGAACGAAGAAGCTTACAGTTTTGCCAACTCAATTGTTTCCATTACTCATCCACAAAACTAGAGCTCGAGACAAGCCCTCGGGATAACTAGTAAAAAGAAATCAAGTCAAAACATAGGCGCCGGAGGAAGAACAATACATACATACAACAAAGAATAGTATGATACTAACAAGAAGCTCGTGGATGGCGAGGCCTTTTCTTCATCAAGATTTCAACTCGGCTCTGCTTGATGGCGATAGTCTCCTGGACTTTCGAATGCCGTGTAAGGAGGGTACTCTCCTCAGCCTGTGCATGATGTGCTGCCTCGGCATGTGACTTCGGCGCTGCTTGCAGTTCTTTAATTTTCTGCAATATGCTTTGGACGGTTTCCTCGAGCAATGTGGCTTGGTTTTTGCTCTCAACGTTCACCACCTTAAAAGATTTTCGGCGACCTCAGACCTCTTCAACCTGGGTCTCCAGCTCCTTCGCCTCCCCTGATAAAGCATTGATTTCATCCACAAGCTGTTGGATCTCTAAGTGATAGGCCTCCCAGGCCGTAGACTCATGCAGTTGGCAAAATTCTTCCCAAACATGTTCTATTGCCGCCATCCAGGGCTCCCTGGGCAGCCCTAATGCATGGTAACCTGTAGTTCTAGTCTGAAGGACCTCGCGCACGGCCTCCACTGAGGGAAGAGTCTCTCGTTGGAGCATAGCCCGTGCATCGCTAATAAGGGTATCTAGCAGTGTCTCAGCCCCCACAAAGGCATAGGCTGGGGGCCGTTTGGCTAGTCAATCCCATGAGCTAGAAAGTTAGGCACCAGCAACACATCCCCCTCACTATTCTTTATGATCGGGAGGGTATCTCCCTGGAGGGCTGCAAAGGAAAAAAGGGAGAACAACAAAGTCATGATCATATTCAGAATCAAGGCAACCAAAACCAACTCAAAAATGTTTCTACAAAAGTTAAATTACTATCTCCCTACCCGATGAAGGGAACTCCTCAACGGTCCTGTCCCGTTGGCTGGGCTCGGGCGCCCTCTCTTCTATGACATTCGGATCAATAAGTGAACATGGTATCGCCTCTTTTGTGTCAAGCCCATGGGTGCCTGGAAAAGTGCAAGAACATAATGATGGTCAGAAACATGTAAATGGACTGAGAGGTGATAGCTCAAAGGACTCGCATACCTAATGATGTAGGGCCTTCATCTCTCGGCGAGGTAATTGCCACTTTACTTGCTCTAGGCGGACAAGGAAGAACCTCCTCCACGTCCGGGCCACCCTGAGGCACGTGCATATCTCCGATATTGGAAGGTGAAATGATGAAAGTTAATCTAGCATGCCTAAGTGGCCAAGAATAAACAAGGGGGGATATGAAAAAAATGTAACCTTGCAAGTCAATGTCGTCGCCCCCATCAGAAAGTGGGATTGTGGACCCCGAACCAGAAGGAGAAGCTGTCATATGATTTTTGAGTTCCACCTCCGCTGGGATTAAGGTGGGATTCTCTCTGAAAAGGCCGCCACCCTCGCCCTCGATTCTTAAACTCTTATTAGTCTTAGTGCCAACCCTGAGGCACCAACATCTGGGTCAATTAGTGGAGTATCTCCGCCACTTTCTTCCAAAGTACCAAGGGGATCTGAGACAAGGGAACTGCCCGCTACACCTGGCAAGAAACCTACAAGATTTATATAACTATCTCGGCAAGGCAGAGTGACTGAAGATTCAAGACTAGATGCACTTACCAGTAGTGTGATCAGTTTGATCTTCCACCGGGGTCTGGGAGGCCACTGGGCATCCACTTTCATACATCTGGGCCTCAGGTGCTGGGGTCTCCTCCCTACAAATTTCAGCAAGGAGAGCTTGGGAATATTGGGTTGCCAATCCCCCATTAGCAGGGAGGCTCGCAGAAAACTCCAGTAAATCTGTATTCAGTCTAGAATCCAGATGTGCAGTAAATTCTCTCATAAAAACTATCATGTTCATAGCCGAGTAACCTAAAAGTGAGAACTGTCAGCGAAGTTTCTCAAACCAATGAAAGAATTAGAAAGAGAAGTTATGTGGAAATTTACTTGAGTACGCCGGGTCGATGCTTGGTCCCGGCTCTCGTACAGAAGATATATTTGCACATCCTTCCCCAAAACTTTCTTCTGAAGAGGAAGAGAAAAGGAAAAAAATACATCTTCAGGAACTACTTAAGGGAAGCCTTACTGGCCATGAGCATTAAAAATCCATCATACCCAAGAGTGTATTATCATTAAGCCCTCCGTGAGAAAAAGGCGGTGAGGCACCCGATACTGGGTTGTAATCATCATCTTGCAACTCCCCCTCTTCTACAGTATCCTCCATCCCCTGTGAGAGGGAATTATCTATGGTAGGGATGCTGCCCACCTCTTCAATACCCGAAGGACCTGAAACAATGTATATACCAAAAAGAATTTAGTGGCACATCTCAGAGGCTATGCAAGGGAGTAAAAAAAAGAAGAAGAGAGGATTACCTGACTGCTCCTCTGTGGCGTTTCCTCCAGTGCGGGGACGGCAAGCTCGGGCACTGGGACCTCGTCCTCGCTAGGCCGAGCCCGTTTCTGGGAAGTAGAGGTTTTCTTTCCCTTGTTTGGCATACTCTTTGCAGTAATAAAGCTCACTACAAAAAAGGGGGAATGAAACACACAAAGAGTTGAGACTTATTCAAACCAACGCAAGCACAAGGATAGCTAAAAGGAAAGATTGAACTACAACCATCCGGGGCTGGCGAGAAGGTGGGCTGCAGCACCACCTGCTCTGGCTGTAGACCGACCACTTTCCCAGCTTTGGACACACCATCCCAAAGGTCTCGCAGGGTGGTGCTATTTTCAATAAGGGTCGCATATTCAAACGGCCTAATGCGGATGATGGAGCCAATCAGATGCCTCTCCCACTTCGGCCACAAGTCATTTGTAAAACCTTTGGGTTGGAGGGCAGTTTCCATAGGAGTAGCCTGAGGATAACCACAATCTGATATGAAATGTGCCCACCATGAATACACCCTCTGATCTGCTGGGGCCTTTCTCTGCCCCGAAGAAGTGTCAGCTAGGTGCTTTAAGGGCTTAATTGCCCCTGCATACGGACGTCGGTCTATGGTGATTGCCCCATTCTAGGCCTCCCACTACGAGCGAAAGTCTCTGACTGTCCTGGCAATTCTGGGGAAGTGTGCATAAAGAAATGAATTCTCTATAATGAGGGGTGGCAAATCAGTCCTTCCCAATCGGGCTTCCTCGGCCTCTCTTAGTTTTTGTAGAGGTTGCCTGAAAATATTGCTGTGTTTAAACCACCAGCGGACATAGTAAATGTCAATCTGGCCAACCCTCCTCCTTTCTGGCAAAGGACACCGTTGCTCTGATTCGCTCCTAGAAAAATAATCCCACCAACTACCTGCAACGAGGTGGGTGTCATGACTTTTGCAAAGCCTTCAATCTATAGTAAAGTTTGCATCAGGGGGAACTGATTGGTCGTAGCCGAAATTCCACAAAAAGCGATGAGGATAATATGGCTCCAGGATCATCGTGCTGCCCTTCCTGAATACAAGAATACTAGGCCTGATACAACATAACCAGTTGTTTACACGCAGAATTATTTTTATATATTTCTTTGAACATATCCGATTTTGTCGGGTGGATATGCGTATATTTGGCATATGTATGAATTCCGCGCCTTTTTAAATTTATCAGACGATTTAGGGTTCGGGTACAAGACTTTTCCCCACCGACCGAAGTCGGTGTTAATTTACATCGGACGAGTCCGAATACCCTTGATTAAACTGCTAAAGATCCTTTGTTACCCTTGACGAAAGAAAAAAAGCTCTTTTAGTTTCCTTCGGAGCGGAATTTTGATTATGACCTTTTCTGTTATTCTCTTATGCGGCCTCACCCTTTCATATTTGAAAGGGCATACGTCGTATGTAATTTTTTTTTTTTATGGTCCCGATGAATTATATTCCACAACCTTCAATTTGTTTTTTTTTTATGAACATATGCGGGATTATTAAAGAACTTTTGGGGGATGCAATTTGTAAGGCTTGATCTTATATGTTTATTTTTATTATTGCAGCCCAAAGAGATTTCTCCATGACAAGAACAATTGTTGGAAATTCTTTTCCCATTTGATTTCTTAAATTTTCATGATTTGTGAATGTATATATGCACAATTTTACGAACTTTCGGGCCAATGGTGTAATTTTACGCCAAGAGGGACCTTTGTATAATTTTGACAAGAACCATGCCAATCATAGTTTTCATGCTCACTTAATTATTTCATTGTCATAGTATTTCTCATTACATAACATCATGAAGCCCCTTTTATATATGAAGGGGTATTTATGTCAAATACACAAAATTCATGGGATTATAGTGAGAGGGAAAGGGGCGCACCCTTCCTCTTACTTTCTCTTTTGACTTGGGCCTTAGAAAAGCTCTCCAAGTCTTTGTCTTCCTCTCTTCTCTCTTTTTCTCTCCGTCTTCTTCTTCTCTTGCTCCTTGGAGTAGCCTCCCTTTTATAGTAGATCCCACAAGTGACGGAGGGGGTGGTAAAAAATCTCTTGGAGTTCCTCCGGTGGAATACCAAAAGCCAAGGTAACCTTTCCTCTTCCTTGTTTCAGTTTTTTTTTGTACTGCACTTCTTTCTTCTCCTTTTTTTTTTGCATGGGGGGCTTGCGGATTGAACGAAGAGGGGGAGAACCCCCCCCCTCCGCTGCTGTGCAGGGAACCGGAGGGGGTTCCCCCTCCGGTAAGGGACCGGAGGGGGTCCCTCCGGTGGGTCGCGGTCGCGGGAAACCCCCCCCCCCCTCCGGTACAAGACCGGAGGGGGTCTTCCTCCTGGTCCGGCAGCAGCGGGGGGAGCCCCCCCCTCCGGTACATGGACCGGAGGGGGTCCCCCTCCGGGTTCGCAGCGGCAAGGGGAGCCCCCCCTCCGATACATGGACCGGAGGGGGTCTCCCTCCGGGTCCGCAGTAGCGGGGAGCTCCCCCCCCTCCGGTACATGGACCGGAGGGGGTTCCCTCTTGGTCCGGCAGCCGCGGCCCCCCCCCTCCGGGTTCGCAGCAACGGGGGGATCCCCCCCTCCGGTACATGGACCGGAGGGGGTCTCCCTCCGGGTCCGCAACAGCAAGGGAGACCCCCCTCCGGTACAAGGACCGGAGGGGGTCCCTCCGGGCCTTCCTCCGCGCGCCGTCAAAAGAGAGAAAGGGGTGGAGGGGGTTGACCCCCACTCCCTTGGCTATAAAAGGATCCGGGGGATTAAAAAATTTCCTTTTCACCTCAGTACGGCCGAGTGGTGGGCATTTGAAATCGCTGTACTTTCTTCTTGGTCCCGGTGCATCCAGGTTGACCATCCGGACATCCGGAAAAAAAGTTATCTTCTTGCGGAATAATTCCCACGCAAGTTTATAGGCCTGAAAATATTTTTGTCAAGACCTTTCAATGCACGTATATGCGCATAAAAATACAAATCCCCAATATCCATCTTGCCGGGTTGTCGGAGGGATTTACGGCGAAGGCGACCCTTGTCATTTTAAGGCCGTTTAGCTTAGCGTCAACCCGCTTCTTTTTCTTTATTTCAGGAACTCTTTTCAAAAGAACTTAAATAACACACACATTTTTTTGTTCCAACAAATGCCCCCCATGGGTGTCCGTCGAGGCCGGAGGCAGAGGCGGGCGACCCGTGCCGTCTCTTTTTTTTTTCTTCTTCTTTTTTTTTTCTTTTCTTCGTTTCTTCCTTTTTCATATTTCTATTTGATATTGCCATAGCGAACTGTCATCGTGGTATTGGTCTTTTCTTCTTTTTTTTTTTTTCGTACTTCCATTTGATATTTCCATATCAAACTAACATTGTGCTATCTCCTTTCTTTTCTCTCTTTTTTTGTTCTTTTCTTTTGCAGGCTATTCAGCATGCCTCGATCTAGGAGAGGCCAAGTTCGTGCATCTCGGAGTCAGGACGGACGTCCTGCTACTATTGCTTCCTCGAGATTGATGCCGTCTTTGGGGTCGCCGCGGGTTACAGCAGAGACTCTATTTTCACTTGACAGGGGGCTGAGCATTGTTGCTTCGAGCCCTTTACCCGAGGGAGATCCAGGCGATGGCATGGTTGATTCATCTTTGATTTGCAGACATGGTGGCTGTGTCCGCTACACATATGAACGCCCCAAGGGTTACCCAAAGCACTATCCTTTGGATGAGTTTTTATTTCCCTTTATCCAGAACTTCATTCCTGAGGGGACGGATGATGGTGACAGTTTCTTGACCGCAGAACGCGTTCAGCTCGAGAGAGCCATTCTTGTGGGTCGTGATAGCCTGCTTGGCTGTTGTGGAGCTTCTTTTCCCAGCTTCCCCATGGGCCTTGTTTGCCAGGTTCAGTTTCCTGCCGTTACTCAGTTAGGCTTTTTTTGTTCTGAGACTGGCTGTCCAGTTCAGGATCGGGCCTTCTCAGCTGCTGCTTGGGATTTGGGTGGAAAACACCGGGCAATATCAGATTCTTGTTCAGGTCTCTTCTTGGCTCCATCCGGCACTCGGTTTGCCTCAGAAGGGTATGATAAGCTTTGTCTTCTGGACAAAATCATGTGTGGTTCTGCGCCCAGTTGGTATGGTAAATGGGCGGTTATTCCTTCCCATAGGTTTCATTTGGGGGCCACAGAATGGCTCATGGGTGTCCTTCATCATTACAGTCGGCTACTGGAGCTTGTGGGCATTCGTCATGCTGTGACTGCCGCTTTATATCGCTATCCTTGCTACAGTGGGCTTCTACAGGCATTGGCGGAGAGATTCAACCGTCGATTCAACACTTTTGCTACAGCAGAGGGTGAAACCGCCCTGGATTTATGGAGTTTTTACAGAATTTCGGGGCTTCCCATTTCGGGACGGCCTTATGAGGAGGTGTGCCTTGATGATCTCCACAGGAATTATTCCACAGGTTCAGGTGAATATGGCCTTCCTTTGAGCTTCAGGTACTTGATGAAAGTTTGGCGGGATCTAGCCCGTTTTGGTAAAAAGAAGGCACCTTCAGCTTCTGCCGGCGCCGTGCGAGTTAGTTTGAATGCTTGGGTTCAATTCTTCTATAATGGACCATTTTGCTTTCATGAGCGATTTGCCGAGGATGACAGGCCTTTAAGTGAATACCATCAGCTGATTCTACCTTCACAGGAAAATAGGCGATATTTGCTTGCACCTGAAAATGAGGGGTGGAATCCCCGACGGCTGCCGGATCAAACTTATCTTGCGGCCTATCTTGTTTACTGGTTGGCTACTTTTGTTATGCCATATGGCGAGGAGGGCCTGATACGGCCTGAGATTATTTACCCAGCGTGTCTGCTTGCAGATGGTCATAAATTGGCAATCGCCCCTGCTGCATTAGCAAATATTTATCATGGATTGGGGAACTTGACAGCACATAGTTCTCCTAGAGATAGAAGTGTTTACATGGCCACACATTATCTGAGCGCATGGGCCGGACTTTTGCTACCCTCATTATGCCAGAGTGTGCCAATTGAAAACCCCGTGGCGCCATTGATATTTCTTTTTCGAAACCGGCCGGATCAACAACAATATGAGCATTTATTAGCAGCACGGAGGATGCTTTCCTTTGTGCCTGTACAGGGGAATGAGGGTCTTCAGTTTGCTTGTGGCTCTCATGACTTCCGACCATTTGCTGTTGAAGGTCGGGACAAGGTATCTTACGGCCTTTCTTATCATCAGTCCACCAGCTCGACTTTTTATGAAAACTGGCTGTATTGTATTAGACCAAGCATGCTCGTATTCAGGAAGGGCAGCACGACTATTCTAGAGCCATACTTTCCTTACCGTTTTTCACGGAATTTTGGCTATGACCAATCAGTGCCTCCAAATGCAGACTTTGGCATAGATTGCAGGCTTTGCAGGGGCCATGACACCCACCTTGTTGCAGGGAGTTGGTGGGATTATTTTTTCCGAGATGGTGCTGCTGAGCAGTGTCTCCTGCCCGAGGAAAGGCGAGTTGGCCGGGTTGACATCTATTATGCACGCTGGTGGTTTAAGTACAGCAATATTTTCTGACAACTCCCACAAAAGATAAGGGAAGCTGAAGAGGCTCGACTGGGCAGTACCGACCTACCGCCATTGATTGTGGAAAATTCAGTGCTTCATACCCAATTTTCAAAAATTGCAAAGGCGGTGTGGGACTTTCGCCTGCAGTGGGAGGCTCAGAACGGGGCCATTACCGTAGACCGTCGGCCATATGCGGGTGCAATTAAACCCTTGAAGCGCCCGCCAATTACTACTTCGGGGCAAGGTGAGGCCTCGGCGGATCAGCGAATGTATTTTTGGTGGACACACTTCTTGTCGGATTGTGGTTATCCTCAGACTGCACCAATGGATACTCCTCTTCACCCTGAAGGCTTTACCAATGACTTGTGGCCGAAGTGGGAGCGACACCTGATCGGGTCCATCACCCGTATCGGGCCCTTTGAGTACGCCACCCTTGTTGAAAATGGCATCACCCTCGGTGATCTCTGGGAAGGCGTATCCAAGGCTGGGAAGGTGGTAGGTTTACGTCCTGAGCAAGTGGTGCTGCAGCCCTCCTTTTCGCTAGCCCCGAATGGTACGTGGTTCAGTCATTTTTACTTTTTACTTATCTGTGCACTACCATTTACCTCTCTCTTACGTGCTTCTTCACCCCCCCTTTTTTTTGTTTCACAGAGAGCTATATAGCTGCCAGAGATATGCCACATAAAGGGAAGAAAGCTTCAAATCCCCAGAAGCGGGCCCGTCCTAGTGAAGATGAGGGCGGCCGCACTCGTGCTTGTCGTGCCCGCTCTAAAGGAGGAGCTTCAGAGGAGAGGCCGGGTAATATCCCTCTTTTGTTTCTCATTCTCTCCTTGGAGATGTGTCACTTATATATATATATATATATATATATATATATATATATATTTTTTTTTTTTTTTTTTTATGCCCCTCAGGTGCCAGGGTGGAGGGTGATATTTCGGCTACAAATATTCTCCTTTCGCCAGCGCTAGAGGATACCGGGGAAGATGGAGAGCTCCAGGATGACGATTACAACCCCGTATCGGGCGCCTCACCCCCTTTCTCCCACGGAGGGCTCGACGACCGCATACCCATAGGTAGGGTGCTTCTCCCAACTATGATGAGTAATAAAGCCATAATCTTATTCCCTTTGCTAAAGATGTTCTCCCCTTCTCCCCTTCTTCTCCTTTTTTTTAGAGGAAAATTTTGAGGAAGGATGCGCCAATATTCCTCCAGTATTGGAGCCAGGATCAAGCACAGGTCCAGCCTTTTTTAGTAAAATCTTCTTAATTTCCATATCTGATCCCTTTATTACAGGGAGAACTTTCACTTAGCAGTGATCATTTCAGGTCTCTCAGCTGAGAATTCAGTGATCTCTATGCAAGAATTTACTGCCCTCTTGGATTCCAGCCTGAATGCAGATCTGCCAGAGTTTTCTATAAGCCTGACCACTGATCGGGGCCTGGTGACCCAATATTCTCAAGAGCTATTAGCCGAAATACGCAGGGAAAAGACTCCAATCCCTGAGGCCGGAGAATTGGATGTAACTATCCATGCTGTTGGTATGTACTTCTAGTTTTAGCCCACCGAGTTATTTTGCCTTGGTAAGATGATCGCATGAATCTCATCACTTTCTTGCTTTATGTAGCGAATGATCCCTTGTCCTTAAGCTGCCGGGATGCTTTGGAGAAAAATAGAGGACATTCCTCTCCCTCAGGTCCAATTGAAGGCGCCTTCCAGGCTGGTGTTGGGGCTGATGGAAATCAAGGCCTCGAGGTGAGAGGTGATGGCCTTTTGGAGGAGACCCGAGTCCTATCCCCAAAGGGGAGGGGTCTTGAAAGAGACATAATCGCTTCTCCTTCAGCTTCAGGCTCTACCATGCCGCTTTCTGATGGGGAGGAGGACGTTGGGTTACAAGGTCATTATGCTCTTTACATTTCTCTGCTTGTTCTTTTAGCAGCTTCTATTGTGCTGAACTGATTTTCATAATCTCTTCTTTCTTCTTTTCTCTCTTTTTTTTTTTTTTTAAGAGAAACTTGTCGATGTATATGTGTCTCGCGGTGCCCCAGCGGTGGAGGAGTCTGCCTCTTATCCGCCTGATGCGGGTAAGAATGATGAACTAGTTCAGAATTAAAGGGGCCCACCCTCTTTTGCATGCGCCCTTTTCACATTGATGCCTGTTAAGGCATTTACATATATTTGCCTGATCATAACCTTGTGTTTGCTTCAGATATCGATAGGCTGGCAACAAGGGATCCGCAGAACAATTCAGCCCTTGATGGAGGCGTTGTAGGAAGGGACGAGCCTGCTCACATCCCGGCAGACCAAACGACAGAGGTTTCCCTTTCACGAGGTGAGGCTACGATACTTTTGACTTCTAGAAAAGGATTTACCAACACCTCTGTTGTGAATAAAATTGTGACTCATGTGCCACCTCCCTTTTTTTTGGTTGCAGCCCCAGAGGGAGACGCTCCTCCTCTCCCCGGGAGCAATGGAGGAGACTTGCTGTTGGGACTTGACTTTCCACCTCATGAGATTGATTGGCCTGACAGTCCTCAGCCTAAGGCTTTTGTGGGGGCTGACATGATGGTGGTGACACTCATGAGTGGAGCTCGAGCCTTATTTCAAAGGGGGAGCCTTCCTCCCATGGAGACTGTGCGAGACACTCTTCGTATCGGCACACGGGGCTATCATGCACTGGGATTGCCCAGAGAGCCCTGGATGGCGGCAGTGGACGATGTTTGGGCAGAATTTCAGCGCCTGCACACGGCCTCGTTGTGGGAGACTCATAGGCTTAAAATACAAGAGTTAGAAGCCGAAGCTTGTACTATATCCAGCGAGATAGAGAAGTTGCATTCCCAAGCCGAACATATCCGGGAGCGTCGGACTACTCTTGAGGCAGCAATAGCTGAAGACAAGAGTCAGGCTACCTCACTTCGGGAGATAGTGAGCAGCATTTTACAACGGATTGAAGAGCTAGAGGCGGCAGCAGAATCAAATTCTGAGATGGTTCGACAGCTGCGGGCTGAGGAGGACTCCCTTGTGTCTGAATGCCAAGCGATGCAGGAAGCAATTGCAGCGAAGCAGAACACCATTGAGGACTTACTGAAAAGACGACCCCCTAGTGTTTGAGATTACCTTTTCCCATTGCACTTCTTCTGACTCTTTCCTTTTTTGGATCTTTTGCCTATGTAGTTGCTCCGAGGGTTTGTCTCGGACCTCCATTTTGCACATGAATAAAAATATGACTTCAGGATCAAAGACTTCAATGAGGCATTATCATCATACCCCTTTTTTCTTTCTCTTTTCTTTTTTTTTATTAATATTTTCTTTTTTACTAGTCATAGCGCCCTTTCGGGTTTTCACCATGACCAGCCCCCTTTAACTTTTTCCAGCGCGCCCTTGCGGGTTTTCACGCTGAGGGGTTACCCATTTTTGCCTGAGACGCCCTTTCGGGTTTTCATCTCAGCCGGATTTTGACCTTTTTGCCCTTAAGCAGTCAGAGATCCGACTACTCAAGTCTGTCAGGGCACCTCTATTTTAAGCCCTCTTTTTTTTTAGGAAATTGAAAGTCTGAAGAGCTCAGACTTCAAAGGTGACCACGGAAATTTGAGAGCCAATTGGGGTTTTAGCATTTAAGGGAATGACCAAGAGATTGGTCAGTCATAACTCTTGGATTTTGGGATTCAGGGAGGTTGGCCAACGAAATTGTAAAGCCGAACTTTGGAAATTAGGATTTTGGGGGGCTGACAAATGACATTTGGAAAGCCGAACTTTGAATTTGGGATTTTGGGTGGCTGACCAATGGAATTGGGAAGCCAAACTTTGAATTTGGGATTTTGGGTGGCTGACCAATGAAATTGGAAAGCCGAATTTTGAATTTAGGATTTTGGGTGGCTGACCAATGAAATTGGAAAGCCGAACTTTGAATTTGAGATTTTGGGTGGCTGACCAATGAAATTGGAAAGCCGAACTTTGAATTTGGGATTTTGGGTGGCTGACCAATGGAATTGGGAAGCCAAACTTTGAATTTGGGATTTTGGGTGGCTGACCAATGAAATTGGAAAGCCGAACTTTGAATTTAGGATTTTGGGTGACTGACCAAAGAAATTGGAAAGCCGAACTTGGAATTTGGGATTTTGGGTGGCTGACCAATGAAATTGGAAAGCCAAACTTGGTATTTGGGATTTTGCATGGTGGGACGTGAACGAGAACTGTTCAAAGCACCTGTGACTTTTTGGGTTTTTCTTGGGGGAAACTGCTTCATCCCTCCTTACCCTTCTACAGAGGAGGGCAAATCTTGTGCAGTTTGTTGCTGAAATTCATGTTCGGGAGCATAGTATAATTTCAAGTGTTTTCCATTTAATGGTGGAAAGGGGTTTTCCCCTTTATGGTCGACGACCTTATAAGCGCCTCCTTCATAGACTTTGGAAACGATATATGGCCCTCGCCAATTTGGTTGTAATTTGCCGCTGGATCTTCCAGCCATGACCTCCCTTTCTTTGATCATAACAAGGTCCCCTTTCTTGAACGCCCTCTGTTTCACAAGCTTATCATAAGCCCGGGCCATTCGAGCCTGGTAGGCCTGCAAGTGTTTGTAAGCCCCTAATCTCTTGCCTTCTAAGTCAGAGAGTTCTTCAAGTTTTCTTTGTATTTCATCTTGTTCTTGGGTTTGGAGCCCATTATGTAGGGCTACCCGATAGGAAGACATCTCAACTTCAACCGGTACAACGGCTTCTGCCCCGTATACGAGAGAGAAAGGAGAACAACCGGTGGGGGTTTTGTAAACTGTCCTGTATGCCCAAAGAGCTTCATGTATCTTCTCGCCCCAGTCCCTCCTACAGCTGCCAACAATTTTGGCTAATAATTTGCGCAGGGTCTTGTTAAAAGCTTCGGTCAAGCCGTTTGCTTGAGGATTGTAGACTGTGGAGGCTCTCCAATCAATGTGAAGATTTGCCGCCAATTGGTAAATGGTCTTATTTTTGAATGGCGTGCCATTGTCTGACATGACTCGACAGGGAGTGCCGAATCGATATATAATATGGTGCTTGACGAATTGAGCTACAGCTTCCCCTGTGACTTCCCGCAAGGGTATGGCCTCAGCCCACCGAGAAAAGTAGTCTGTTGCAGCCAAAATGTACTTGTGACCTTTTGTAGATGGTGGGAAGGGTCCCACAACGTCCATTCCCCATTCAGCAAAGGGCCAAGTAGGGGCTGTGGGATGTAGCATGTTAGGAGGCCTTCTAGGTACAGGACCAAAGGCCTGGCATTGGTGACATGTACGGGCGTAGCGACTACAATCCGCGTACATAGTGGGCCAGTAAAAGCCTTTCAATTTTATATTGATCTTCATCTTGTCTCCAGCTTGATGGGCGCCGCAGAGCCCTGAATGGACCTCACGCATTATCATTTTGGCCTCTTTGGACGAAAGGCAGCGAAGGAGGACAGACTTGTCTTTTTCATGGACAAGCCTATAAAGTTGGTCGCCTATCAATTGATAGGATGCCGCTCTTCGCAACAGTTGAACCCTCTGAGCCCGATTTGCTGGGAGGCGACCGCACTTTGTGTCGACAATCGGTTGACGCCAGTCTATTTCTTCTTCTTGAGCAGGGTCATTTTCCTCAATCACATGTATCTCCGGGGTGGAGGAATTAATGTCTTCATCTAGGACACTTGGCATTAGTTTCCGATGTTTGACAGTTATATCCATTTCGCCTTCAGGAGGGAGTTTTATGGCTGACGCTAATTTTGCCAAGGCGTCGGCCTGTGAATTTCTTCCTCTAGGAACATGTTGTATTTCAAACAAGTAGAATTTTTCTTTCAACCTCATTACCATATCATGGTAAGGTAGTAGCTCTCTCTTTCGTACTTCATAGTCACCCAATACTTGTCGTATGACGAGCTGTGAGTCGCCATAGGCTTTAATGCATTTGACTTCCATTTCTAAAGCAAGCTGAAGCCCTATGATTAGCGCCTCATATTCTGCTTCATTATTTGTCAAAGGTTTCATGAGGGCGCATGAATTGGGAAGAATCCCTCCTTGAGGAGTGACTAAGACAATGCCAGCTCCTGAAGCGAGGGTAGTTACCCCATCTGTCTTCTTAATTGTCCGGGAGGCACCATCAAAGTAGAGTTCCCAGCACGGCATGTCAATGACCAGAGAGTGCTCCATCTTTTGCACTGAACTACCCTCGGTCTGCTCTTCTACTCCTGATTGGGATGGAAGTGTCTCTTCATCGGGTAATTCAGTGCTAAGTGGAGAATCAGCCGGAACAGGATGTGCCGCCAAGAACTCCGCCATTCCTTGCCCTTTGATTGCTTTCTGGGGAACAAAAGTTATGTCGAACTCCATAAGGAGTAATGCCCATTTTCCCAGTCGTCCTGACAACAGCGGCTGCTTAAGAAGGAACTTGAGCGGGCCCTGTTTTGAAATTAACTCCACTTGGTGGGACAAGAGGTAGTGCCTCGACTTTTTAACGGCGAATACCAATGCCAGACAAACTTTCTCCATTGGAGAATAACGATGTTCGGGGCCAACCAGTTTTCTGCTCAAGTAATACAATGGTTGTTCTTTACCTTCTTCATTTAATTGTGCAAGCAATGCTCCCAATGAAGCATCCATGGCAGCAATATAAAGAATGAGAGGCTTTCCCTTGACCGGTGCTCCGAGCACTGGGGGAGTAAGGAGGTATTCTTTGATCTTTTCAAATGCTTGCTGACATTCCTGATCCCATATAAATGGGGCGCCTTTTTTCATCAATTTGCCAAATGGCGCACACCTCCCAGAGAGATTGGATATAAAACGCCTGATGTAGGCTAACCTTCCCTGAAGTGACCGGAGTTCTTTAATGTTCTTAGGTGGGGGAAGTTCTCGGATAGCTTTGATTTTATCAGGATCGATTTCTAGCCCCCGATATCTAACCACAAAGCCGAGGAACTTGCCACTTGAAACCCCGAATGCACATTTCATGGGATTCATCTTGAGTTTGTACTGGCGGAGCCTGTCAAAAACTTGGCGCAAATCATCTAAGTGACCTTCGCGCTTGCGGGTTTTTACAACGAGGTCGTCAACATAGCACTCGACCAGGTCGTGTAGCATTTCATCAAAAATCTTTGTCATAGCCCTTTGGTAGGTGGCCCCGGCATTCTTCAGCCCAAAGGGCATTCTTTTGTAGTTGAAAATTCCTTTTGGGGATCGGAATGCCGTATGATCTTTATCTCTGACCGCCATACGTATTTGATTGTAGCCGGAGGATCCGTCCATGAAGGACAGAGCTGCATGCCCGGTGGTCATGTCGACCATGGTTTCTGTAATTGGAACAGGGAAATCATCTTTTGGACATGCTTTATTCAAGTCTCTGAAATCAATGCAGACTCGGACTTGGCCGTTTTTCTTTTTTACTGGGACTATGTTGGCGAGCCAAACTGGGTAGAGACAGGGCTCTATAAAGTCCACTTCGAGAAGTTTGTCCACTTCAGCGTTCACTTTTAACTCCAACTCGTGGCGCATGCGTCTCTGGGCTTGCTTAACTGGCTTAGCAGTAGGCAGTATGGCTAGCTCATGTTCAGCCACCGAGGGCTCCAGCCCGGGCATCTCTTTGTAAGTCCAAGCAAAACAATCTCTGAACTCGAATAGGAGTTGTTTGTAAGCTTGTCTTTCTGACTCCGTGAGAAGGGCACTAATGAAAATTGGCCGGGGCTCATAGGTATCTCCGAGGTTAAGTTCAATTAACTCATCAACCATCGCTTGCCCACCATCTTCAAGTTCCTGTGGGGCGGGTTGTAGGTCTATGAAGCTTTCATCCTCTTCTTCCTGGATGGCATGAATATCGTAGCCACTTGAGCCACTGATTCCAGTAACTTGAGGTCTTATAGAGCTTTCGTCATGGTCATGCAATTGTTGCTCATTTAGAGATTGGGGACTTTGAGGGGAAGGCAACAACCCAATTGTGTTGATAGCATAGTGAATCTTAAGGCTGGGCTCCCAAGACGGAGAGTTGCTCTTGGCTTCACTTGCAATAAACTTGGGCAGTGTAGAAGCAGCTTCAATGAGGACCTTTTTGTTGGAAGGCCTAGACTGATCCCAAGAATGTGGCTGTGGGGGGTAAACATGCTGTTTTATCTGGATAACCCCGTGTTGTATTAAATCCTCAAGTTGGTCCTTGAGGACATAACAGTCTTCTGTACCATGTCCTGCCATTCGATGGAATCGACAGAAGTTGGAGCTCTTGGCTTCACTGGCTTTAGACGACCTGCGAACTGGAGGGAGCTGGATAAGACCCCGAGCCAGACAAGAGTCAAACAACGACTCAGTATGAGTCTTGACAAATGAGTATGGAGTTTCCATCCGCTGCGCCAAACTCATCACTGGCGTTGTGCCTTTGGGTTCCGCAGGTGGTTGGTTTGCTCTGGTCCCCTGAGACCGAGTCTCACTTATTGGGCACTGGGAATAAGTGTGGATTTTTGAAGGAAAAGTGAGATGTCTAAGTAGAACATCACGTTCACGTAGCAACTCTTGTACAAAAGCTTTTAACGCCTGGTTCTCCTGTCTCAACAACTTAATTGCATCAGTAGGGTCCCCTTTCTGTTTAGTGACAGGAATATTAGTGTCATTCAGTATGAGGCGTTCTGCTCCTGTGATGTCTAGCCCGGCTAACTGACTCAGGGCTTTGAGTTTAGCTTCCCCGGGCAATTGACAGGCAGGTTGTAAGACAATGACCTCCTCCTCATGTCCAAGGCCATTGTTCAAGCCATCGACCTCTGGAACTTTTGGTCTAGGGTCTCCCTGCTTTTCCACTACACAGGGGGGATCCCCTTGTGTGGAGTTGAACTTGTCAGAAGCGAGTGGCGCCCCTATTGTATTTACAGCATGAAAGACTTGAAAGTCTGGCTCGGGGTCATAGCCCAGGCCTCTTCGGTCGTTCTTGGAGAAGGGGGGTTGCCCCCTGACTTGCGGAGGGCACCACAGCTGTTGAAAGTAACTTCTGCGGGAGGCTTTCTGCATTTGTGGAATCTTTTGCTTGTGACACATCTCTTTAATGTATTTGGGCATATCAGGCATTTCTTGGATAGGCTCCAGAGTGTTTTCAGGCGGTTTGCTCCAGCCGAAGTCGTCATCTGTGGGGGCATGAGGCACCATATCTCCCTTATAAAAGATAATGGGCTTGCAACGCTCATTATTTCCCTTTTTGCCTTTTCTTTGATATGTAACGATGAATGTCTTTAAAGCCTCCACTCCATACTCTTCTCTTGGAGCAACCAACTGCATGCAAACAGGGGGCAACATAATGCTCTTGTCTATCGTTTGGTTAATAAGGTTGGCATCGAAATTGATCTCCCGCCGCTCAGGTTGAGTTGGCTTGGCGGTGGGGACGTCGGCTTGCAAGCTCAGCCGATGTATCTTGGCGAGTTCTTCATTTATGACAAAAAGTTCATCTTCCTCATCATCTTCCTCAAACACCTTTTGTTTTCCCTTGCCTTTGACGTCAACTGGGGGCTCGACAGTCGGTTCCCCAAAATATAACTGGGCATCAGTTATGTTACATTCATTTGGTCGGAAAGGAGACCTGTCGGCAAAAACCGTGTGTTGTTCTCCGCCCCTTGCATATTTGATACACTGATGTAGAGTCGAAGGGACGACCCAGTTTTCATGAAGCCATGGCCTGCCAAGCAAGGCTTTATATGAGGTATCAGCATTAATAATGTAAAAAGTAGCTTTGGTGACCAACATGTCCATTGTTACTTCCACGTCCACTTTCCCCAGTGCATCTTCGGAGTTTTGATTGAACCCCGAGATTTTTACATCATACACTCTCTGTAAATAAGGCATGAGAAACATGGACTTGAAAGTCTTGAGAGGCATTATGTTGACAGAAGCGCCAGGGTCGACAAGGATCCGGTTCAACTCACGCCCATTGATTTTTCCTTGCATATACAATGGACGATTATGACATGGGGAGGACAGTAACATGTCCTTGTCAGAGAAGGTAACTGTTGCGGCCAAAGCCTCATGTGCTTGTGTTTGAATTTCGGCTGCATGAGCCTCATAGACCTCAGGCTCTTGGAGAACTTTAATGAGAGCCTCCCTCAACTCTTTACTCCAGGCAATGGCCTCCCATATGCTAACCATAGTTGGCATTCGCTTCATGTGTTGAATGATCTTACGATCAGCCCGAGCCCGGGCTTGATCTAGTGGAGGGATCATCTCCACCAGAGACTTAGGCTGATAAGGGGGCTTCTGGGCCGGCTCCAACTTTCCCTGGTCATTTGTTTCTTCTTGGAACAGCGGGGCTAAAGATTCCTCTTCCGGAACTGGAAGCTCTTCATTGTCCTTGCCTGAAGGGCATGCTTGGGCTGGATCAGCAGGCTGCTCTTGGGAGAGGGAACCAACGGGATCAGTCTCTTCATCCGTTGGATGGAATGGAATAGCACCTACTCCCTCCTGAGAGATCGGCTCGACGGGCCCCTCATCCTCGTCTGAGGGGTCGAAGATGAAAGTTTCAGCCCGTACTTGTACCTCAGGGGGCTCATTGGGTTCTTCTCCTCGAAAGATGATCACTCTTTGGGAGGTAGTTGGCTGGGAAGTGTGCCCATTGGAGGATATGGACTGTCTGCCCCGCCCGCGGCCTCGGCCACGACCGCGGTTCCGGATTTCTGCATTACGACGGCGATAGGTGGCCATAGTAATCCTGTCCCCCGAGGCAGGGGTAGTAATAGTCCCCCCCAAATTTTCTGGTGGGGGGATTGACACCATATGACATGAGAAGTTTTTTAGCATTTCTTCTAGCTTCTCTACGGTGAGTTCTTCATCTTTGTAAAAGACAGAGAGTTCTTCTGGAATAAAGAGCTCCTCGCCTTCCTTGGCTCGCTTGAGCATTTGCTGGAGCTAGCTCTTGAGCCGAGTTTTGCGCTCCAATTCCTCCCATGGGATGTACTTCTCTAGTGGGACGGGCCCAGTTGGAAGAGAAGGTACATACTCTTCCAATTCCTCAATCAACTTTTGTAACTTCTGTAAAGGACTTAACCCCTTGGGTGCTTCCATGGCTGTCGCCTGCTCGGCTTGCTTCTTCAACCTTCTTTTCGAGTTCTTCCTCCTGTTCTTTTCCTGTTTCTTTGCTCGCGCCAATGCCTCTTGGGACAGGGCCGCTTTTCTTGTAGATGTCTGGGGGGCAGCCTTGGTTTTTGAGCTCTCGGCATAAGCCTTCTGCTTGAATGACTTTAACGGGGAATTCCTCCTTGGGGTTACGGTAACCCAGTCGTCCTCTGACTCATGAATTTGAAAGGTGGCGTTGATTGCTTTTTGAACAATTTCAGGAGGCAACTCTTGAAATTCGGTCACAAATGAGCTAAAATTATGAAGGAGGTCAGACCCTCCAATGACTTGCTGGCTATCAAGCTGGGGGCCCACTTTGCAAGTCCGTAACTCAGGCTTGTTGTCTTGTCTTCCCTCAACTGCTAGGGCAGCATTTGGCGATTGGGAAGTGCTTTGGCATGCTTGCTTAGGGTTTATCATGATTTCCAGTTGCTGGGCGAGGTATGACTGTTCTGGTCTCATCCAGTCAACAGCCTTTAGTGCCTTGCCCTTCTGATTTAGCTGAGGTGAGGACTGACATAGCCCACTCATAACTGCAGTGAGTGGGGGTTGGGTCATGACCTTAGAGCCTAAATTAGAGCCCCTGGGGTGAGGGTTGGCCTCTTTCGCCCCGGTAGCTGGTGTTTTATATTGTCCAGTCCTCAAGGTCGGCCCAGAGGTCTGCCTTCCGACCAATACTTCATTTATGCTAGGAGAGACGATAGTCCCTTTGGTGGAAGCACATGGGCCGGCCCTTCGGAGGTAGTCTTGGCTCATAACATTCCCCTGAGTGCTATTTTTAGACGGGCCTGTAGCCCGGTGCCCAGGGAGGGCTCGGCCTTTAGGATGAACACCTCGGTCATTATCTTTCTTGTCTGAGACAAGGAGGTCCTGCTCCCAATGAGAAGAGTCAGGGTGCGGTGAATCACGCACCAGAACCTCCTTTCCACCAAATAAAATGTCCAGCAACTTTTTAGTTTCTTCTTTCGGGAGAGGCAAGGATTCCTGGTCCTGCCAAGGTCGCCACTCGAGGCTCCTGTCTGCGGAACTATCTGGGGCGGGCCCAGTCTCTGGTGCTTGTGACATTGACTTCCCGTGAGAAGTTGATGCATGTATAACATTTACTGAGAACGGCGACCGTCCCCATGGAGAGGATGTCGAGGGAACTTGAGAGCCCTCCTTTAGGTTGATAATCTGCCGGGTAATCAAATCCTCGGCTATGTCTTTGAAGGTAGGGCAATCATAAATGACATGTCCCATGGCACGGTGATATAAGCAGTAGCCATGTCGATGTGTCATACCGGTCATCAAGTCACTGTCCGGTTTAGGACACTGTATTAGCCCCTCCCTCCGGCAGATCTTAAATATCTCCAGAGTTCTGTGCTGGGGAAAAGAATACAACTTCTCTTGGGGCTCTGCTACAGGCGAGCCTATTGGATCTTCGGATAGCCATCCTCCAGTCCTTGGTCGCCGTCTGGGCTCCACCGTGGCTTCTGAATGCGAGGAAGCCCGGGCGGACTCTCCAGTTGAAGGTGTCGGGGACAGGGCCATCAGCCTGTCATCCATGCGTCTCATTATTTGTAACAGATCCTCTTGATTATGCCGTAGACGCCTGACTTCATGTCGGAGTTTGCGGACAGCCTTCCGAATGGTGAGGCATTCAGACATTAAGAAGTAACCCCCTCCCAAAGTGGCACCTTGAGGAGGGGGGTCTGTGTCCAGACCATCTGTCGGGTCCTTCGCCTGACTTCTCCCAGGGAGCTTATGTACGACATTTACTGAAAAGTGCGTGTCTTGCTGGACACGCGGCCAGGGCGAATGCCTCCTGCTGTTGATATCATCAAGAATTCGTTCGGCGGCCTCATGAAGCCTTTTTCTCACCATACTTTCTCCTTGAATATCAATTTCTCCCTTTTGAATGAGGGTCTCAATGCAATCTTGTAATTCTTCGCATTCTTTGGTGGGGTGCGATATTATGGCATGGAACTTGCAATATCTTGGGTGAGCCTTCTCGACCTCAGTATAAGTGGGAGGTGGGTCATGTACCATAATGCACTCCCGGTCTAGAAGGGCCTCAAATATTTTTTCAGTGTTTTCTTTAGGAAAGGAACATGCATGAGAAGGCCTCCAGCCCGGGTACCACATGGTGGGCTTGGTCCCACTGGGACCTACTTCTTCTTCCCCCGGATCAGGAAATGTAAAGGCTGCCACTTGATAAATGTTCTGGTTTGGCCGATGGCTAATAACATTAGCCGAGCGGGCCATTCGCTCCCAAGTGTGGGGTTGAGGAGGGTCGACCCGAGTCCCTTTCATTGTGATGAGCTGATTTTGTATCATCTTCTCCAGCTCATCCTTGAAAACATAACAATTTTCAATAGTATGCCCCAATAAACGATGGTACAAACAGTAATTGGGATCTTCTGTTTTACCAACTTCCTCAGGCTTTTTAGGTTCTGGCAAAATTATCAACTTGTTCTTCATGCAGAGGCTGAAGAGTTTGCCGGTGTGCTCCTTCTTAAAAGATTACGGAGTCTTCATGCGCTCGGCCAACTTTGTGGTCGGTGCCCTTTTTTCAGACCTCTTGCTGGAGTCGGTCGGTGATGCTTGATCGTCTTCAGCAGTCGGGGAGAAATCCACTGCATTTGCTTCTTTTCCCGCAGCGGGTCGCTCTTTAGATGTCTTATGCTTTGAAGGAATGAAGGTGGGATTCTCAGCGAAGAACATTTCGATCTCCGCGACCGCCGAGTTTAGTTGGTCAAACCCTTTGACATTTGCCCCCAGAAGTCGCTCACTGACCTCGGGGGAAAGCCCTCTTCGACATATGGTGATGGAATCTTCCTGTGCCGGGGGATTGTCGCATCTCATGCTAAGGTCCCTCCAACGCTTAATGAAGTCGAGAGCCGTTTCTCCCCTCTTCTGCTTAAGCGAGCAGAGCTCAGCGAGGGACACTTTCCTTTCAACTAATTGGAACCGATCAATGAATTTCTTTTGTAAATCAGCCCAATCGGCGACGGAGTTGGGCTTCAATCTGGAGTACCATTGAAAGGCACTCCCAGTTAGTGAAGTCGCAAAGTAGCGGAGGAGATAAGACTCCTCGATGGCGAGGTCACCCATGGCCGTGACATAATAGGCGAGGTGCTCGTGCGGCGATCCCTGCCCATTAAACTTTTGCAATTTCGGCGCCTTCGGACAATCCGGAGGGAGTTTCTTGAATTGGTGGTGTAAAGGATAGGGCGCACTTTATAGGTCGACAGTGGCAGTACCCTCGCCACGTTGGGCGAACTTATCCTCAATCATCTTTTCTATCATCCGACGCTGGGCGATGGTCTCTTCTACCCCCATGACCTGAGAGGATTGAGCATGGGGGATCCCTCTGAGTGGCTCATCCCCTGTGTCGCCGCGTGCGTCGGGAGGGTGAGCTCCCTGTCGATTGGCAATAGCGGGATTGTATGCTTGTTGTTCCCGTCGGGGCTCTTGATTCGGCATCGGTGTTTGAGGCCTTTGAGCATTTATATTCATCTGCCTTTTCATTTCCAGCATGAGATTGGTCATCTCTATGTGCCAACGTTGCATTGTTTCGAACTTGGCATCGTCAGACATTGCTTGGAAGGCGGCCTTTGTTGGTGGCTCAAATGCTGGGTTGAGGTTCACACCATTGCCGGGGAGGACCGTCCCTTCATGGATGCTCACTACCTCGTCATGGTCTACTCCCTCTAGGGGTACATTCTCTCCTTGATTTTGCCACTGGTTTTGAACGGGCACCTGGTGTTGGCCTTGGGGAGAAGTTCCCGCTTGACCGCTAGACTGGCCTTGGAAGTTTCTTCTGGCGGCATTCCTAGTGTTAAGGTAGACCGCGTCCAGGGCCAAATTGGGATCATTTGGGCCACCATGTTCATTTACGTTGGCAGGGATACCAGTTGATTCCATAGGTTCCCTGCCTGAGGCATAGCAAGTGTAAATCTTCATGTTGGCACCTGCTTCTGACATTTGTACCACCCTACGCTTTTTAGGTGGTTGAACTGTAGGGCGGGGTGGTGCCCCCAACTTGTCGAAGACAGAAGGTCGTGGTGGCGCATCTCCCGCCAGTCTATCAAAGACTGAGACTCGTGTCGGCTGTGCCTGAGCGCGGGAGGTCTTCTGAACTCGGATGTAATCCGAGCCTTGGGGAGCAACATTGGGTTTGCGATAACCCCCTTTCCTTTTTTGGCCCCGCGAACGCGAGGTTTTGACATCTAACGATGTTGTTGTTGGTTGAGCTTGCATTCGCCCAGGCCTGGCGGCCCTAGCTTGTTTAATTGCACGGGCCTCCTGCTTGGTGACCCAAACTTGCTTCATTTTCTGGAGGTGTCACTCAATTGCTTTACCCCCACTTGAAGGCTTCTTTTTGAAGTATGTGGCATCCTCGCGTACCTTATGAAGGAGCGAGAAGCGGTTGGAAGTTGATATAGTCGGGACGTGATTGACCCGCGGCATGATTGGCCCTCCGCTGTCAAGACGAACGCGGAGGTCGCCGATCAGTATGGTTTTACCAGACCTTGAAGTAGCTGCAGTCGGCTTCCTGCTTTGGCGGCGACGACGTTGCCCCCATTTGGTGGGAACAGTGTCGGCCGAAATGACATGGACCGAGAAGACTCGGCCCTGAGTGGGTCGGGGGCTGCCGGCCCCAGTGGCAATAGGGGCTGTCACGGTGCAAGCGACCGGACAAGCCTGAGCGGCCGGGACCACTCCTAAAAAGAAGGGGGATCCAACTACAGCAGGAAAATCCCCAAACACAATTGGGGTGGCGAGATACCCATACTTGGCATGGGTGGCAATGACCAAAGGACCGTAGGTGACAGCGGCCATGAAGATTTAGCAGAGGAGGTCGAAAATTCGCCTTCACGTCTCGGCGATGTATCCTCCCTTTGCTCCTCGCGCTCCTGTATGGAAGAAAGAGTGGCATTAGGTCTTTTTGTAAGGGCACAGGAAGCTTTAGCAGTAAAGATGAAAGGCGGGAAAGGTCCCACCGGGCGTGCCAGTCTGTTTACACGCGGAATTATTTTTATATATTTCTTTGAACATATCCGATTTTGTCGGGTGGATATGCGTATATTTGGCATATGTATGAATTCCGCGCCTTTTTAAATTTATCAGACGATTTAGGGTTCGGGTACAAGACTTTTCCCCACCGACCGAAGTCGGTGTTAATTTACATCGGACGAGTCCGAATACCCTTGATTAAACTGCTAAAGATCCTTTGTTACCCTTGACGAAAGAAAAAAAGCTCTTTTAGTTTCCTTCGGAGCGGAATTTTGATTATGACCTTTTCTGTTATTCTCTTATGCGGCCTCACCCTTTCATATTTGAAAGGGCATACGTCGTATATAATTTTTTTTTTATGGTCCCGATGAATTATATTCCACAACCTTCAATTTGTTTTTTTTTTATGAACATATGCGGGATTATTAAAGAACTTTTGGGGGATGCAATTTGTAAGGCTTGATCTTGTATGTTTATTTTTATTATTGCAGCCCAAAGAGATTCCTCCATGACAAGAACAATTGTTGGAAATTCTTTTCCCATTTGATTTCTTAAATTTTCATGATTTGTGAATGTATATATGCACAATTTTACGAACTTTCGGGCCAATGGTGTAATTTTACGCCAAGAGGGACCTTTGTATAATTTTGACAAGAACCATGTCAATCATAGTTTTCATGCTCACTTAATTATTTCATTGTCATAGTATTTCTCATTACATAACATCATGAAGCCCCTTTTATATATGAAGGGGTATTTATGTCAAATACACAAAATTCATGGGATTATAGTGAGAGGGAAAGGGGCGCACCCTTCCTCTTACTTTCTCTTTTGACTTGGGCCTTAGAAAAGCTCTCCAAGTCTTTGTCTTCCTCTCTTCTCTCTTTTTCTCTCAGTCTTCTTCTTCTCTTGCTCCTTGGAGTAGCCTCCCTTTTATAGTAGATCCCACAAGTGGCGGAGGGGGTGGTAAAAAATCTCTTGGAGTTCCTCCGGTGGAATACCAAAAGCCAAGGTAACATTTCCTCTTCCTTGTTTCAGTTTTTTTTTGTACTGCACTTCTTTCTTCTCCTTTTTTTTTTTGCATGGGGGGCTTGCGGATTGAACGAAGAGGGGGAGAACCCCCCCCCTCCGCTGCTGTGCAGGGAACCGGAGGGGGTTCCCCCTCCGGTGGGTCGCGGTTGCGGGAAAACCCCCCCCCTCCGGTACAAGACCGGAGGGGGTCTTCCTCCTGGTCCGGCAGCAGCGGGGGGAGCCCCCCCCTCCGGTACATGGACCGGAGGGGGTCCCCCTCCGGGTTCGCAGCGGCAAGGGGAGCCCCCCCTCCGATACATGGACCGGAGGGGGTCTCCCTCCGGGTCCGCAGTAGCGGGGAGCTCCCCCCCCTCCGGTACATGGACCGGAGGGGGTTCCCTCTTGGTCCGGCAGCCGCGGCCCCCCCCCTCCGGGTTCGCAGCAACGGGGGGATCCCCCCCTCCGGTACATGGACCGGAGGGGGTCTCCCTCCGGGTCCGCAACAGCAAGGGAGACCCCCCTCCGGTACAAGGACCGGAGGGGGTCCCTCCGGGCCTTCCTCCGCGCGCCGTCAAAAGAGAGAAAGGGGTGGAGGGGGTTGACCCCCACTCCCTTGGCTATAAAAGGATCCGGGGATTAAAAAATTTCCTTTTCACCTCAGTACGGCCGAGTGGTGGGCATTTGAAATCGTTGTACTTTCTTCTTGGTCCCGGTGCATCCAGGTTGACCATCCGGACATCCGGAAAAAAAGTTATCTTCTTGCGGAATAATTCCCACGCAAGTTTATAGGCCTGAAAATATTTTTGTCAAGACCTTTCAATGCACGTATATGCGCATAAAAATACAAATCCCCAATATCCATCTTGCCGGGTTGTCGGAGGGATTTACGGCGAAGGCGACCCTTGTCATTTTAAGGCCGTTTAGCTTAGCGTCAACCCGCTTCTTTTTCTTTATTTCAGGAACTCTTTTCAAAAGAACTTAAATAACACACACATTTTTTTGTTCCAACACCAGTCTTCATAGAAGGTAAAGTTGGTGGTCTGATGATGAGGGAGGCCATAAGATAACCCATTCCGACCTTCAACGGGAAACGTCCGGAAATCATAGGAGCTGTGAGCAAAGTGTAGACCCTCCTTCCCTTGAATAGGGACCAATGAGAGCATTCTCCATGCCCCTAGTAAATGCTCGTGCTAGCTTTGATCAGGGCGGTTCCGGAAGAGGAAAATCAATGGCGCTGTTGGATTTTCAACTGATACATTCTGACATAGTGATGGCAGCAAAAGCCCGACCCACGTACTCAAGTAGTGAGTAGCCATGTATACACTCCTATCGTTGGGAGAGCTGTGCGCTGTCAAATTTCCCAAGCCATGGTAAATGTTTGCCAATGTGGCAAGGGCGATCGCCAATTTATGACCGTCAGCAAGAAGGCAGGCAAGATATATAATCTCATGTCGTACCAGACCCTCCTCACCATATGGCATAACAAATGTGGCTAGCCAATATACCAGATACGCCGCAAGATATGTTTGATCTGGCAATCTTCGGGGGTTCCACCCCTCATTCTCTGGTGCAAATAAATATCGTTTGTTCTCTTGTGAAGGCAAAATCAGCTGATGGTACTGGCTCAGAGGTCTATCATCTTCAGCAAACCTTTCATGGAAGTAGAATGGCCCATTATAAAAATATTGTACCCAAGCATTTAAACTAAATCTCACCGCGCCGGCAGATGCAGAGGGTGCTTTTCTTTTGCCAAAGCGTGCTAGATCCCGCCAAACTTTCATTAAATACCTGAAACTCAAGGGAAGTCCATATTCTCCTGTTCCTGTGGAATAGTTCCTGTGAAGATCATCAAGAGATACCTCTTCATAAGGGCGTCCAGAAATAGGAAGGCCAGAGATCTGTGGAAGCTCCATAAATCAAGTGATGTCTCCCCTTCAGCTGTAGCAAATGTACTAAATCGGCGGTTGAATCTCTCAGCCAATGCCTGCAGCAGCCCGCTATAGCAGGGATAGCGGTATAGGATAGCGGTCACAACATGGCGAATGCCTACAAACTCCAGTAGCCTGCTATAGTGATGAAGAATTCCCATGACCCATTCCGTGGCTCCCAAATGAAATTTGTGAGAAGAAATAATTGCCCACTTGCCATACCAATTGGGCACAGAATTGCACATGACTTTGTCTAAGAGACATAGCTTGTCATACCCCTCTGAAGCGAACTGAGTACCAGAAGGAGTCAAGAAGTAGCCCGAGGAAGAATCAGAGACTGTCTTGCGTTTTTCACCCAGATCCCAAGCAGCAACTGAAAAGGTCCAAGTCCGGGTGGGATAGCCGGTCTCGGAACTGAAGAAGCCCAATTGGGTAGCAGCAGGAAACTGGATCTGACGCACAATACCTACAGGGAAGCTGGGAAAAGAAGTGTCACAGCAGTCAAACATGCTATCACGACCCACCAAAATAGCCCTCTCAAGCTGAACACGCTTTGCCGATAAATAGGTGTCATCTTCATCCATTCCCTAGGGAACGAAGTTTTGAATAAAGGGAAATAAGTGCTCATCCAGAGGATAGTGTCTTGGATAACCCTTCAGGTGCTCATATTGATACCAACCGCCACGTCTGGAAATCAAGGACAGATCAACCATTCCATCGCCTGAGTCTCCCTCGAGAAGCGGGCTAGAAGCAATGATACTCAACCCTCTGTCAGGAGAGAACAAAGTCTCTGCAGTAATCTTCGGCAACCCCAAGGGCGACATCAGTCTCTGGGAAGCAATGAGGGTGGTGTGCCCATCCTATCCCCGGGATCCGCGAGTATGGCCCCTCCTAGCACGAGGCATGATGAACAACCTGCAGGGAAAAGAAGACCAAAAAAAGAGAGAGAACATTACACAACGTTAGTCAAGCATCACCAGCAGCAAAGATACCAAATTTGCAAGCTATGGAAATATTAACAGAAGTGCAGAAAATTTTGAAGGGGCATGGGCCGCCCGTCGTCCCCTACGGCTTCGACGGACCCCCCGTGGGGGGGCATTTGTTGGACCCCAAAATGTTATTATTAATTTCTGATATTTTTAAAAATTTATCAGAAAGAAAGAAAAATGAATGAGTTGCATCATGAATGGCCTTGAAGCGACAAGCTCGCCGCCGTCGTGAACTCCCATGAATGCCCCGTTAAAAATAGGGACTGTTCACAATTTTACACGTGTTTCTATGCACAAAAATTTTATCAAAAGGTGGTCTAAATCTGCGCACCCGCGCAAGGAATCCACCACAAAGAGATATGTTTGTCTCCCGGGTCGTCCCGACGGTCAACGGAAATGTTCCCCAACTCCCGGACAAGTAAAAAATGGGCCAAAGCCACGAGGACAAGCCTTACACTTGCTGAAGCCTCCGCTATCAGCAGTAAAAAATTCCCTTTTCTACAGATGGTACAGCTTTTTATAGCCAACAGGGGCCAAACCCCCCCTCCACCCCTTTCTCTCCTCCGCACTGTGGAAGCCCCGGAGGGGCCCCCCCTCCGGTGAAGCATGCACCGGAGGGACCCCCCCTCCGGTGGGTTGACCGGAGGGGGACCTCCCCTCCGGTACAATGGGCCGGAGGGGGACCCCCTCCGGTGCCTTGTGCACTGGAGCCCCCCCCCCCGCGCACACGAAACCGGAGTGGAACCCCCCCTCCGGTGACCTTTGACCGGAGGGACCCCCTTCGGTCCCAATCCACCGGAGGGGGACCCCCTCTGGTCCCCCTAGCAGCACGTGGCCAAAAAAAAAAAAAAAGCTTAAAAAAAACTGAGAAAGGGGGAGGGGAAGAGTTACCTTAACCCTTGCACTTCCATTGGAGGGTGCTTCCATGTGGGTTGACACCCCCCGCCACTCCTCCTTATGTCTATAAAAGGGAGGAGCCTCTAAGAAGAAAAAAGAGGAGAGGAGAAGACAAGAAGAAGAAGGAAGACTTGGAGAGCTTGCAGCAGGCCCAAGTCCAAGTGAAAAGAAAAGGGTGCACCTCCTTCTCCAACACCCACTCTTCTTGGGTTTCATACAATTTACAAAAAAGACCCTTCTTGGGCGTATTTTGACAAAAATGCCCCTTGAGTGTATAAAAGGGCATTGTGTTGCCATGTTATTGAAATACATTGTACAAGATTGTAAAAATCAAGGAATAATGAGAATATATCACTGCATTTTCTGCAAAATTATGCAATGGCCCCCGCATGGCCCCGAAATTGCGTTTTTACCCTGTATTTTTTCAAAATTGTGTAAAAGTATATTTGCTTCAACAAAAAGTCAGAAAATTGTGAAAATTCAAGAGAGGTATTCCTGTTCATGAGAAAACTTTCCCCACTTGTGAAATGTCTCCTCTCAAAGTTAAGTTTCAGAAATTGCATCTATACCCTAGATTTTTAATTGCGCAAGTACCTGCGAGAAAATTTTGTAAAAATGTGAAAAAAAATCCAAAAAAGGATCACAAGGGTCATATGTGGCCCCTAGTGGCACAAGAGATTGCAAATAAATAAATCCCTGTCCAAAGGAAAAAATTGCGTTTGAACCCTCACAAGAATGGAAAATTGTAAACAAACTCTCACTTGAGGGAAAATTACAGAGACCCCCCCTTTGCTAAAAGGCATGGGTCGTAAGGGTAAGAAAGGACCTTTAGCAGTTAATCAAGGGTGTTCGGACTTATCCGATGTAAATTAACACTGACTCCGATCGGTGGAAAAAAGTCTAGTACACGAACCCTAATCGTCTGATAAATCCAAAAGCGCGGAATTGATAAATATGCCCAAAATAATAGTAATACCCATATTCATCCGACGAAATGGATACCAGAAAATTCCGCGCGTAAACAGGGAGTTACGTCTTTCGGTACGCATTCCTACCGTTGAAGGACTCTCGCGTTTCCCTTAGCCCTTCCGACTTCTCCGCTCTCGTGTGCTCGTGGGAGATTCGTCTTCTGTTGCACGGGATAAATGCCCGCCCTAGATAGGCTTTCCCTGATCGAAGAGGGGGGGCCCTTCCGCGGGTCTTTCCCTCTCCAAGTAAAGGTTATCCCTTTCAGGGGCCCAGGATTGCCAGGCTTTACTCCTATCCCGGGCTTAGCCGATGGAGTTGCCTTGATAGCCTTCCGTTGGCTCAGTCGGCGACGTACTGGGGTTCCTCCTGAGCTTAGGGAGAATCCTCTGCATGATCGACCGTGCCTAGGCTATATGGCGTGCTTTGGGCCCTTGATCCTCGGGCTTATCATAAGTGGGCCCTGGCCGAGGAGGTGGACTGTCACACACTGGGCCGAGCAGGTCTTAATGGGCTTTTAGGCTGAGAAGCAATAGGCCGCAAATTTTCCCCTCTCCATTGACATTCTCACGGGATCTAATGAGACTCTCTAAATTTTCCAAATTAATCTTAGGCAGGTGCTTGGCACCATCTACGTTCGATTTCAGGCAGCTAGAAGTTCATAATTTTTCCCCCAGTTTTTCTTGACCCTTCATCGGGTCTAGCCGACTTGATGGGATGATGATAATAGTGATGGTGACACGACGATGATGAGAACGAAAGAACCTGCATGGCAGTTTTTAATTTGGCTTTTATTTGCAGAATCGAATTTTTCTTTGACCCATAAGATTGTGAAATTTTGAAACCCCAGTGATTTTGGGGGACAGCAGATGTTTACTTTCGCTTTCCTTCCAAGTCTATCCATAGTGATCGTCAAGTGGAGGTAGTTCAAGCTATGGAATATTTGTTCAGAAAAAGGATTTTGAATAGCAGTCACCTGCATAATATCTTTTTTGTCGAGATGGTGGAAGAAAAACGTTATGGAGATTTTTCCTCTTGGGAGGTAAATGGAGATGCCTTTGATATGTCATTTGGTATTAACATATTTTTCTGTCATCTTTTCTCCTATTGCTGGCATATTGTCTATTAGATTAACAAGTGGCTAAAACTGAAATTTCAGTGAGACCTATTTAGCATAGAACTCTTCAGAAGAAATTCAGATGTGTTATTGTAAAGTGGCCACTACATCAGCCATCTGCAAAGCTTTATTGACACTTCCATCCAATATGGTTCACAGAGTTGTTGCCTAAGTTTCATTTCTGTTATTGATAAGAAATGAGAATCCAGAATCTTCATTATTACGCTGATGTCATGGTTTTTGATCTTGTTGATTTCTTTAACTTTGGAATTATCAATGTCATTTTAGGGATACAACATCTAACTTAGATGTGTGCCAGGTGATATCTGTCTATATGACTGTTTACACGAAAAATAAATAATGGCACGTTGATGATGAATTAAAATTTTGGCAGTTTCGGGTATCATCAGCATGTTTATTTGCATTTATTTATTTTACGTTTTGAGTTTATCCGATTTAGGATTCGTGTATAGGACTTTTCCGCACCGATCGGAGTCGGTGTTAAATTACATCGAAACAAGTCTGAACACATTTGATTAACTGTCAAAGAACGTCTTTTTGCCTTTGTCCATTATGACATAAATGATCTTAATGATCGCCTATTATGGGTACATACTATTGTGAAGAAATTTGAAGACTTCATTTCCTTGAGCATATGTAATTTATATTACAATCGGTCTTTCAAGATCGTTACATATAATCCTGATTGTATGATCGGGTCTTCGGGATTACATCCGGTCGCAACCAGAGCTTTTGACTTTGCTTCAATCTGCATTTGGATCTTTGAATTTGTCTTCGTCATGATCGCGTCATTGATTTTACTTTTGTCCCATGACCGAACGGTTGAATTTAAATTCTATCACAATCGGACCATTGGATCGCCAAGATGATCACCGTCGGTCTGTCGGAGTTGCTTCATGGTCATGATCACTCTTTTGATTGTGATCGGACCCTTAAGTTGGCTTGGTGTCCATAAAAGACATTTCCGCTCGAGGCGGGATAGATTTGTAATTTTCCTCCATCATGATATTTCTACAATTTTCCTAAACATTGGGGTGTTCTTGCAGTTTTAAAAAGACCCCGGGCATTTTTGCCTTTTTGGACATATCTGTCATTCCTCGGTTTCTCGGAGATCGCCCCGTCGTTTGACTTCCTAGACGCTCCTGATTTCGTTTCTTGACTTCTCGGAAATAGCTCCGTCATTTAACTTCTTGGGCATTCCTCGTCTTGATGTCTCGACTTCTCGGAAATAACCCCGTCGTTCGACTTCTTGGGTATTCCTCGTCTTAATTTCTTGACTTCTCGGAAATAACCCTGTCATTCGACTTCTTGGATATTCCTCGTCTTAATTTCTTAGTTTTTCGGAAGTAACCCCGTCATTCGACTTCTTGGATATTCCTCGTCTTAATTTCTTGACTTCTTGGAAGTAACCCCGTCATTCGACTTCTTAGATATTCCTCGTCTTAACTTCTTGACTTCTCAAGGTTTATTTGTAATTTTTTCCATTTCTGAGTTTTTGGTCATGATAGCTCTTGGCCATAAAAAAAGATTTATGGATTTAGATAGCTAACCATAAGCCGAACGCAAGAGAGCGCACACCGCTTCAGGGAAGGGGCGTGATCCCTCTCCACCGAGTCATGCAAACGGCGTAAACCAGAACAAGAGTATTCTTTGTGCAGTTTTTAAACCGAACCGAGGGCTTTCATGCAACTTTCCCACAAATGGGATATTTATGCAATTTTATGATATTTCGAGGGGGCCTTTTTGTAATTTTTCCACCATCGGGGATATTTTTGCAATTTTTCTACCATCGGGGGTGTTTCTGCAATTTTCTCGCCACCATGGGTATTTCTGTGATTTTTTCGCAACCGTGTTTTTTTTACAATTTTCTTGCCACCAGAGATATTTTTATAATTTTTCCGCCACCGAGGGTATTTCTGCAATGTTTTTGCCACCGGGGGTATTTCTGTACTTTTCCTATCACTGGGGGATATTTCTGCAATTTTTCCGCCATCGAGGATATTTCTACAATTTTTGTCCTTCAAGGGGTTTTTCTACAATTTCCAAAGCTTCTTCGTGACTTTATGTTATTTCTGAAATTCATTTGATTTCTCCATCATTGCAGCAACTTTGCTTCACCACAAAGATAATATCCCTAATGATAAGGGTGTGCATGCAATATATATCCCCTTTGTGGGTTTTTTCAACAACAAAGCATTTCTTCCTTCAAGCCTTCAAGGCCTTTAGGAGCTCCAAGTGCTCCTTTTACGCTAGCTTCTCAAGCTCTTCTTCTTTTTCTTCATCACTTGGGCCTCTTAGAAGTTCACCAAGTCTTCCTCATGCTGTTCTCTCCAGTCTCTTCCCTCTTGTTTCGTGTGTTTTCCTTGGAGCTCTTGGCTCCCTTTTATAGGAGGTGGAAGTGGACCGGAGGCTAGGTGGCTCCGGTGGAAGCACCCCCTCCGGTGGAAGGCAAAGAACCAAGGTATGACCCCCTCCTCCCTTCTCTTCCCCTTATTTTCTCATTTTTTCCTTTTTTTTGTGCACCGGGTGCAGGAAAGGACCGGAGGGGGGGTCCCTCCGGTTGCAAGGGACCGGAGGCCCCCCTCCGGTGTGACAGGGACCAGAGGGGGTCCCCTCCTGTTTGACAGGGACCGGAGGGGGTCCCTCCGGTCAAGGAAGCACCGGAGGCCCCCCCCTCCGGTGCGCAGGCCGCCGGAGGGGGTTCCCCCTCCGGTTTAACACCACCGGAGGGGGTCCCCCTCTGGTTTAAAACCACCAGAGGGGCCCCCCTCCGGTGCCATCCGACTGGAGGGGGTCCCCCTCCGGTCTTCGTGCCGTCCGGGAGAGAAGAGAGTGGGGCGGAGGGGGGGGCTCTGCTATTTTTTTTTCCAGAAATTTCAGGGTTCAACAATGACTTATTCAGTCTTTTGTGCATTGTAAGTAAAAGATTCATGGTCTAACTAAGCATACTCAATGTTTTTCTTAGGTATCTTTCCTTGACTTAAGAAACCGGTGTTTCCTTGTTTCATTCAGTTGAACTCATGTGCCTAGTGTCGTCTTTTGTTAACCATGTCCAGGTGGCATACTCAGTTGATGAGGCTGCACAGGTTGGGAAGCAACAAGCAATGCCAAGCATGAGGAAGGTGAAAATATTGCTTCTGAGGGTTCTACGTGCTTACCTTCCAAAGGCATTTTGTCAGTGGGGGATGGATATCTTACCCAGATGTTCAGTCTAAGCATTGCTGCACGGCTGTGTATATTGCTTTTTCAAGTTGTGAGTATTGTTTTCAATCTGCCTGCAGATCAAACATAATGAGGTGATGGAGCCTGGCATGCAACTTTATGTGCCAGTGTCTGTTGCAGAGACAAAAATTGCAAAAAGATATGACACCATACCAACTGCGACTCTGCACCCAAATGCTGATGAAATCGAGTACTTGCAGAGGCTTGTAATATACAAGGCATGCCCCCTCTCCAACCCCCGTTCCATTGCTTTCACTGATTTCTGTAAGCATCAAATCATACTTTGTGCTTCTCTCTCTCTCTCACACATGCACAGATATTGATGATTGAATTTTACTAAATAACAAAAAAAAGATGTATGTGAGTGTAAAAAAAGGATACTCTCCCAAGATCACTCTTTACAAAAAAGAAGTGTACCACACCCCCCCAAACCCTCCCCTTCCCCAATGAAAAGAAAAAAAGGAAATAACAGAAAAGAATATTATACCAGAATAATAATCTGGGTTGCTGTAGTTGGAAAATATTCAGGTCAGTTTCATTCATTGACATGAAAAGAATTACATTTTCAGGATTCTGCTATAATTGTCCTGAATAAGCCTCCAAAAGTGCCCATCAAGGTTAGTGCTTCAATGAGGCTCCATAGAGTGACACCATCGTATGTGTTTATGCATTCCCTGTACCTTGTGTTTCCAGGGAAACCTACCTGTTCACAATAGCATGGATGCTTTGGCTGCAGCAGCATTATCATATGGCAATGAGGATGGTCCCAAGCTTGTAAGTTTCTGGAAATCTGATACTTGATGCATTCAGCTTTAGATCTTTAACTTCCTGTTTTCTAGAAACTGTTTCTTTAGCTTTGCTTTTGTTTCTCTTGTTTTCGCTTTCAGCATTTAGATTGCATGAAATGATGGTTTGAAATGATGTTTTAGTTTGCTGTGTTTGTTTTGCAAGACCCCTCTTCTGAAGTTTTTGCTGTTTTCAGGTACATCGGTTTGACGTAGAAAGCAGTGGGCTGCTATTGATGGGGAGAACAAAAGAAAGTACTGCATGGCTTCATTGGTTGTTCAGTAGCATCAGCCTTGCAAAATCTTCTTCTGAGGTACTAACTGACAGGGCATTCTAATTCTTGCAAAAAGATTATTTTTGACGTATAGGCCATGTAAGATGTATTTTATCTGTCTTCTAGGTCTTTTTTTGGTTACACTATTACGTCTTCTACAATTGCTGATGCTCCACATGTAGATTTTACCTACAAATTTATAGAAGTTGATTTTTGTTGACTTTTTTTTCTTTTTTGGATTCTTAGTACGCTTCAAGGAATGTGTGGGAATTTTGAGGTTGTGCATTGACATTGCTACTGCATAAGAGTATGTCTGATTGCTCGTTAGGCCTTGTTTAGCCATGAGATAAAAGTAGTGAAGAGTTTCCATGGACAGGGTATCCAATCTTCAAATTATTTCTTTGGTTGATGTTTGGTGGAACACAGGATACTCCATCTTTCACAAATTTCTATTTGGAAAACAAAGGAACAGTTAGGGTATAATGAATTTTGAATGTTGGGGTTAGATGCCTAACTCCCTTGTTTATTTTTCTAGGAGAGACCCAAATAGAAATCAGCCGGTTACTCCACTCCTTTTTTGGCACCATGCTGCAGATGGCCCTAACTCTGCCCGCTTCTGCAGTTGTCAAGGAGGGATTTACTAGAGTCAGACATGCCTCCCAAGGAAATTGAAAATTGTTCTTAAACCAGTAAAGTTATCTTTTGTCTTCTTTCTAAAAGAAAGCTTGATGACAATAATTGTAATACTAATGTTTTACCATATTTTAAAGAACATATTGAATGGAGAAATACAAAATTAATTAGTTTTGATTTTCTTTAGTTGCTGGTAATGCTTTTGATTCTCATCAGGCTTTCTTTGTTCCTGATTGCCAGTCATTTGCTAGTTTTATGAAACAACACCATCTATTTTGTAATTATGCTTTGTGATAATTCAGATGCTCTGGTGATGCAGAATTCTTGTTTATATTAGATGCTTCGTTGGTGATATCTTATTAACTAAATTTATAGGTTTGGAATAGTGCCTGTGAAGGTACGGTGCAAAGGTATTGGGCATTGGTAATTGGCCGCCCCAAAGAAAAGGAGGGACTTATCTGTGCTCCACTTTCAAAGGTTTATCCACTCTTCTTTGATCTTGTTCTTAAGTTTATAATATTCACTTTTGCTGTTGACTTCTAGTGTTTACATTATAATAGAACTCAGTCCAGAATTTGGTGGTCTCATCTTTGTCTTGGACTCTTGATCATGGTCTTTCCCCATCCATCTGTTTCAGATCATCCATGTGATGAGATGGTTTTGAGCAAATCTTATCCAGAATTTAGAAGTCCTGTTTTTATGTTTCTGATTGTCCTTTTCCCATGCATCTGTTGCAGTTTATTCATGTAATTAGGTGGTTACATCTGTGTTGTTTGACTTACTAGGCTGCTGCTTGTCAGTTTGCATGCCTGTTCATGCCAGGCAAGCTAATAGAGAAAGTGCACTGCCACCACATTGTAATGGTACAATAAACTTCTCATGACTTCCTGTTGGAAAGCAAACAAGATGGAACACGTATGTTATCTGATAGAATAATTTGTTCCTTTAATTGGTTTTCTTGCCCATAAATGATAATTTAAGGATTGAAATTCAGCCATGGCAAGGAAATGAAGAAATGATTGTACTTCAGAATTATGTGAAGATGTGTCAAACAGCCAAAAGCATGAGATTCAGACACTGATTAATTGTAGGTGATTCTGAATGATGGTAAGACTGAAAGAGTTGTCCTAGCTCACCCCTCAGGCATAGATGGTTCTCAAGAAGCTATAACTGAGTACCGTGTGATGGGACCAACTATTAGAGGATGCTCGTGGGTTGAATTGCGTCCAGTTACTGGTCGAAAACACCAGGTAATTCCAACTTTTCTCTTCAACCATACTGCCAAGCAACAGCTGCAAATGCACTTGATTCTTTACATGCCACTTGATCTATTTCCTGCTCCATGCTATTTAGACATTCAGACCCTGCTAAGTTGCTGCAACAATGTCTAAAGTCTAAACTGATCATTCGGTAAATTGTTGCTTACTTGAGATGGAAATAATGTTCATGAAATATTCATTTTATTTAGAATTCATATTTTATGCAATCTTGTTAAATCATGACTGCTATCTTTTCTTGGATGTCCCACATCATTATGAAGGGCCAGAGGGGATAACCCACATCTTTTCGACAATTTGTTGCGCCCTGCTTAGGCTGCGAAACCCAAAGGTTTATAGTTTTCCTTTAAAAGACAATCAAACAATGGGAGAAATGCACTTTGATCAATGGCCTGTAATTGTTCTGTTTTACTTAAAGGATCATATGGATCATTGAAACACACGTCCTTCAAGCCATCGAAGAAAGTGCAGCAGCCTTATCATGATTTCATATGACCTCCTCTAACCTATGTTATCAAAGGCGACCGAGGTGATTGCCTAAGCGAGGAGGCAAGGCAAGCTGGCGACAAGTTGCCTCGCTACGGCCCAAAATGCTGAGGCGAACGCCTCAGTCGCCTTTTGGGCCACCTCGCGCGCCTGGCCTGCCTCGGCATGCCCCAGCCTAGTCCTGCAAGAGCCCGATAAGGGGATCTAGGTATAAAACCCCTCTCTTCTCTCTCTTCGATCGAATTCTCCCCTTTCTCTTCTCTCTCCCCCAAACCCTAGTTCTCTCCCCCTTGATGTGGGACATGAGCGATGGCAGGCGAACAATGGGGAGGGACTCGGGTCCCCTTCTCTCTCGGATGATCGTGGCGGTGGTACAGAGGTGGGGTGTGGGCCTCACGCCCTCCCTCTTGCAGGCACACCTCTCATAGGACACTCATCTCTCTCTGGCAGAGACAACACAATTCATTGATTCTTCATTCTTTCAAAAATGTTCTCCAAAATGAGAGTTACAGGACACAGAGAGAGAGAACAATACCCAATGATAAAAATACCCCAAACAGAGGCAAAATTACAAAACGACCCTAAAGACTCTGCAAAAAAAAGGCCCAAACATATGACGCCCATTAACTAGGAACCTAGCCCAAAATAAGATAATATATATATATTTTACTCTAAAATCAGACTTAAATAAAATCAAAATACATAACAAAATAAAATGACTTGACTAGCTTGTTGATCATAATCCGCTGTGTCATTGTCGCGACGTTCGTCAGTAAACCTAAGGAAATATGGGCCTTTTGTTTAAAATCGCTCCGCATCATTCTCCCCTGGTTCAAAAAAAAATCGTCTTCGAATTTTGAAGTGCCGAAAGACGATGAAAACGTCACATGAGGATAGACTGAGCGACTGGGGCAGATGATCACATGAAGAATATCAGGTCGCCGCTCCTCATGTGCCTCACAAAAGTCTTGCCATACCGTGTCAACATGGTACCGCTCCAGAGGTAAAACAAGATCGAGTGGAGCAACTAACAGAACAATCTTGAACACTATGTCGTCAATCAAATCTAACCCGGAAGCAACAAACAAATCATGATTCCAGACATCATGCAACATAAATCATTCTCGCATTTGTTCTTCATACTCATCTGCCCACGCGGGATCAACCTCAGAGATCACTTCTCGTTGTTCTTCATACTCATCGGCCCATGCATGATCGACGTCATATATCACTTCCTCAACTGAATAGATATTGGATCACAACTTGTAAAGACAAGCCGAGGGGATGCAGAACAGATCGTTGCGGAGGGGCAAGCACCGTTGGGACCCGAGGGGTTGGGTTGCTTGCTCTCTGAACTGCTACTATAACACGTGGGTATTGTTACGAAGATGATGTGGAACTGGACGGCGCGACTGTCAGATGGGCCGAAGGATGATCCTCATGGTGCCTATGTTATCAAAAACGCACCTAGGCGATTTTTGAGGGGAGGCTGCCCCAAACTGCCTCTCTTTCGCCACCAGAGGTCTGGTCCCAGGAGATCTTGATTGACTTATGTATTTTCGTCCCAAATTTTGATTGTATGTATGTATGTTTGCATCAAATTTTGATTGTTGTTAATTTTATTGAAAATCTTGATTGTATGTATGTATTTTTTGTGATATTTAGATAAATATTTATATATTTTAAATTATATATATATATAGTTTAATACAATGCCTCAAATGCCTAGGCCATCGCCTAGACGTTTGAGGCATGAGGCGACCCCTTGGTTGTCTCGGTCGCCTCACGTCTCTAAGTACATAGCCTGGCACTATTGATCCATTATTGGGCCAAGTTACCACCGGCCCAAATGTTGTATCAGGGTGAGGGGTGCTCGGTGGCTGGGAGTTGGTGGTTCCCGAATGGAGGCGTCGGTTAGCAGGAAGCGTGGCCTGGTTGGGGACTGATGCAGAGCTGCATTATGGTAGCGGAGGGGCGATGGGAGGCGGGTCGCAAGCGGGGTTGACAGCGTGCCGGCTGGTTTGAGCTCGTGAGGTGTCCGATTGGGAGTGCGCTGCTGCAATTATGCCGCCGGTGTGGATCGACTCCCTGTTCAGGCCCAGATAGGGGGGCAGTCAGAGAGGGGGTTTCGGTGCTGCTCCTGCCGTTCGGGCTGTGCCGTCAGAGAAGGGGGTTGAGTGGATCTCAGAGGGATTGAAAGAGGGAGTGGTGGGAGCATTAAATGCTCATGGCTCCTGTTGTTTTGAGCGAAAAATATGGGAGAGGGGAGGTGAGGGAGATAGCAGGGTGGAGAGGCGGAGGCAGAGGGCGTGCGTATGAGGAGAGAAAGGGACACAGGGAGAGGGAGAGAAGGGGGCCGACGGGGTATTGTGGCAGGTGGATGTGGGCGCTCTGGAAGGGGTGCAGCAGGTGGGAGTGGTCCAACGGTGAGTGAGCAGCGCATAGGCATGGGGCAGACAGTGCTGGCCGGCACACAGCTCCTCCTCTAAGGCGCTGGACAGAGAAAGTTAAGTGACGGGAGAGAGAGCGAGGACGAGGGCAGGGAGAGGGAGTAGGCATGTGCATTGTGCGAGGGGGGGGGGTGAGCCGGTGAGGGGAGAGAGAGGGATGGTAGAGGTCCAGCGGGGTCAAGAGAGGGGCGTGTCATACGGATGGGACATTGCTGGGTTTGCTGTGATCCGCGAGGGAAGGAACGGGGAGGAAGTGCGAACAGGGAAGGAGGGGGCCGCGGTGGGGTTGGGTTCGCAGGTGGCTGGACAGCAGGGGCGACAGTCAGGCTCACCGGGACAATTCTGGACGGGGCTGTGCAGGGGCGGGGTGTAGTGTGGGTAGTGGCGGCGGCGACGGTCTGATGAAGTGCTGGATTGAGGGGAGAGAAAAGGCAGGGAGGTGGGAGCGGCGGAGGGCGGTCACACAGTGCTAACGATGCATGGTAGGGCAAGAAATGCCGGTCAGGAAAGTCGACTAGTGTCCTGTTTGCGTGGAAGACGTAGGAGTGAAGACTGTCGCGATTGGGACAGCAAAGAGTAGGGATGTAAATGGATCGGGTTCGGCTCGGGTAGGCCAATATCATATCCTATCCGTGAAAATTTTATAAATACCATACTCGGATAATACCCTATTATTTTGGCGGGTATGGATACGGGTATATCCGTCACGAGTATGGATATATCTGCGGATATCTGTATCCGTCCATAAAGTATGAGTTTACATCAACCTCCAAGAAAATGTAAGATTTATGAGACTTAGAAAAATAGAAATTCGATCAATTCTTTCCTTTCTAAAGTAATTTTTATGTTTTATAAAAATGTCTTTACAATTTAGCAAGAAGTCCAAACTCACAAACTCAACAAGACGAGTAACGGGTTAAGTTCATGTCAAAATCATAGGCCTAACATGCACGATAAGTTATTAAGAGCGGGTTCGGATCGGGTATAGATTCGGGTGCACTAAATCCATATCCTATCCGAATATGAAACGGGTATTTTAAACATATCCAAACCCGAATCCATATCCGTTTATTCGGGTATTACCCGACCCATCACGGGTCCGGGTGATGCGGGTAATCGGGTTTGCGGATATTTTTGACATCCCTAGCAAGGAGGAGAAAGAAGAGGTGGGGTATACGGGAGGGGCGGTTGGGCACTAGCCATGGCCGACCGGATCCTATCCGCAGGGTGCAGACGGAGATAGAGGAGGAAAAAGAAGAAGAATAGGGTAGAGGAGAGGGTGACGGTGCGTGGGGTAGTTAGGGTTTTTGACCAGAGGAAAGAGGACGAAGGGTGGAAGAAGCAGATGACAGCGGTGATTGAACTGCGGTTGCGGCGACGCAGAGTGGATCTCGACTCCGTAGAAGTAGAAGTCAGCTTTGATACCAATTTGATGCGGGATAGGAGCGATGGCAGGGGAACAATGGGGTGGCCGGTGAGGGACCCAGGTCCCCTTCCCTCTCGGACAACCATGGTGATGGTATAGAGGTAAGGTGTCGGCCTCGCGCCCTCCCTCTCGCAGGGACACCTCTTATAGGGCACTTATCTCTCTCTGGCAGAGACAACACAATTCATTGATTCTTCATTCTTTCAAAAACATTCTCCAAACTGAGAGTTACAGGATACATATATAGAGAACAAGACCCAATGACCAAAAGACCCCAAACCAAGGCAAAATTACAAGACGACCTTAAAGACTGCAAAAAGAAAAGGCCCAAACATATGAGGCCCATTATCTAGGAACCTAGCCCAAAATAAAGATAATATATATATTTTTTACTCTAAAAGCATACTTAAATAAAATCAAAATATATAATAAAATAAAATGACTCGACTAGCTTGTTGATTATCTTTCGTTGTGTCGTTGTCGCGACGTTCGTCAGTAAACGCAAGCAAATCTGTGCCGTTCGTTTAAAATCGGTCCGCATCACCCCTCTTGCGTTTCCTCCCTACGACCCACGTGTGAGCAGCGAACGGCGAGCGGTGATGGCTTTGTGGATGCCGGCGAGCATTGTTTGGTGGTGAGCGGTAGACGGTGGCAAGTTGCGGACGGCGGTGATCTGGTACATCTCTCCCCTCCTCTCTCTCTCGCAGACACATACACAAGGAGGGGTCGCCCCCCCCCCCCCTCTCTCTCTCTCTCACACACACACACACACACACACGGAAAGAGAGAGAGAGAGAGAGAGAGAGAGGTCGAGCCCCGCTCTCTCTCTCTCTCTCTTTCACACACATGCACATTCTCTCTGTATCACTCTCTCTGTCTGCAAGGGAACATTCTTTGCCTCAATTCCACTACTCCGCACAACAAGAAGCTTAAACAGTAATTTGAAAATTTGTTTAAATTTGTTGTTTGATTTTTTTGTTTAAATTTGTTGTTACTTTTGTTTAAAATTGTTGTTTGATTTACATGAATTTAGTGAGTCATACAATAATTTGACACGTAGGAATGAATGAATTTAGGAAGTTTATTAGTTTTATGTATGTATTTTTGTGATATTTAGACATATATTTATATTTCTAAGTTATATATGACATTTTAATAAAATATCACCTGAAATGCCTGAAACGCCGAGGCCATCGCCTAGGTGTTTGAGGCTTGAGGTGATCCCTTGGTTGCCCCTCGCCTCGGACTACACAGCCTCTAACTTTGTAAAAAAGAAGGGATTGGAAAAGAAAGTTTGTTATTCTCCTGACCTTTTTTCCAACATCGGGCTCCTCTTTCTCTTTCTATTTGGCTTTCTTTCCAGCCATCTTCTTCCTGGTTGCATAGGGACCACAGCCTTCAGGCAACCTCCCAGCAAAACAAAATATGTGTGATATGTTCACAAGGACCTATGGCCAAATTAGCCCACTGGTTGATGCACAAATCCGGGTGGTTTAGGCTAGCCCAACCTGCAGTGAATTAGCACCTAGCATGCGATATCAGCCAGTCCCTTGGGTCTGTATGTATATGTTCTTTGTGATCAAATAGTATCCATGATTTAAATGATTCACATGATGGAAACATTGGAAGATATTTGGCTTGCATAAGTCGAGGGTTTCAGTTAAGCAAATGCAAATTACCGATGCAATTATTTTGGAATATTGGAACTCGTGAATTTAGTAGTTTTAACATGATAGCTTTTAATGAAATAGCACCACTGTGTTGTCATTTTATGCTTTATTTTAGTTTTTGCTCCCCCCCAAGCAAAAAGGAAAAATAAAAAAAATCCACCATTATTTGTGGGGGCATGAATCTAGATGATGACATTTAGAACAAGATAGTCTTTAGTCTACATTCAAAGAAAGTACACTGAATTTTCATTTTCATTTGATGCTTCATGTTTCCTTGTAGCTTTTCCCTTAAATGAAGGATTAAACTCTTACAAGTTTGTTGGCATGTGAATCAAAACTCAGCTTATTTGTTTGGTATCAGCTGTACATGAGCTTCTACATAGTAGCAGCTTGTCATCTTTTACAGCAATGACATTGATTTATATAATGCTTTCTTGTAATTACCAGCTAAGGGTGCACTGTGCTGAAGCACTCGGCACCCCAATTGTTGGCGATTACAAGTATGGGTGGTACGTCCATCGAAGGTGGCAGCAGATCCCCGGTTCAGACCGTGAGCCGATGAGCGGTGAACCTTACAGATTGCGTCGTCCAGAAGGTTTGGCGGTCCAGAAGGGGAGTGTTCTGTCCAAGGTCCCCTTGCTCCACCTTCATTGCCGTGAAATGGTGATTCCAAATGTTGCAAAATTCATTACCAAGTTGGAACACAAATGCCATGACAAGCATTGCCCGGCGCCGCCCATGAAAAAATCTGATCTTCTTCGATTTGTTGCACCGATGCCTCCTCACATGCAGATTGGTTGGAATGTCATGTCCTCATTTTTGGTGTGATTTGTTCATGAACAAATATTGCTTCAGATGTGCTGTTTATCTCTTCAGCGAGCTGTTCATTGTGCATCGGTGTTTCTTTGGGATCCATCATTCATGGAAGGCTGTCCTATTAACATACATGCTCGTTGATCCGAGGTCTGCTAGGTCGGGATCCCGGTCGCGGCGACCCGCCAAGGCCTACAAGAACACACAGGGTTGGTTGGTTGGTTGGTTGGTGGTTCGCTCATGTTAAACCCAGTGATAGGCGATAGTTAATTAATAAGTAAGAGGAGGATTTTGTCCCAAAATCACGTAGACTCGGATAATGATAACAAGGGTGGTTCGAATATTATTATTACTACAATACCAACCAAAGTTAAAGGGAGTACACGAGCGCCACGAAGGCACACGCACAGGTTCTAAATAGCATCACTTTTAATGCATTACATGCCCACAACAAGATATCCAAGAATTCATTTGGAAGGGATAATGTTTATAGAAATCAAACACTTGCATGGGTGTCCAGAATGCATGCAGTCTAGGCCCGAAACTTTAACCCTATTAAACATGCATGGCACTCTCGATACATGACAGTTTGGTCAAGGGGCGAAGAGGGTTTCTAGCCCTCTGTAAGTCTAGTTTCCAAGGAGCCAACATGTATGGAAACTGGTCACACACGTAGAGAGGAGAATTTGATTAGTTTGAGCATCACACGGGTATCAGGATGGAGGCAGGAAACAACACGCATCCATTATGGGTTATATGGATCTCCGCATCCAGTCGTTGGATGGAGCTCAAATTTTTTTTTCTGATAAAGATGGCTCTGGACCTGAATCGCGGGATAGCACCCTGACCGTTTTTAGGTGAAAGAAAGGCATCAACTCGATCTGACGCGTTTAAGGGTGTGAGTACAATAGTTGACTCGTGTTAGTTCAACTTGACACGTTTCAAAGATGGGATAGACAAATATTAAGCAGGTTATTCCTCCGATCATCTAAGTAAATGGTGTACATTACCTTGAGATATTACGTGCAATTATGTAGAAGGCCCCCCATTTGGATTTAACAAAAGCATCAGAAAAATCGTCTCTCTTACCCATAAAAGGTCGACTCTCCTATATATCCAAGAAAAACAAAATCACAATACAGCGAATCTATCAAGACACGGTCTTCCAAAACTTCATAAAATGACAATCTTTTGGTCTGTCTAAAAATTCCACGATTCCAACTATCCATGTCGTTTGAGCACTAAAAAAAACCCGGAGTCCGGTAGAATTAGCCAAGCACAAATATTATGGCTTCTCCAAAGAGCCCACTCTCCTACTGGCATCACTTTAACCCGCAAGGGCCTCCTATATAAACTTGGTCAAATCCAAGCGATCCCTATATTATTGACTGAAGACTCGATCCCAAAAACTATTGGTATTCGCACAACACTTAAAAGAAAGGCATCCCCATTTAATCAATTCCGACTCCGCAGGCTCACTAAATGGGCAAAACCCAATTGACGTGATCAGAACTCTAAGTATCGTGTTGGGGCATCTGAGTCTGAGTAGGGGTGGACATGATTTGGTTTGGTTTGATTTGGTTTGAATAGATTTTTTCTCCAATCAAATCGAATCGAATTGAGGGCTCAACCCGAACCAAACCAAACTGAACGCCTTTAAAACTAAACCAAATCGAACCGAATTAATTCGATTTGGTTCGATTTGAACCATAATTACAGGTCAAATTTAGATTGGTTATTTCATTTGAGTATTCTTACACCTTCTTACTCTCATATCATAAACACTTTTGAAAACTTGACACTAGACCATTGTTTGATGCTCATTAATTTTTTTGAAATCAAAATTTCCAGCTTATTTACTGCAATCATGTTAATACCAGGTCCTTTTCATTATCATCTTATAAGTGGTAGTAGAAGTTGATCGAGGAACTGGAAAGCATGGTAGTAGAAGTTGATCTTATAAGTGGAAACAAGACATCTACCTTGAAAGCATGTTAAGCAGAACAATTGATGTCTAATAAATAACTTCAGAGATCTAGCGTAGTAGAAGTTGATCGAGGAACTATGCACACAGAGCTAATCAGATTGTTATAAATTGAAAACCGAGCCCAATATCAGGAAATGAAATTACAAAACTATGGACTATTGAACGTCTCCGTGTGGAGCAAGAGCTAAGAGGGAGGAGACGACGAGCTGTACCAGGCACCAACAACGGTAGTCTATGTTCGACGGAGGATGGCAGCTGAAGAGGAGGGTGAGGCACCACTGCAAGCCTACACGTAGGGTGGCAGGCCGTGAGGGAAGCGGCGACGGTACAGTGGAGCTGCACGCAAGGGCGGAGAAGACTGCGAGCTGCACGCACGGAAGCGACGACGGCCGTGACCTGTGAGGGATCCGGCTGCGGCCTGCGAGTTGTCCGGCGGAGGGAAGTGGGGGTCCGGCAGAGCTGGCTAGCTGCACATAGGGGCGGTGGCAGGCGATTTAGGTGAAGGGTGCCGTGAGGGAAGCAACGGTCCGGCAGAGGCGGAGCTGCAGGCGAGGGCGTCGGCAGGCGAGGGCCGTGAGGCCGCGAGGGGTGAGGACTGTGAGCCTGTGAGGCCGTGAGGGACTAAGGGGTGAGAGGCGACTGCTGGGCCGGTGACCTGCGACAGGCGTGCGGAATGTGCCTCTGCGCCTGCGGACCTGCGGTGCTGCCGTGCTACGGGGTGAAGGAGGCCTGGAGGGGTCGCGTGGCCGTGTGCGGTTTCACGCCGTCGCGGTGTGTGCGAGATGCGAAGCAGTCGAATGGGTTAGAAATTAGGGTGAGTTTTAGGGTTTTAATAAGTGGACAAAATTACTCGTGATAAATCGGTTTATCCGGTTTGGTTTGATTTTTAGTGATCAAAAATCAAATCAAATCGATTATTTAAAATACGGTTCGATTTTAAACCAAATCAATTTTTTTAGAATTTTAACTTGAACCAAACCAAACCAAATCTATCGGTTCGATTTGATTTTTGCATTGAACCTGAATTATACTCACCCCTAGGTCTGAGAGGGCAAGAGATATTACACTTTCCCTACCCCACATGCATGAAATGAGGTGAACAATCTTAGAAAGCTGGAAAGGATGTACAAAACAGGAATATGGTTCAGTTAGGCTTCATGGCAGTGGGGAGTCTCATTTTTGTGGTCATATTTTGTATTGGAAGGTCTTTCGGAATGAAGAAGATGCAATTTGAAACAGGCACAGTAGCGCATGCAGTAGTTCCAGGGGGAAGCACCCGTGATCGATCTCGAGCTCCCCCCGCAGGGGGGGGATCCCCGGGTTTAGGGGCGCTGGGGTTGTATGGTGCCCCCTCCCTACCCCTCGTGGGCTCTTGAGGTTAATTTCAGGGCTTCGTCCCTGCTAGGTTTCGAACCCCTCCCCTTCTTGCCCCCTCCCCTACCTGTGTCCCCTCCTCTCTGGTCAATGGGTCACATTGTACAAAAAAATAAAGAATAAAAAAAAGGGGGAAGAAGGAGATGCAATTCTAGGCCATTTTTGCCCCCTATGGAATGGAAAGGTCTGTCAGGAATGATCATCAAACATCCATGGAAGGTCTTTTTAGGACAGGGGCAGAGAGGGGCACGTGAAAGTAGGCATCAAGTGATACCGGGTTATACTACATGGAGTATTGGCCATATGGATAGAGATGCCCAGGAGCATTGCAAATTATATGTCAATGCGGGCCATTATTGCCTGGATGGATTAGTGATGATGTGGGATGAAGTACTATATGTAGCAGGTGGGAGTTCTATTTCTGGCAAATCCCCACTTTTGGTATAATCCCATCGTCTGATTCTACTTAATTTCACAAAAAACGTTAGTTAGTGGTGGGATTATGAAATAACACATGAGATTAATGCCTACAGTTTACTAGCTATCTGGCTGGTACTTGTGCTGGGGGACATCAAATTAACATTCATATATCGAGTTCTCCTGTGCTTGCAATTTCCTATATCCGTACGTATATATATCAAGGTTTCACGTGTTGCAATTTCATATATCCGTACGTATACCAAGGTTTCCCATGTTTCATATATATATATATATATATATATATATATATATATATATATATATATATCCAAGATACACAACACTTTTAGGCAGATCTAATTAATTCTCCCAAGTTGTATCAGCTAGGTATATATTCATGATCAACTTATAAAGTTCTGCATGCATGCATGTTAATTAATTAACATCAGATATGTTAGCATGTGGCCAATCAATAATAGCACCGACAGTGCTGTTAGGGAACCACTCACCGGGTTTCCCGGATCTTGTCTTGGGTGCACTGTTGAAGTGGGACGGAGGGGAGGTGGTGCGATGCACCCCTTTAATAGAGATGGCCTGCCATCGGGAATGACACAAGAGATCTACAGATCTTTGAAGAATAACCCATCTCGCCGGAGTCCCCGACCCGTCCGGAAGGAAACCCACCTCGAAGGTAAACCTACACTGGTATCAGAGCGTAGATCGATCCGACCATCGCGCCGCTACCATCTGCTGCTCCTGTCCTCCTCACTCACCAACGCCGCGGTTGCCGCTGTCGTAAGCCGCTACCGTTGCCAATCACTGCCCAGTCGCCACCGCGAGCTGTCTCTTCAGCCCTCGCACTCCCGACCGCCGCTACCGCCTGCCGCCGCCGGCCTCCTTAAGCAGCGCTGCCGCTGCCACTGCTGCTGTTGTACGCCGGTGCCACCGGACTGCCCGCCGTGCTACACTTCTCGCCTTCGCCGACGCCGCGTGCCGCTGCCGTTGCTCCCCGCGGCTCCAGTCGCCGTTTCATTGCCCCATCCCTGCCCAGTGCTCGCGACCCCGCCCTGCTTGCGACGCCGCCGCCGCCGAGCTTTCCCAGATCTCGTCCGGCATCACTGCTGCCGCCCTCACACGCCGCAGCCGTCGTGTCTCCACCGCTACGCCATCGCCACCGCCCTGCAAAAACCTCCCGTGGAGCTGCTCGTAGCCGGCCTCCTCTACCACGCCGGCCACCATCGCCGCCACGATCTGCTGCTGCCGCCCGTCCGCTGCTGCCCGCTGAGGCTCCCTCCAGCTAGGGCCGTGCTCCGCCGTGAGAAAGGAATCTGCCGCCGCCTTGCTGCAGCTCGGACCCCGCCTTGCCATCCGTCCTCGCAGCACCCTGTCGCCGCTGCCGTTACTGCGCCGCGGCACCACACCCACCGGCCTCCCTCACACGCGGCCTCCCAGCTCTGCCAGGTAAGTGCCCTCGCCACCGTAGGAAGGAAGAAGAGAAATAACAAAGTTAATTAAAAAAAAGGGGGGGGGGGGGGGGGGGGGGCAGCTGCCTCCCATGTGCGGAAGGGACAATAGAATAGAGAGAGCCCGAGAAGGAGGAAATAACACCGTGGCACACCTTCACGTGAACCACGGGAACCAATAATTTTTTTTCAAAAGCCTGCCATTGGTCAGGCAATAATAAAAGGGTTAGTGGACAGAGAGTCACTTCACATTAAACAGAATCCATCATCCGTTGAACATAGAAAGTTGTGAAGTTTTAAAAAAAAACTTTTTTACAATTTATGCTGTGACCGATAAACTCTTCACTGCTACACATGTTAATTTAGTTGTTTAGTTATTGAAATATATAAATTAATTTTAAAATACCCTATCATTTGGCAGACATAAAAAGTAAGGAGCCTCTCATCAGATAGAAGGGGACACAACGTATAATACATTCACAGGAGGTTCTCATAAGATACTGTCAGTTAAAATAAAAAGATAAACTGTACTATGCACATATTCACGTAAACCATTTTATGTGTTTTATTTACACAATAAAAAATTGTACTTAAAGAAACCAGAGGCCTCCCATCTGTCTAAAGGACACATAGAGGTGTTAGCCCATGTATTTTTATATATTAAAAGAGTTGATAAAATATATGTATAACATTTTTATCTTTGCTTAACATTAATTGCATTTATATTCTATCTATATATATTCTATTCAGATAATAATTTATGAAGGGGTTATATTTTTTTTTGATAACAGCATGTTAATTGTACATATATCATGTCTATGTTATTATAGTCTGTTGATAATATCCTGATTCAAGTTAGTTATTGATTAAAATTAGTTACATTGATAATCTGTTCAAATTGTAGAGATATATTTAATTAATTTCTAAATAATTTTATATTTATAGTTATATCTCTATTTATTGACATTTAAATACATACATAGATATTCAGGACATTTGTCATTTAGTGTTTAAAAAAATAGTCTTATATATTTAGTCTTATTTAGTCGTAAGTTAATCGTTACTTCTTAATTACTTTGCTCATATTAATTAAACAAGATTAAACAAAATTGCAAAACACCTCACAAATAAATGATAGAATTAATCAACACAAATCTTAGTTTAATTTTTATCATCATGTTTAGGTTTATTAAATTAAGCTACCGTATTTTCAGATTCACTTTATTCATAATGGCCAGTAAACTCATTGCTTCGGAGTTGGCAAAATTAGACAAACTTAATGGAACCAACTTTGACATGTGGCACCGGAAAATCTGATGCTCTTATCCATGACAACATAGAACATGTCATTGACACCAATGCTCCAGAAGTTATTGAAACATCCACGGAAGTGGAAAAGAAAAAACGGGAGTAATAGTTAATAGATGACAAAAAGGCTAAGAGCCTAATGCTCATGTTCATGGAGGATAATTTAATAAAGTTTTTCGAAAGTTACAAAACCTCCAATGAAATGTGGAAAGCTATCAAAGAGAAGTATGACACCAAAACAGTGGTGAATACTCAACTCTTATTGCATCGTTACAACACATGTAAGATGCAGGAAGGTGATAGCGTTGTCGAGCATGTGAATAAAATGATTGTCATGGCTAAAGAGCTATCGACCGCTGGAACCGAAATTCCAGAGAAGATGCAGGTGGCGACTATATTGAATAGTTTGCCAGTATCATTAGACATGGCTGCCACAACCTTAAGAATGAGTGGTTCTATTGTAAGTGTCACAGATTTGCCAGCTCGGTTAGCGATTGAGCAGGACATTATGGCCAGGAGAAAAGAACTAGAAGCGCACTTGCAGGAGGCCAATGCCGTACACCGAAAGCCCACCGGCCAGAATCGTCCACTCAGAACGCAAAGGCCCAAGTTTAAGGGCAACAAATTCCAAGGCAAAGGAAAGAAGGTTCCTCGTGGTGCTTGCTACTCATGTGGGAAGTTTGGCCATTTTATGGCAAATTATCCCCAAAAGCAAGGCAATGAGGGTGGAAGCAAACACCCAGAAAATAGAAGAGCTAGAAAGAGAGAATTTATCAGCGTCACAGAATGCAATGCCGCGATTGTCGACTCAAATGAATGGTGGGTCGATTCTGGAGCCACTCGTCATATTGCAAAGACGAAAAAGGGGCTGGTGATGCTAAACAAGCTAAAGGCGAGCGAACATAGGATTTACATGGGTAACAACACCTATCTGGATGTAGAATGTGTTGGTACATATAGGCTGGATCTTGGAGAAAATATCATGGTCCTCAAAGATGTATTCTATGCACCTAGAATCCGGCGGAATCTAATATATGTACCGGTCTTGATGAAAAATGGCCTGGAAGTGCGGTTCTATAATAATCGAGTGTCAATAGGGAAGGATAAGAAAGTACTTGCTATGGGGAGGTTTGTCCCCGAACATGATTTATTTTGTATCCCTGTAATTGACACTGAGAATAATAATATTGAAGATTCTGAGTATTCCTTGTGTTCTTTATCAGAATGTGATCTATGACATTTTAGATTGGGACATCCCGAAAAATCTAAAATGGAACAAATGATTAAAATGGGCCTACTGCCGGGTTTGTCAAAGGTGGAATTAACACATTGTGAACATTGCTTAGTAGGAAAGATGACTAAGAAACCCTTCACAGTAGGTCATAGATCAAACGAATTGTTAGGGTTGGTCCACTCGGATATTTGTGGCCCCCTAAGTATAAAGACATATAACAACAAGGAATATTTCATAACCTTTATAGATGATTATTCCAGATTTGCCTATGTTTATCTGATTTATGCAAAATCAGAGGCATTTGATTGCTTCCGAAAATATAGAATGGAAGTGGAAAGGCAACATGGAAGGAATATTAAGGTGTTAAGAACGGATAGAGGTGGGGAATATAACTCAAAAGAATTTGAGTTATATTGTCAAGAACACGGAATCAAAAGATATGTGACAATGCCTTATACGCCACAACAAAATGGTGTGGCAGAAAGAAAGAATAGAACTTTGATGAATGTTGTTAGATGTATGCTATCGCATTCAAGTCTCCCTAAGAATTTGTGGGGAGAGGCATTGCTTACGGCAAATCATATCTTAAACAGAATTCCCACAAAATCCGTAGAGAGTACACCTTATGAATTATGGAATGGGAGGAAACCCGATTTGAGTCACCTCAAGAAGTGGGGGTCTATTGCCCACGTTCTCATTCCGAGTCAACTTAGAGATAAGTTGGACTCAAAGATATTGAAATGTAGATTCATAGGGTATTGTGAGAAATCATCTGGTTATAGATTTTTCATAAAGAAAAATGGATCATTGAATATAGGATGCGATATTTCTAGAAAATCTAGAGGAAGAGGAATCTCATGAAAAAGAGAAGGAACCTCTGGTTGTAATAGATGATGACTATTACAATGATGTCCCTAGAAATGATCCAGAAATTGAGGAAGAACCTCAAAATATGGAAAATGAACCAGTACCTATGAATGAAATGCAGCTGGTCAACCCGGAATAGGCAACAAAAGATTGAGAACTCCACCAGCATGGATGGATGATTATCATTTGTATTCCTGTGAGCCTTCATGTCTGATGATAGACATGGAAGACGAAAATTACGTAGATCCCATGAATTATGTAGATGCGAAGAAATCGCATGATACAGAATTATGGCAAGATGCCATGAATGAAGAAATTGATTCTATGAAAAGGAACAATGTATGGGAATTATGTGATCTTCCAAAGAATCGAAAGACTATAGGATGCAAATGGGTATTCTCGAAAATGCTTCGAGCTGATGGGTCTATTGATAAATATAAGGCCCGGTTAGTTGCCAAGGGGTTCACACAGAAACCATGTATAGATTTTCAAGAAATCTATTCTCCAGTGGCTAAGTTTGCATCCATAAGAATGATCTTGGCAATAGTTTCATATTTTAATCTGGAGCTGCACCAGATGGATGTAAAAACAGCATTCCTTAACGGAGAGTTGAAGGAAGACATCTATATGCAACAACCTGAGAGATTTCAGGTAGAAGGCCAAGAGAAAAGGTATGCAAGTTGAAGAAATCAATATATGGTTTAAAACAATCTTCTAGACAATGGTATCTCAAATTCCACGAAGTAGTTGTCCAACTAGGGTTTGCTTCAAACAAGTTGGATAACTGTGTATATGTCATGAATAGTGGGAGTAAATATATCATGTTATCCCTATATGTGGATGATATTTTACTCGCCAGTAATGACATAGAAATATTGAATAAAGTCAAATTTGAACTCAGTGGAAAGTTTGAGATGAAGGACATGGGTGAGGCATCCTATGTTCTTGGTGTACAAATCCTAAGGGATAGAAAGTCTAGAATGTTGAGTATAAAACAGGAAAAATATTTGAGGTCTGTACTAAAGAGATTCGGAATGCATAATAGCAATCCGGCACCTACACCGTTAGTCCATCAGAAACGTTGTGTAAGGGTCAATGCCCCGGAGAGGGACAAGAGCCGCTCATGGTGCCGTATGCACAAGCAGTCGAAGCTTGATGTATGCAATGATGTGTACAAGACCGGACTTGGCATACCCAGTCAGTTTGGTAAGTAGATACCAAAGTAATCCTGGTCCAGCACATTGGGAAGCTGTTAAAAGGATTTTGAAATATCTGAGAGGAACTTTGCACCACAGTCTTGTTTATCAAGCTGATACGCTTGAGGTTCTCGGATATTCGGATGCAGACTTTGGAGGAGATAAAGATGACGGAAAGTCCACGTCGGGACATTTGTTCATCTTTGGTGGTGCTGCTGTTTCTTGGGGAAGCAAGAAACAAGGGTGTGTTGCTCGATACACACAGAAGCTGAGTACGTTGCATGTAGTACAGCTGCTACTCATGCAGTTTGGATCAGAAGATTCTTGAACGATTTGAATCTCAACTTGGTAGATGACCAATTGAGATGTACTGTGATAATCAGGCGGCTATTAGCCTGATTAACAGTGGAGCAAACAGTTCAAGAGGAAAACATATTGAAGTACAATATCACTATATTCGAGATATTGTACAGAAAGGGGAAATAAAAGTGACTTATGTTCCCACAAGTGATATGATTGCTGATCCATTGACGAAAAGTATCTCAGCAGAAAATTTCATTAAACATGTTGGCTTAATGGGGCTTAGGAATATATAAGCCAGAAAGAAATATTTTCATGGATAATGAAAATAATGATACCTCTGACGGATAGTGGGAGTGTATCGGAATAGTACTCACGTATAGTGAGACTATGAGAAGAATGATACCTCTGACGGATAGTGGGAGTGTATCGAAAATACTACTCATGAATAATGAGAGTATTAGAATCGTGATGGTGAGTGGAAACATTACTCACGGATAGTGGGAGTGATTCAAAGGAAATATTATATTACTCACGGACAGTGGGGATATAATAATTTGTTGGCCAAGTGGGAGATGTTAGCATGTGGCCAACCAATAATAGCACCGACAGTGCTGTTAGGGAACCACTCACCGGGTTTCCCGGATCTTGTCTTGGGTGCACTGTTGAAGTGGGACGGAGGGGAGGTGGTGCGATGCACCCCTTTAATAGAGATGGCCTGCCATCGGGAATGACACAAGAGATCTACAGATCTTAGAAGAATAACCCATCTCGCCGGAGTCCCCGACCTGTCCGGAAGGAAACCCACCTCGAAGGTAAACCTACAAGATAGTCAGGGATTACATTTTGTCATAAAGTTGGTCCTCCAAAATTCATGTACGTTGTCAATACCTTCCCACTCCTTTTATATGTGTCTTATTACGCTGAGGGCAGACCTCCCTAGCTGGCAGGGTACGTAATTAATGTGTGTTTTAAAATGAATAATGTGTGTCCTCATAATCTCAATGCGTTTGGAGCTTTTGAGTTAATAATTTTGAGTCGTATGATGACTCAAATCGCTAAGTATGACTTATTAAAATTTGCAACTTTTTAATTAATTTCCTTCTTAATTTTAGTTAGGCGGGTGCTCCTGCGTCAATGACTCATCATTAATTAATGTTCCTCCTGGTCTGACTCAGACCGTCCGAGAGATCGAGGCGGGCAGGAACCAGCTTGCGCGCGTGAGTAATTAACTGAAGGGAACTATATATATATAGATCAAGGGCCCAGATGCTGGCACCATGGTAAATAACCATGGTGCCGGCCCCATGTGAACATCTCTCATATATATATATATATATATATATATATATATATATATATATATATTAGCGTCAGTTTATTTTTCAAATAGGATGGCATATTCGAGAGGAGAGCTCGAATACGCCGTCCGAGCCCGGTTAGCGGCTATTCCGCATCTGGTATCCGAGAAATAAACCGGCGCTTAAAGATCATGTGGGTCAGATCTTAATTAGAATAAACTCACAGGTTCAGATCTGATGCGGGACGAGACCATGGACACGACAAGCTCGTGACTGTCCCTTAACGAGGGAAGCGTCGGACGTGCGCGGTTGAGAAACCGGCAATGAGCTAGGGTGATCGGCTCTCTCGTGTGCCCGGATCGGGTCACGGGACGGTCTCGCTCACTCTCTCGCAGCAGCGGTGATATGAAATTATAGCGAGATAGGTCCTAAAATATGCTCTCTAGCAGTGGCATAAACAAATATATATGAAAATAAGCAAATGCCGAGTGTAGGGAGCGAGAACAATACCTCCACGCGCTCGGCGTGGGGAAGACGGACCCGGCCGAAACTCGTACTCCCAGGATAAATATTACACAATGATGACAACAATGAAATATCGCCCACTCCATGCAGGGAGGTAAAGGACTACACAATGGGGCCCGGGAGGACCGAATTCGGGTTGACGGGCGGCTTCTCGCGTTGATTCGGCAGCACCCGAACTTGTGACGGTGGGGCCCACATGCTGTCCGGAGGGGCCGTGTGGGACCCGATGGCACCGCTGTAGTGGGGACACTTAGGGAAGTGCTCCCCGGGCTGGCGGCACGCTGGTTCGCCGGCCGGAGGCGGGGCGGCTCCGTTCGGCACCGGTCGGAATAACCGGCCACGGATCTGCAGCTTCTAGTTTTCAGCGCGCGTCCCGGCGAGAACGGGCGCTGCGATCAGCCTCAATGTCGGATCGACACGAGACTGGCGCCGTTGGAAAGCTAACTTCAAATCCTTAAACCTAGGCCTAGAGATCTGGCCTGGATCTGCACGGATCTGGGCTTTAATGAATTTACAACTTCCTGTTGTACAGTAGCCGAACACTCAGATCTGTAGGGCTATTCTCTGAGAACTGCCTTTGACCGCTATGAAACCCTTGGATTCAGACTTCGACCTATTCATGAAAGTTGTGGGAAATGGAGCTAGGAAAATGGAAAAACTAGTTTGGATAAGTTTGGATGTGGCTACAAATTGATAGGAGTTTTTCACTAACAGTGGGTCGGATCTGGAAATGGGCTGAAAGCAATGTAGCTGAGGTAGAACACGAATTTTGAAAAATGGATAGATGGCGGATAAAAAATCAAAAAAATGGTGGATGTAGGGGATGATGGATAGAACTCCCAGTAAAATGGGGAGCCTTAAAAAAAATCAAAAAGAAAGTCGGAGATGAGAAACTCAGAGATGATGTCACTGTAGACAAAGACAGGACAGATCTGGGAGTGATTAAAGACTGAAATTGTAAAAATATCAAACGATGGATTTTGGACCTGAAATGTTTTGTGGATGGTGGGGTGGAAGATAGGAACACACCATAAAAATTAAAAACCGCGAAGTGGCCGTGGTTGGTAGCAGGAATTTCGGGAAGACACTGCTGTCTGCCAAGGACATAACTTCACCGGTGGCTCGTTGGCGGTCCGACGGCAGCACAAACGGCGGCGGCTGCGGCACAGATTACAACCAGAGATTGGGGAAGGGGAATAGATATGATTTCACTCTAGAAAGGGGGTTGGAGAGAGAAGAACATCAGGAGGAGGGGCTGGGGGCGCAAGAAGCTTCAAGCATTCAACACAGTTTTCTGATTTTTTTCCTTGATTTTTACATGAAAATACAAGCTTATATATGACTCCAATCAAATCAATTGTGCACCCTTGGATCTAGGGATGGGGATTGAAGGGCTGGGATGTAATGTGAACAACCCACCTAATACATTTTTTTTAATCTAACTTGACCATTTCTATTCAAACTTAGACTAATTCCATTCCAACTCTACCTAAATCACACCTACCTAGCCTAATAGGACAAGGAAGAGGGCGCCCCCCTTCATGGGCTTCTCATGGGCCTAGGCTGGTCCAATGCCAACCACTCAAGTCCAATAACCCATGTCTAGACTTGGGCCTTCCAAGTCTTGGTGGTCCATGAGAGGAGAAAGCCCACTTGGGCCTTAAGTGGCTATTAAGGTCCAATATGAACTAGACTTCTAATGGACTCTACTAATGGCAACCTAGCCATGGACTTTACATTACAAGTGGCCCATTGGCTTGTTATAAGCCTTACAAGGAGAGCCCAAATGAAAGAAATCAAAAAAAACATACACTTTCAAGCCAATACAACTCATACTACACACCTATACAAGCCAATACACACAATACCATCCCATAAGCCCTTGATGTCCTCATCAATTCTCCCCGGGTGGGAGGAACTCGACCCCGTCGAGTAGGGGTATGGATGCTCGAGTACTCCGGCGGATCCATCACCGTGCCAAGTAACGCGGGTATGCTCCACTCCAAGTGACCGTCACCTGCTCATTCCATATATACTCGATATGCACGAACTGCTATAGGATAAAGGTGGACACTCCGAATGGGCACTCTCAAAAGGGAAGGAAGCGGCTCGAAGACTCACTAGGAATCACCGCTAAGTCCCTGTAGGTGACTGATCCGGGTATAGATCTAGAACCGATCACATACTCATCGAATGAGTCCACTCGCCTCTTACTCATAAGAGAACGACAATGAGCTTGCACAAGACACATGCAGACAAACGACACACAAACCATGCAAACAAAACACACAAAACAAACCACACTGACTCACGCACGACTCGAGACTAAGGTGGTGACATCAAGCTCACTAGGTGGCGGCATCCTGGGCGGCCGGAGAGCCGTCCAACTCTTCCCCCCCCTAAGGCATAGTACTCATCGGCTAGTGCCTCATCGGCCACGTAATTGACATACTCAAGCTCGGGAGGCACAGATTCTCCAACACCTAGGGCTAGGGTGGTGCGAGCGGGACACTCACTGGCAATGTGGCCAAACCCGTGACAGTGGAAACACTGCACTCTCGACCGACTACTCTCTCCTATAAAAGGGGCCTTACCCTTATCATCCCGTCGGGTAGGGGGTGTAGGAAGCAATGGTGGAGGTGTAGGTGCCTTGGGCAATAGTGGAGGGGGTGTCGGTGCCAGAGGACGGGCTATAGGAGCCGGGGGACGGGCAATGGGTGCCGGTGGTTGGGGTGGAAATAGATCCCGGGGTGGAGGAGGGCGAGGCCGTGAAGCGAAGTTGTAATGCCCCGGATTTTTCCGATATTTTTCGAATCATTGTAGTGGGTCTCGGAGTGTATTTTGTGCTTTACACGTATTTTTCCCTGATGTGCCTTCGGAACTCTTTGCAGGGCAAACCGTGGCGTTCTACGACTCCGGGACAGTACCACTGCGTTGTGTTCCTTCCGAGGATCGCGGAGGTAATTTTTCGTAATTTTTTGAATTTATCGAATTTTCGGGTTTTCCTATATATACTAACCCTTTTCTTTCTCCCCTCTTCTCCGGCGGCCGACGGAGCGAGGCGGGGGCGAGGTGGAGGTGGCGCGGGCGAGGATGCGGGCGAGGACAGGTGAGGATCGAGGCGGAGGAGGCGCGTGGAAGCTTGGTGGCGCGATCGCGAGCCGGCGAGGGTTTCGCGGCGTTTTCTTCGTGGATCGGCGTCCACAACGCGTCGTTTCTTCGGTGGAGGTAGGGAGATGGACCCTCAGCCCGTGTACTTCCTTTCCCGCGAGTTTCGTAGGCCGTGGTGAGCCGAGCGGGCTAAACGGGGCGTTTTGGGCAAAATGCATGTTTTTGGGGTGTGAGCCGGATCTCCCGTTTTATGGTGTTTTTGGGCGATCCAGGGGTTTAGATGCATGCCTAGGGGCTTGGGGAAGGTTTCCCCTTTTGTTTCCCCTTCACTTGGGGGTGAACGGGGCGTGGCATGGCTTTTCCCGCGGTTTCCACCGTTTTCGGGCACGGACTGAGAACGCGCTAGCCTTGGGTAGCGCGTTCTTGAAGGTCGCGCTGCCCCGATAGGGCGCGTTCATCGGAGAAGATGAACAGTAAGGCGGTTCTTGTCGCGCTATGGGGTCCTAGCGCGTTCTGCCCTGTCGCGCTAGGGGTCCCTAGCGCGTTCTTCCTTGTCGCGCTAGGTGATCCTAGCGCGATCTGTGCAGTCGCGCTATAGGGATATAGCGCGATCTGTCGTGTCGCGCTATAGGTACATAGCGCGTTCTGCTTGAACGCGCTATGGACCTACAGCGCGTTCTTGGAGGTGACCAGCCGGGCTGCCCGGGGCGGGCGATCTGCGGCTGATCGTGCTCCTCGTGGGCCGTGTGTGCCTTGGACACCCAGTGGAGTTCCGTGACCGTGTTTTGGGGTGTCTGGAGGTTCCGTTTACCTCGTTTTACGTGCCCGCGCGCTTAAGGGTCCGGGTGACCTCTTAGCGTCCGTTCGCATTGTGTTGGTCTCCGGTCGACCCGGTTGGGACCCAGTGGTCGACCTCCGGCCTTGTGAGTATCCCGGGCACCCCATGGGTTCCGTGTCCTTGTTTTGGGGGTGTCAGGAGGGACCGTGTTACCTCGATTAGCGTGCCCATAGGTGTGGTGGGTCCGGGTGACCCCACGTGTTCCGGGCTCTTGTGTTACGCTTGATCGAGTCACCGTGTGTCGGTGTGTGTGCGGTGGGGTCTCCCCCGCATATCGTGGGTTCCTTTGGAAGGCGATTCCCGTGTGGGCCATGTGTTTGGCCTTGGACAGTGAGTCCAGTTGTCCGGCCTGGGGCTGGAGGTTTCCCGCTTGCTTCAAGATGGGAAATCATCGTGGCGGCTTGCGTGCTGCCTTGGGAATCGTGCTTCTGTGTTTTTTCGTGTGGCCCGTGTGAGTGGCCTTAGTCCCTTGCGTTCCCTTCCCGAGGGAGTGGCCTTGGCGACTCGTGTGTTGTCTCGGTACTCGTGCTACCGTGGTTTTAGACCTAGAGATTGGACTAGATTGATGGCCTTGTGCTGTTGCGTGCAACGGTCTTGACCCCGAGTCTTGTGACTCAAGGACCGTTGACTGTAGTGCGTTTAGAGGACTGTCCAGAGTCCAGTGGCTTAGCGCCACTTGAGTTTTCTCGACTCTAGTGCACGGTGCGTGCGTGGCCGTGGACTGTGAGTCCTGTTTCTTCTCCGACTGTGGTCACCGTGCGACGGGGCCGGTACGCGGGGTTGTCCCCGTACGTCGTCGGATTCGGACGTTGTTTTCCGTTGACTTGAGAGTCTACTCCTTCAGTGACCCTCCACTAGTCGTAGCCCACCAGTACGAGGTGCTGGTCTCACCTGGGAGTGGTGTACGGGCACCCACCTTTCGAGACGGTTTGTGGACCGGTTACCGTAGGCCCCTCGTCGGTAGCCAGAGTCCGGCTACGGGGGAAAACCGGTCAGAGGACCAGACCTAGTGACGCAAGGTCTGTGTGTGCACACGTGGTTGGGGGCGGTTGGACCCACGTCGACGGGCGTGACCCCAGCTAGTTACTTGTTTGTGGTTACTTGTACGGTGTTCGCGCCTCGGGTAGGACCTACCACGTCAGGCGGTTCACCTGCGGTGCGGTGTAAGACGTCAGGGGACGCTACCGGCTGTGCTTCTAGTGGGTGGTACTCCTGTCGAGTACGGAGTGTCAGACTATCAGTCTCTGTGTCTTTGACCTTCGGGTTTTTGGTCGTGTTGACCGGTGAGTTCGGTTGTTTCATCTTGGCGCGTGTGTCGGTTCTTGCGCCGTGAGATTAGTGCTAGTGGCTTTACCGAGGTTGGGTCTTGTTGTGCGGTACCCGCGATCGGATGGTCGGGGTTGCACCTTGGACAGCGTGTCCAGGTCGGCTGTGTCCGGGGGACAGGCCTCTACGGCGCGGTTGCCGTGTGTTCTTACTTCGGTAGGTGGTACTAGCGTGGTTCGGTAGCTTCGACTGCGTGGTCGAGGTCTGCCTTCTGGCAGTAGGAGTAGCTGTAGTGCCGAGTTTTGACCGGCCACCGGTTCGCTGTTCCTGCTGTAGTCGTAGCTCTCCTGTCCGCTACCGCCGTTGTTTCCGGTTGGGGTTCCGCGGGATCCCTGCTGAGTCTCTGTTTTGGAGACTCATTCCCTGCTTTTCAGGTGTGGCGGTTCTTCCTCGAGGTTCGAGGGTGCGGAGCGGAGGTTCTCAGTTGCCAGCTTGCCGGGCCGAGTGTTCACTTGGCATGTGGTACGTTTTACTGCTTTAGACTGTACTTTCTGTTGGACTGGACGCTGTTGTAGCTGTAGTTGTTCTTTCTTTCAGCTTGTTGTTGTTGGTTGTCCTGCTTTATTTCCTATTTCTTTGTGCCTCCACACTCCTTTTAGCCCTTCCGAGCCCTCCCGGCTCGTGGGCGGCGGTGCGAGTCTCGGGTTATCGGGCCTTCCCGGTAATCGGATTCTCGGGTCGTTACAGCTGGTATCAGAGCGGTGGTTGTGGACGTACATAGGAATTCGAAATATTGCAGTGATCAGAGTCCATAAGGTCCAGTACAGTCGGCAGTTGGCTTAGGGTTTTGTGTTCGCTTTCCGCCTTGTTTCTCGCTTGAGAGCTTGAGTGCGCTGTGCGGCGCTGTGAAGGTGGTTGCTGTCAGCGGCTTTCGTGCCAGCATGGGGTCTAAGGATCGAGGTTGAGAGCCTTCTCCCTCATCGGTGGTGGCCTTGGTTGTGCTGCGTTGGGCAGAGGTTGCTGGCAGGCGTGAGTTCGCGGTACTGCGTTCGAGGAACCTGCAGTGTGGTCAGGTGTCTGGTGCGGACTGTTCGTGGTTAAGTGGCCGTGAGCGTGCTTCGAGGGAGCTGCTGTCGATTTTGGCCACTCCAGCTTGAGGTTTGTCCAGCTCCTGAGGCGTTCTGATCGAGAAGTGTGCTCCGGTGAGCGGAATGTCTTCTCGATGAGCTGCTGTTTCGTCGAGCCTGATGTCCTTGTCGTGCTCTGTGGCGTCAGAAATGACGTGTCGGTCCCGACTGTTTTATGGATTTCGAGGCAGGATTGGGCTGTGGTGTCCCAGTAAGTCTTTGCTCCTGCGTTCCTGTCAGTGGATGGGTTGTGTTCACCCTGGAGTTGGCTTGAGATGTGAAGGCTCCGCGGTGAGTTCGGGACTCGAGGATGAGCGTTGGCAGTTGCCGGTTATGGCTCGTGTTGCGGCTCTTGGCATGCCGTGTTGCAGTTCGAGGAATTGCAGCGGTGATGCATCGAGAGATGCTGTGATTGTGGTCCGACGTGACGCTCGTCGAGTGTGTCGGAGGCGCTGACCTGATGGAAGCGATGGTTTTCCTTGGTGCTGGATGGTGCTGTTTCCAGCGTGCGCGAGGTTTGAGGTCAGGTCGAGCAGGGAGTTCTTCCGTTAGTCGGAAGTGCGTTTGGTCTCCCCTTTGGTTGGAGAGATTGTGTTGGGTTAAGGTTCGTCGTCTTGCATTGCGTGTTCGGATTGGTTGGCCTTGTATGCCATGAAGTCCGTGCGAGACGTGCTCCTTGCCTTGGCAGGGTGGTTGCCTGTGAGAAGTCGTGCCCATTCCCTTGTCGTGTGAGGGTGCTGGCGCTGTTCCGAAAGGACGAGTGTTGGTTGGGCGATGTTTGCTTTCTCGGCTGTGCGCGCGAATCTGAGTGCGCAGCGGGAGCGTGGTGGGCTTGTAACCCACTGGTTCAGGATCGTAGCGTTGGTTGCTACGGGCAGATTCCTGAGTTTGCGTTGAGCATCGGAGGATTGGTTCCTCGGTGTGAAACGTGTTGTTGCCGTGCCGTTGCCCGAGAAGTCATAGTTGTTGGCACTGGCAGGATGGAGTGTTGGGAAATGTGCTGGCTAGTGCGCCGCATGAGTACCCTGTTCCTGTGTTGGAAGCCGTGTCAGGCGTCGGTGTTGGACCTGGATGGGGTTGTTGAGAATGTCGCCTGACGGTGGTCGAGGACGTGTTGGTCAGAGTCGGTGGCTTGGTGTCCGACTTGTGTTCCCAGTCGTGTCCTCGGATGAGATCGTCTTTTGAGGAAGTGATCTCTGGCAGGCTGTGGGTTCCTGTTGGTAGCTGCGAGTGACTGGTAAGGCTAGTCTCGTAGCCGACCACGGTGAGATGTTTCTTGCTTAGGTCGCCGTGAGCACTGTTCAGGTGGTGTCCCGTGGCTCTGTGGTAAGGGCGGAATCGGGATGGGCAGGTGTCCACTTGGATTGATCGAAGGATTTGATGAGACCAGATAGAAGAGTGACGCCTGTGGGCGGAGGTCTTTTTGTGAGATTGGCGTCAGATTGGTGGTCCTTGATAGGACGTTGGTGTCGCAATGGTTATCCCTGGTTTGGTGACCAGCATGGGATGATTCCCCTGTGAGTCTGAGTCCAGTGAGGTGATGATTGAAGACACCAGGATCCGTCATTTGGTTTCGTCGTGCTCCCCGAGAGGGTCGAGTTGGAGCGATGTTCGAGCTCGGATGCAGTGTCCGAGAGAAGTGTAGCTCGAGATGTGGCATCAGTCTGTGTGGGAGTCGACGGATGGCTTGCTGAGGTTTGGAATGTTTCCTTTGGACCCGGTCGAGGACCAGGAAAGAAGGAAGAAGCTGAGCAAGCGGAGGTTTCCCGTTGACGAGCAGTTAGTGACCAGTGGATGGTCTTTTCAGAGACAGAAGATGCTGGTTGTTGGGGCTCGAGCGTGGCGAGAGCCGTGTGCCAGCGAGACCTTTGGTGGTCGTTTCTGTGATGTGCCTTTTCCGGATGGGATCTGGGCTTTGTCGAAGGTTGTCTTCTGACAAGAGTTGGCACTGTGTTGTGTCCGACTTTCGGCTTGCCATATGTGAGGTGTTTCTTGGTGTGGAGCCGATGTTCTGGTTGCGGTCTGCGGAGAGGACTGCTTGAGCTGGTGGAGGCTCTGTTTTGGTTGCTCCCTTGAGGAGGGTGTGCGACCTGTCAGCTGGTTGCGAAGCTGTTGTGCGATTTGTCTGCTGACCATTGGATGGATCAGTAGCTGTTGCTCGTATCGAGGGTTGTGATTCTTCGGTGAGCGAGATCGTGGCTGCGGCGCCATGGTGGATTCTCGCGTTGGCTGAGGTGACGCCGGACTGTGTCCTTTGGTATATGCCTGCTCTGTTGGCCGGTGTGCTCGGCGCGAGGAGCGAGGTGTTGTTTGTAATTGTAAGTCTGGCTGTGTCCCTCAGGACCGGTGTTTTCGTGAGAATCGAGGTTTTCTGTGCTGGGGCTCTGACAGTGTGTCAGTTGGTTCAGTGTTCTTCCCCTGTGACTTCGTGCTTGATCCTGAATTTCGAGGACGAAATTCCTTTAAGGGGGGAGGGCTGTAATGCCCCGGATTTTTCTGATATTTTTCGAATCATTGTAGTGGGTCTCGGAGTGTATTTTGTGCTTTACACGTGTTTTCCCCTGATGTGCCTTCGGAACTCTTTGCAGGGCAAACCGTGGCGTTCTACGACTCCGGGACAGTACCACTGCGTTGTGTTCCTTCCGAGGATCGCGGAGGTAATTTTTCGTAATTTTTTGAATTTATCGAATTTTCGGGTTTTCCTATATATACTAACCCTTTTCTTTCTCCCCTCTTCTCCGGCGGCCGACGGAGCGAGGCGGGGGCGAGGTGGAGGTGGCGCGGGCGAGGATGCGGGCGAGGACAGGTGAGGATCGAGGCGGAGGAGGCGCGTGGAAGCTTGGTGGCGCGATCGCGAGCCGGCGAGGGTTTCGCGGCGTTTTCTTCGTGGATCGGCGTCCACAACGCGTCGTTTCTTCGGTGGAGGTAGGGAGATGGACCCTCAGCCCGTGTACTTCCTTTCCCGCGAGTTTCGTAGGCCGTGGTGAGCCGAGCGGGCTAAACGGGGCGTTTTGGGCAAAATGCATGTTTTTGGGGTGTGAGCCGGATCTCCCGTTTTATGGTGTTTTTGGGCGATCCAGGGGTTTAGATGCATGCCTAGGGGCTTGGGGAAGGTTTCCCCTTTTGTTTCCCCTTCACTTGGGGGTGAACGGGGCGTGGCATGGCTTTTCCCGCGGTTTCCACCGTTTTCGGGCACGGACTGAGAACGCGCTAGCCTTGGGTAGCGCGTTCTTGAAGGTCGCGCTGCCCCGATAGGGCGCGTTCATCGGAGAAGATGAACAGTAAGGCGGTTCTTGTCGCGCTATGGGGTCCTAGCGCGTTCTGCCCTGTCGCGCTAGGGGTCCCTAGCGCGTTCTTCCTTGTCGCGCTAGGTGATCCTAGCGCGATCTGTGTAGTCGCGCTATAGGGATATAGCGCGATCTGTCGTGTCGCGCTATAGGTACATAGCGCGTTCTGCTTGAACGCGCTATGGACCTACAGCGCGTTCTTGGAGGTGACCAGCCGGGCTGCCCGGGGCGGGCGATCTGCGGCTGATCGTGCTCCTCGTGGGCCGTGTGTGCCTTGGACACCCAGTGGAGTTCCGTGACCGTGTTTTGGGGTGTTTGGAGGTTCCGTTTACCTCGTTTTACGTGCCCGCACGCTTAAGGGTCCGGGTGACCTCTTAGCGTCCGTTCGCATTGTGTTGGTCTCCGGTCGACCCGGTTGGGACCCAGTGGTCGACCTCCGGCCTTGTGAGTATCCCGGGCACCCCATGGGTTCCGTGTCCTTGTTTTGGGGGTGTCAGGAGGGACCGTGTTACCTCGATTAGCGTGCCCATAGGTGTGGTGGGTCCGGGTGACCCCACGTGTTCCGGGCTCTTGTGTTACGCTTGATCGAGTCACCGTGTGTCGGTGTGTGTGCGGTGGGGTCTCCCCCGCATATCGTGGGTTCCTTTGGAAGGCGATTCCCGTGTGGGCCATGTGTTTGGCCTTGACAGTGAGTCCAGTTGTCCGGCCTGGGGCTGGAGGTTTCCCGCTTGCTTCAAGATGGGAAATCATCGTGGCGGCTTGCGTGCTGCCTTGGGAATCGTGCTTCTGTGTTTTTTCGTGTGGCCCGTGTGAGTGGCCTTAGTCCCTTGCGTTCCCTTCCCGAGGGAGTGGCCTTGGCGACTCGTGTGTTGTCTCGGTACTCGTGCTACCGTGGTTTTAGACCTAGAGATTGGACTAGATTGATGGCCTTGTGCTGTTGCGTGCAACGGTCTTGACCCCGAGTCTTGTGACTCAAGGACCGTTGACTGTAGTGCGTTTAGAGGACTGTCCAGAGTCCAGTGGCTTAGCGCCACTTGAGTTTTCTCGACTCTAGTGCACGGTGCGTGCGTGGCCGTGGACTGTGAGTCCTGTTTCTTCTCCGACTGTGGTCACCGTGCGACGGGGCCGGTACGCGGGGTTGTCCCCGTACGTCGTCGGATTCGGACGTTGTTTTCCGTTGACTTGAGAGTCTACTCCTTCAGTGACCCTCCACTAGTCGTAGCCCACCAGTACGAGGTGCTGGTCTCACCTGGGAGTGGTGTACGGGCACCCACCTTTCGAGACGGTTTGTGGACCGGTTACCGTAGGCCCCTCGTCGGTAGCCAGAGTCCGGCTACGGGGGAAAACCGGTCAGAGGACCAGACCTAGTGACGCAAGGTCTGTGTGTGCACACGTGGTTGGGGGCGGTTGGACCCACGTCGACGGGCGTGACCCCAGCTAGTTACTTGTTTGTGGTTACTTGTACGGTGTTCGCGCCTCGGGTAGGACCTACCACGTCAGGCGGTTCACCTGCGGTGCGGTGTAAGACGTCAGGGGACGCTACCGGCTGTGCTTCTAGTGGGTGGTACTCCTGTCGAGTACGGAGTGTCAGACTATCAGTCTCTGTGTCTTTGACCTTCGGGTTTTTGGTCGTGTTGACCGGTGAGTTCGGTTGTTTCATCTTGGCGCGTGTGTCGGTTCTTGCGCCGTGAGATTAGTGCTAGTGGCTTTACCGAGGTTGGGTCTTGTTGTGCGGTACCCGCGATCGGATGGTCGGGGTTGCACCTTGGACAGCGTGTCCAGGTCGGCTGTGTCCGGGGGACAGGCCTCTACGGCACGGTTGCCGTGTGTTCTTACTTCGGTAGGTGGTACTAGCGTGGTTCGGTAGCTTCGACTGCGTGGTCGAGGTCTGCCTTCTGGCAGTAGGAGTAGCTGTAGTGCCGAGTTTTGACCGGCCACCGGTTCGCTGTTCCTGCTGTAGTCGTAGCTCTCCTGTCCGCTACCGCCGTTGTTTCCGGTTGGGGTTCCGCGGGATCCCTGCTGAGTCTCTGTTTTGGAGACTCATTCCCTGCTTTTCAGGTGTGGCGGTTCTTCCTCGAGGTTCGAGGGTGCGGAGCGGAGGTTCTCAGTTGCCAGCTTGCCGGGCCGAGTGTTCACTTGGCATGTGGTACGTTTTACTGCTTTAGACTGTACTTTCTGTTGGACTGGACGCTGTTGTAGCTGTAGTTGTTCTTTCTTTCAGCTTGTTGTTGTTGGTTGTCCTGCTTTATTTCCTATTTCTTTGTGCCTCCACACTCCTTTTAGCCCTTCCGAGCCCTCCCGGCTCGTGGGCGGCGGTGCGAGTCTCGGGTTATCGGGCCTTCCCGGTAATCGGATTCTCGGGTCGTTACAGAAGTGCTCCTGACGGGTGGGCTCCTGAGGTCGAGCCATGGGAGGCCGTTGATGTGGGCCTAAGGAGTGACGGGGCTTGGTACTACGGAAAGGGGTGGGGCCCAACCGATGGCTAGACTCAAACTCTCCCTCAAATTGCTCCAACTCGAGAGCAACCTGGTATGCCTCTTCCAATGTCTTGGCATTGCGGCGGAAAAGCTCATACTGTTAGTATGGCCGCAAACCACGTCGAAAGCGGGAAACAGGCATGGTACTCTCCTCCGAGACACCACATCGTAGAAAGTACTCATCAAACTCCGTGATGTATTCGGAGACGGACCGGTCTCCCTGGCTAAGACTTTGCCATCTATCAATGAGTCACTGGCGGTATGTAGGAGGAAGGTACTTTTGCCGAAGCTTATGCTTCATCTCGGCCCATGTGTCAATCGATGGTTCTAGCCGCTGAAGTAGCAGGTTCTCTACATTCTTCCAATAGGTTTACGCCTGTCCCATGAGCTTCATGGTGGCGAATCATACCCTTCGGCGCTCCGACATATCATACCACTCAAAGTAACGGTCCATGCCGAACTCCCAATCTAGATAGACTTTCGGATCCAAAGACCCGTAAAAAGAGGGAGGGTCCGCTCGCACGGTCTTAAGGACCCTATCATCATTCTCATCTCATTGTGGCTGAAAACCACGACGGCGTTGACCATACCCCTCATAGGCATTGTCGGACCCATAGTCCTCGAGACCAAGGTCACGGTGCGGTAGTTCGGGAACCCGAGGAGGGGCGGGTGGAGGAGCCTGTGGTGGCTGGTTTTGGGCCGCAGGAGCGGCCTTGACCTGGGCCATGGGAGCGGGTTGGACTTGGGCCACCGCGGGAGGAGATGCGGGTGGGCTTTGGGCTGCCCTAGGAGGGTCCCCGTGTGACATCCTATCTAACCGCCCAACGAGGTCTTGGACCGACCTGTCGGAGGTCTCCATGCGTCCCTCCATGGCTCTAAGGCGACCATCCATATTATCGGAGAAAGTCCGAAAGTTAGCATCGGATTGGTCCAACCTAGTCATAATGGCCATCACCGCCTCGTGTAGGGAGTGGAAGTCTCCCGAGGCGCCATCTCGTGGGTTAGCCATAGAGGAAGGGCGATGGTATTGGGTACCTCGCCGAGTGGGCATGCAACGACACGGACTAGGAAACACCGACTAATGCAAACGCACACTACAAGATGATGAACCTAGACGTAACCAAAACTCGGCACGTGGCGGAGTTAATCGATCCGAAGATCACTCGCGCAAGTGTGCGGCCTTCCCGATAGGCGTAGCCTAACATTCGGACACCACCTTTTGATATACCGGGTTATTGGGATGCAATGCAAAAAGACACACTTTTTTTTTGTTTGTTTTAAAACAATGATGACCCTAAACACGACTTAGACGTAAATTACTAATGAATGACACTTTTTTTTGGACACCCTAGACTCAACTCGCTCTGATACCAAATTGATACGGGACGAGACCACGGGCACGACAAGCTCGTGACTGTCCCTTAACGAGGGAAGCGTCGGACGTGCGCGGTTGATAAACCGGCAATGAGCTAGGGTGATCGGCTCTCTCGTGTGCCCGGATCGGGTCACGGGACGGTCTCGCTCACTCTCTCGCAGCAGCGGTGATATGAAATTATAGCGAGCTAGGTCCTAAAACATGCTCTCTAGCAGTGGCATAAATAAATATATATGAAAATAAGCAAATGCTGAGTGTAGGGAGCGAGAACGATACCTCCACGCGCTCGACGTGGGGAAGATGGACCCGGCCGAAACTCGTACTCCCGGGATAAATATTACACAATGATGACAGCAATGAAATATCGCCCACTCCACGCAGGGAGGTAAAGGGCTACACAATGGGGCCCGGGAGGACCGAATTCGGGTTGACGTGCGGCTTCTCGCGTTGATTCGGCACCACCCGAACTTGTGACGGTGGGGCCCATGTGCTGTCCGGGGGGGCCGTGTGGGACCCGATGGTACCGCTATAGTGGGGACACTTAGGGAAGCGCTTCCCGGGCTGGCGGCACGCTGGTTCGTCGGTCGGAGGCCGGGTGGCTCCGTTCGGCACCGGTCGGAATAACCGGCCACGGATCTGCAGCTTTTGGTTTTCAGCGCGCGTCCCGGCGAGAACGGGCGCTGCGATCAGCCCCGATGTCGGATCGACACGAGACTGACGCCGTTGGAAAGCTAACTTCAAATCCTTAAACCTAGGCCTAGAGATCTGGCCTAGATATACACGGATCTAGGCTTTAATGAATTTATAACTTCCTGTTGTACAGTAGCCGAACACTCAGATCTGTAGGGCTATTCTGTGAGAACTGCCTTTGACCGCTATGAAATCCTTAGATTCAGACTTCGACCTCTTCATGAAAGTTGTGGGAAATTGAGCTAGGAAAACGGCAAAACTAGGTTGGACAAGTTTGGATGTGGCTACAAATTGATAGGAGTTTTTCACTAACAGTGGGTCGAATCTGGAAATGGGCTGAAAGCACTGTAGCTGAGGTAGAACACGAATTTTGAAAAATAGATAGATGGCGGATAAAAAATCAAAAAAAATGGTGGATGTAGGGGATGATGGACAGAACTCCCATTAAAACTGGGAGCCCCAAAAAAAATTAAAAATAAAGTTGGAGATGGGAAACTCAGAGCTGCTATCACTGTTGACAGAGACAGGACAGATCTGGGAGTGATTAAAGACTGAAATTGTAAAAATATCAAACGATGGATTTTGGACCTGAAATTTTTTTTGGATGGTGGGGTGGAAGATAGGAACACACCATAAAAATTACAAACCACGAAATAGCCGTGGCTGGTAGCAGGAATTTCGGGAAGACACTGCTATCTGCCAAGGACATAACTTCGACAGTGGCTCGTTGGCGGTCCGACGGCGGCACGAACGGCGGCGGCGGCGGAACAGATCACAACCAGAGATTGGGGAAGGGGAATATATATGATTCCACTCTAGAAAGGGGGTTGGAGAGGAAAGAACATCAGGAGGAGGGGCTGGGGGCGCAAGAAGCTTCAAGCATTCAACACAATTTTCTGATTTTTTCCTTGATTTTTACATGAAAATACAAGCTTATATATGACTCCAATCAAATCAATTGTGCACCCTTGGATCTAGGGATGGGGATTGAAGGGCTGGGATGTAATGCGAACAACCGACCTAATACATTTTTTTTAATCTTACTTGACCATTTCTATTCAAACTTAGACTAATTCCATTCCAACTCTACCTAAATCACACCTACCTAGCCTAATAGGACAAGGAAGAGGGCGCCCCCTTTCATGGGCTTCTCATGGGCCTAGGCTGGTCCAAGGCCAACCACTCAAGTCCAATAACCCATGTCTAGATTTGGGCCTTCCAAGTCTTGGTGGTCCATGAGAGGAGAAAGCCCACTTGGGCCTTAAGTGGCTATTAAGGTCCAATATGAACTAGGCTTCTAATGGACTCTACTAATGGCAACATAGCCATGGACTTTACATTACAAGTGGCCCATTGACTTGTTATAAGCCTTACAAGGAGAGCCCAAATGAATGAAATCAAAAAAAATACACACTTTCAAGCCAATACAACCCATACTACACACCTATACAAGCCAATATACACAATACCATCCCATAAGCCCTTGATGTCCTCATCAAGATCCTTCAGAATTTGACACCCATTCGTCGAAGTACAAATTAAATAGCCTAAATAGTACGTACATGCATGATATGTAGACTATTCCTTCGTCACCTACTGAGAAAGAAAAAGAGTGTTTTTTAGTCTCCACAAATAAGTATATTTTTTTAGTTCTTCAAATATAATTATTATTTTATTATTTTTAATTTTTTTGAGTTTCCATAATTTATGGATGTTAGAAAAAGAAGATATACGAGAGAATATTCTATCCTAAACTAACGAGGCACGAGAAATGTTAAAAATATTCCTTTTCTCTCTCTCTCTCTCTTCATTGTCTCTCTATCTCTCTTCTCTCTTTCTCTCCCCCTACGCTTTCTCTCTCCCCAATCCAACCGTCTAGCGCCAATCCCCGCAACGACCTCTTCCTCCCACCTGTAACATGGGATCCTTACTTAGTCGATAAGATGAGGCTCACCCCCTTTATTTTTCAAGTAAGGCACGACTTACGCGTAGTGCTTTAGAGGCCCCTCGTGGTGTCGATGGTCAGATGCAGCTGTCAGTTCGCCACAGGTCAGATATGTCCCGTGTTCTTATGCTTTTCTTTTAGTTGGCTATACTTATTTTTGGACTGGATATTCTGGACTATATAATTATTTATTTATATAATTGGCTAATTCATGCTTTAGTTAGATTATGCATTTTAGTTCTACAATTATTTTAGATTCTTATATACTTCCACATCATCCAAATAACCCTTCCGAACCTCCTGACTCATAAGTAGCGGACCAAAATTTGAGTTGCACCGATTCTTTTCCGGAACTCGGATCTTAGATCGTTACACTTTCCCATTCCCTCTCCCTCTCTCTCTCACTTTGTCACTGTCGGAGGGGGAGCTCTAGTGTCTCCATGTTCTCTTTGTTCTCTCTTGCTCTTTCTCTCTCTACGTGTGCATCCGTGCGAGATACCTGCGTAGGAGAGAGGAGGGTGAGACCCACACCTATATCGACGAGAGAGAGAGAGAGAGAGAGAGAGAGAGAGAGAGAGAGAGAGAGAGAGAGAGAGAGAGAGAGAGAGAGAGAGAGAGAGGATGGTGGGGTCCACAGTCTAACTAAGGTTGTTTTAATCTCTTATCAACATTAAGTTAGTTTAACTCAAGTTTAATTTTACTCTAATTATTGAAACTAACGGCATTGACTAATAAAAGTAACGGCGAAGATTTAAGAGATTTTAAAAATAATAATTATATTTGATGAATTAATAATAAAAAAATTATAAATAAAATACTTATTATAAATAAAATACTTATTATTTATAATAATTATAAATAAAATACTTATTTATAGAGATTAAAAAGAAAAAAAATAAAAAAAGGACTATTTTTAGTCGTTGTTACGTACTAATAACCATTTACAATCATCATTCATTCTTTTACTCCTCCTGATTTTTAATAAAATACATTCATTTGTAAGAATTAAAAAAATAAAAGACTATTTCTTCACCGTTGTTACCTACTAATAACCATTTAAAATCATCATTCATTCTTTTACGTCTCTCTCTCTCTCTCTCTCTTTCTCGGCAAAGCATGGGCTGGCACTCGATGGAGCGCGGCAGCACTGCACCTACTCTCTCTCCCCATTTCTTGCTTTCTTTTTTTCCCCGTACATAGTTTTTCTGAGGTCATCATGTCGGCGTGCGCCGAGTCCGCCGACTGCTCCGGTGCCGGCAAGTTGCCTTCTGCTACCCTGCGTACGTACGTACTGATCTCTCTCTCTCGCTCTCTCTCACTCTCTCTCGCGCGCTATTGCATGGGGGGGGGGACCTCGTGTACGATGTGTTGTTACTTCTTATTGGTCCCCTCTCGTCCGTAGATCGGGGCCGGAGGACGGACGAGCGTACGTACTTAATAATGTGGAGCTGTTGGACTCTCTAATAATTATTTAAAGAGGCCACGAATCATTAATTCGTAGGACGATTTATACCGGGGCATACGTACGTACGGTTCATGCCCTCTTTTAATTAATTTGCTCTCTCTCTCTCTCTCTATATATATATATATATAAATATCCTTACAAGCAGAGGACATGAGCATCCATCTCTCCTCCTTTTCCCTCCTCCTCCTCCCATCGGGAGTCGTCTGGTGCAGGTTCGCCGGAACACCACAGACAAGTGTTTGCATCGGTACAGCTAGCTAGCCTAGAAGGATTAAGTAGCCATAATATTCATGTAGTACGGTAGGCGGTCATGCACATGGCAGCAAGAACTTCAAAAAAAAAAAGAGAGAGAATATTTTATAATGTATGTAAGTTGGTTTTGACATCAATTATTATATTGCTGATCGAAACAACATACTCTATTTAAAATCAATTGATAGTGTCTTCTGTAGACATATAAATCCTCTTCATACACATTCTAACATAAGAGGGGGCATGTGAAACTAATGTCTCTCTCGTCCATCATTTGGCAGTACTAGTACTAATATTAATATTAATGCAGTCGCTGAAACTTGGGTGACGGGAATTCTGCACGTAAGCAGTCGGCAATTCATGGTACCGAAGATTCGCTGAGAAGAGCAGCCCAAACATGACATTTGGGAACGAGACGACAAGAGAAGCTCTGTATTGTTTGAATAGATGGGTCGGGCCAATTCAACTGCATGCATCGTTAGAAAGTGAGGTGTTTTGGGTTTGGCACTTCCAAGGGACAGGCCAATTGCTACACCACTAATCATTAGTCTATATATATATATATATATAACCAAGAAAGTAAGCGTCAAAAAAATATAGTGGACTTAATTTGGTGGACTAATTAATTAATGTCCCTGACGTACATACACTGCGGAGGGTCAGAGTCTACCTGTGTAATTCATGCTGGCTGACCAGTCAACACGTACAGAGGCCGATGACTCCCTGTAGTGTACATGGGGGATGGGGAATGTGAATGGGGCTTCGAACCTGTTAAAAAGTCCACAATGTAGGCTATTCCGTAATGTGTGTCTGTGTGTGTGTTTATATATGTTTATATTAGATGAGACCACATACTGTTTAATTTACCGTAATTTAGATTTGGATATATGGGAAATCGTGCTCGGAGGACATGGTTTTTCATCAATCAACGCAAGATTGACGCGGGAATGTGAGAACCTTGACCAACTAATTACTTAATTATTGCCTACAACATTCCGGCAGGCAGGCAGGCTGGCAGTCATATGATCATATATATATATATATATATATATATATATATATATATATATATTCTTTGGCAATAGATCGAGTTTCTAGCTAGCTAATTATAATATATATATATTTATTTATCATATCTCATGCACGCGTCTGCTAATTAATTCAAAGTTCATGGAGCATCCAATTATATCTTCAGTACCCATTTTAATTAATATCTTTATAGATTTGAGGTTAAGTTGGCCAATGCAGATGGAGGCGTGGTTGAATGCTGCAGGTGGCCATACATATTTCATTCTTTAATATATATACCTAATGTTTCTACGTCCGTATCTACTAAAATGCATCTTAAATTCTCCTGCATTGATTCATATTCCTTGGCTTCTTTCCATTCCTACAGTCAACAAGCCCAGTGAATGCATGCACCACATCATATGTATAGCCAGCCATCCACCCACCCCCACAAATTGAGGCAAAATACATGCAGCATGAGGCATGAACCAGCCAGTACTTTTAATTAGGGCCCTTAACAATTAATTACGTACTTCTCCCACCTCCGAGTACATTAATTTTCCCATCTTTGAGGATCTTTGTTGGGTTTGTGCCATTATAATTTAGTCGAGCATTTTAATTTGTTCTCCTAATTTCTTGTAGGTGGCCACACACGCACGTATATATACGGGAGATGTTCATATGGTGTCGGTCCCATGACAATTTGTCATGGGGTCGACATCTGAGACCTTCATCTCGTGCGCCCTCCACCTCTCAGATGATGGGTCTAGATGTCGGCCCTATGACAATGTGAACATCTTCTATATATATATATATATATATATATATATGGGCAGTGTTCACATGGTGCCGGCCCCATGGGAGCGCTCCCATAGGGCCGGCATCTCATTCGTTCATTTCCGGAGGAAATAATCTCACCCTCCGTTAATATAGCTCTCGGTTAACTGACCCCACCCCTCCCATATTCCCGCTGCCCTATATATATATATATATATATATATATATATATATATATATATATAAACGTGGGAAAGCGGCCGTCGAGTTAAAAAGGTCCCCGAATCAGACTTGGAATTAATTATATATTACCCCGATAAACAACGTCTAATACGAAGAGACATGTATACTCTCCAATGAATCCCATATGGATTATAAATCTCTTTAATCCCATGGAAAAATCTATTGGTACTTAATTGTATACTCAGTGATAAATACTATGCAATCATGTAGAAGAAGGTCGATCGACCATTATTTTAAGTGCTCATTTCCTGCTGCAGTCACGCTAATTTATAATTAAATATGATATACAGTTCGTATTATTCGTGAATTGTGATATGTAATTAGTAGTTCGGTGAGATCCGACAACGATGACAGTTGCTGAAAAGAAATAATTAATTCCAAGTCTGATTCGAGGACCTTTTCAGACTACGGGAATACGGGAGGGGTGGGGTCGGTTAACCTGGAGTTATATTAACGGAGGGTTAGATTATTTTTCCGGGAAATGAACGGATGAGATGCCGGCCCCATGGGAGCACTCTCGTGGGGTCGGCACCATGTGAACACTACCCTATACATATATATATTACTTCATGTACGCATGTCTATTAATAATTAAGGGATGCATGAATAGTTTTAATTTTATGCCAAAAAGAAAAGATAAGTAAGAAATGAGAAATATTGAGAAAATGAAGGGGAGAAAGAGAAAGCCGCCTTGGACAACCCCTCCCCTTCATCGAAATGGAAGCGGAATCTTTCCCGGATGGCTCTCACAAGAAATGGAAACGTCTTTCTTGACGGGACTCGATCGGTGGGGTTCCATGCATCGATCTGGAGGGCCAATATATTATATATTATATATCCTTTACTACAGGAGAGTGAGTGAGTTCATGGATGGCAGCATGGCACAGAGACACTACGCAGCGCGCGATTTCGTGCCAACAAATATGTGCAACTTTTCCAAAGAGGCATGTCGTTCACGTACGTACGTTTACGTACGTACTTGGTTGTATAGACGAGACTACGTACGACGCGCTGTATATATAATAGCAAGAGGGATCCGATCCGATCCGAATGCTGTCATCTAATAATCAATAAACACCTGTCTCTCGATCTCTCATGATCAGAGAGATTTAAGTTGCTGGTGAAGAAGCGGAGCAACGGATAGCAAGCAGGGGGTGGGTGCAGGGGTATTCATTCACAAGGAATGTGGCATCTGTAGTGTGCATGTCCAGTTCTATCTAGACCCTTCTCCAACCATCTAATTATTAATTATGTGTATATATATATATGATGTTAATGTAATAACAATAAGAGAGAGAGAGAGAGAGAGAGTAGCTTCATTCATGTTCCCATGTCGAATTACGTGTGGGAGAGCAACTGGTGGATGACAGACAAGACGCGAAGGGAGAACCACGGACGGCATCTCCCGCCTGCAAAGGACGCCGCGGAACAGGGACTGCTCGGATGGGCCTGTCACCGGTGCGCAGACACAGAGATGACGCCTCCATGAGCCAACACCAAATTAATTTAAAAGGACAAACGAACTCCTCGTCACCCAGCCACGGCCACACCCAGCCACGGCCACCACCAGTCTACCACCACCACCACCACCACACCACAACGTCTTGGCTAATCTTCCCGCCGGCCCGGCCCCCGGCCCCCCCCTCCCGTCCCTGTTCAGACATGTCTCGAATGCTTCAGAAATAGTTAAAAGAGAGAGTAACAAGTAAACCTCATTGGATAATAGGATTTTTCATCATCATATATATATATATATATATATATATATATATAGTCCTCACTTTCTAATTCGTTTTCTTCTCCTTCCTCCTCTCCTCCTTCTGTCCTTGGTGACTAAGTAACTAACCACGAGGAAATTTAGTTTCCCCTAAAAGATCAACTTTCCCTTCGAGCTCGAGCTCTCAAGCTCAAGCTCTCAAGCTCAAGCTCTCGCTCTCGCTCTAGGTTGGAGGGATCTTCCCACGCAAGCGGACCCCCACCATGTTATGTTACGACAGACAGGGTTTTGACAAAAGAGAAGAGCAAGTACTTAATTCACACGCGCAAAAAGAAATATAGTTGATCCCAACGAAGCAACATGCATGGGCACCAAGCTTCGGGAGGAGGAATGTACATATAAGTTGTTTTTATTTGTCCGGTTAATTTATTATTATGCACCTTCTCCATTTTAATGAAAATTAGTCACATATTAGAACGTAGTAATATTTTGTATATCTAACTCGATATACAAAGTCATCTCAAATTACGTATAATTTATTTTTTTATTGACCCAAAAAAAATATGAAATGATCATTTTTTATGTAAGAAATGACATCGCGCGTCGAATCCATATGATCTATTTTTCCGTTTAATAAAAAATCACAGGAACAAAATATTTTATAGAAGTGAAATATTTTACTTATATAAGTGAAACATTTGATATAGAGTTAAAATATTTTATTAGGTTTCTTTCTTATAACAAAATATTTTATCCTTATAACAAATATTTTATCAACGTAACAAAATATTTCATTTAAATAACAAATGTTTTGTTAATATAGTAGAATATTTTATTTCTATAAAATATTTTATTAGTTTATTTCTATAATCAAATATTTTTATTTGTATAACACAATATTTCATTCATGTAACGAATATTTATTCTTATAATAAATGTTACATCTTTGTAGTATAATGTTTCATTTATTCATTTCTGTAATCAAATAAAATGTTTCATTCTTATATCAAAATATTTTAATCCTTCGAAATATTTCATTCCCATCGAGTACGTTGTGTATTTAATACGTAAAAAAGTGAGACATCTAGATCTAACGTGAGACATCCTTTTATGTAAAAAAATAATCATTTCACATTTTTTTTTTTGCCGATGAAAGAGTAAATTGTAATTTGAGCTATTTGTGCACCGGCTGCACAAAGTAATACTCGTTAGAACACGGACATTTTATAAATCCCAATTAAATTTGGGAGAAGAGAGTACACGTGTATAGGTGAAAGACATATGAATCTCAAGTAAGAGCAAATTAAACTTTTTGATATTTTTTTTGCATATAAATCATTCTTACAAAAAATGACAAGAATATCATTTTTAAAAATATATTTAAACACATATTATTATGTTTGTTAAAATATTATAAAAATGTTGTTACCGTAACCAACCATTACCTACAGTCTCTTTAACTATGATTATTTTTAACAGTAATTGTAAAATGACAAAACATCCTCGATTAATTAAAACTCTCTCTCTCTCTCTCTCTCTCTCTCTCTCTCTCTCTCTCTGTTGTTACCGTAACCAACCATTACCTACAGTCTCTTTAACTATGATTATTTTTAACAGTAATTGTAAAATGACAAAACATCCTCGATTAATTAAAACTCTCTCTCTCTCTCTCTCTCTCGGTACGTTCTTAGCCCTCACTCTATTTCTCTCTCTCACTACTCTCTCAATTCGTGGGCAACCTAGGGCACCAAAGATCTCTCTCTCTCTCTCTCTCTCTCTCTCTCTCTCTCTCTCTCTCTCTCTCTCTCCCGAGTAAGGTAGAGATGATCAAGGTTGGGGGTTAATCAGAGTGACATTTTTGTAACATTTCAAGACAGATAATGATATGTCTTAAAATATATTTTTAATAGTATTATTTTAGTAAAATAATTTATATGCAAAAAACTCCATCCTCCTTTCTGAGCCATTGAACACCCGCACCCCACCTCCAACAACCGCTCCCTATATAAGCTCCAACTTCCCCTGTTTCCCTCCCCAGACACCCTAGTCCTTCTCTCCCTTCTCTCTCTCTCTCTCTCAGTCTCTCTCTCTCTCTCTCTCTGCAAACTAGTGCAGTGACCGGAGGGATAAAGGGTGAGAAGAGAAGAAGCAGCAGGAATAGGAGAAGCATTCCACATCTCTCTCTCTCTCTCTCTCAAAAGAACATATTTTTTTTAAAAAAAAAATCTCTTCTCCACCTCATCGAGTGAGAAGGGATGTCGTGCGGCATGAAGAAGGTGGACAGGATACGCCAGATCGTTCAGCTGAAGCAGGTCATGAGGCGGTGGAGGAGCCTCAGCCTCCGCCGCGGACACCACCGCCCCTGCGAAGACGACGAGGGCAGCGGCAAGCCCGCCCCGCCGGGGTTCCTGGCCGTCTACGTGGGAGCGGAGCGGCGGCGGTTCGTGATCCCCACTCGGTTCCTCAACTACCCGGTGTTGTTGGCCCTGCTCAAGGAGGCCGAGGAGGAGTTCGGCTTCTCATCCGAGGGCGGCCTGGCGCTGCCCTGCGGCGTGGAGTTCTTCCGCCGGGTGCTGGAGCTGCTGGACGTGGACGAGGGGAGGTACAGGGGGGTCACCCTCAAGGGCTTCCTGGAACTGAGCGATGAGGGCGGCGCCGGCGCCGGCGTCGACCTCCCCAGCTGCAGGGACGAGCTGGGCTGCGCAGATCGCTATAATGGGTTCACGCCGCTTCTCCACAAAGCCAGGGTTTGATCCCCCCCCCGGCCCATTTGATTTGAGGGACAGGCTAGCCTAAAGTGGGCCACAGTATCGGATCAAGTCTAGGTAGGGGAGGGAGGGGTTGGGGGGTAGCCTTCTACTCTTTTTTTTCTTAGTGGGCTCCCTTCTTTTCTTCTTCTTCTCCTTTTTTTTTCCTTTTTTATTATTATTATTGTTAGCTTTGCTGTAAATAGTAAGTGATGAGGAAGTGACTTACTGGGGATGTGGAGGGGTGTGATCCTATCATTGTGTTTCTCGTCCTTGAGGGGAAGTTGAGTGTTCGATGTTTACTAATGGTCTTTGATTTGGCACATTCAGAGTGTTCGTATGATTATTTTTTTTTTAAAAAAAGATAAGGATTTTATAAGTCTTAAATTCTATAAAATATATCTTAATAATCAAACATGCCATGTCAAACATAATACATGTATGTTTTCCTCTTTGAGCCAAAAAAATTTGAAATTGAGAATCCAATTACTCTTTTGTTAAAATGGAGGGAAGATCGATAATGGCTCAGCAATACCTGCACTTGCCCATCTTTGGGGAGGTCCTGTACCTTTCATTGTGTATTGTACAAGAGATGGTGGGATTTAATTCACAGATTTGTGAGGGCCAATTCATGCCGTGCTCCAATGGCCAACTATTAAGCATTCCACTGTAACTTTCTAACTCCTCATGTTTCTTTCAAGCTAGCGCCCCTTTCCTTTCCTTTCCTTTCTAGTATAGCTTCTCTCTCCTAGTTTTATGTATTCTTTGGTCTTTGCTTTTGCACCAAATCATCCAATGACATCACGTCACAACCATATACATACCAAGTAAGAGGGAAGAAGAAACACACCTCATCTCCCCAACAATAAGATTAAAAGAGGCTCTTCCTTAATTACTCTCTCCGCTACATTTTCTTTCTCTCTCTCTCTCTCTCTCTCTCTCTCTCTCTCTCTCTCTCTCTCTCTCTCTTCTGCCCTCTACATATGTGCATGTTGACACCTAAAATTTGACATCGAGAGCAATGAGTCTTGCCAAACCGAACGAGGATAGAATTAAAAGAAAATATCCCAAAATGGTGATAGCAATATTTTTCAAAGCCCCGTTTGGGCAGAACCAAGTCAGATGATCCCCAAATGGCTCGAAGACGTCATGGTCCGGTGGCCGAGCTATGTAAAAACTTTGAAACGGCAAGTCTTCAACCAGCAGCCCCTGAAGCCTTCAACCGGCAGCCCTCGAGCCCCTATTTGGCAGGCACCTTCGAGCCACTGAGCCGACAGGCTCTTAGGCGCCCCTTAAATGGCGGCTCTCGCACATTGACAGATGAGAAAGTGTACATGTTACAGTTAGAAGGTTTCACCTCCATTGAACATCTAAATAAGGTATTCAAACTTCAAATGTCCATCTATACACTTAAGCAAGTTTCCCGTAGTTGGAACATAAGATTTGACGAGGCGATCAAATCTTATGACTTCATTAAGAATGAAGACATGCCTTATGTGTACCAGAAGGTTAGTGGGAGTGTAGTCACGTTTTTAGTTCTATATGTGAATGACATACTACTCATTGAGAATGATGTAGGTATATCATCTTCAGTGAAATTATGGTTGTCTAAAAATTTCTCCAGTAAAGACTTGGGAGAAGCATCCTATGTGTTGGGGATCAGGATCTATAGAGATAGATCAAGAAGGATATTTGGATTCACCCAGTCTATGCACATAGACACCATTGTCAAAAGACTTGACATGAAAAATCCTAAGAGAGGTCTCATACTATGAGATATGGAGTTTACCTTTCTAAAAAGATGTCCCCTAAATTCCTGAAGAAATGGAGGACATGAGTAGGGTTCCCTAAGCTTCTGCCATAAGAGCTATCATGTATGATATGCTATGTACGAGACTTGACGAGGTTTCCACCCCCTTTCCAAGATGAGGGGAAAAGCCTAGCAGTCGATCAGGTCCGAGACTCCCGAGAGGGTCAGGAGAGTGTCAAACTTCTCCCAGTGCTCAGTAGGGTCAAAAGTCCCATCGTAGGGCTTTATAAACGAGAGCTCCATCTTGCTAGGGTGCACAATAGCCAAGATCTCTGGGGTGAACGGGAAGCCACTGACTTGCGCAAAGGAGATAGCTTGTTTGGCCACCTTAGTGGCCACGTCTTTTCATCTCATGCTTTATCTTCTTGATCTGGCATTCCATCACAAGGAAAGCCTCGGGATGGGGTTGCAATTCCGAGGGAATGCGGAAGGGGCTCTTTCTGGCCAGTCGAGGAGAGGAGTCGTATGTCTACTCTATAGTAGAGTGAGGGTCAGCTGGAGTGACTGACTCTCTAGTGGGAACAACATAGCTCAACTGCACCGGAGGTTGGCTAACCCCCTGGGGGGATACTGTAATGGTGGGCTGAGCGGCAGGCAAGGTGCTTAGTGCGAGTCAATCGATTAGAGCCCAAATCATGTCCTTGAGCCATGCGAGACCAAGGACTATCTTCTTCGGAGTTTTCACTTGTCTAGTCATGGCGTTGACCTACTCCCTTAAGACTCCCCCAATGTAACACCCCGGTTTTTAAAATCTAAAATTTAATTGAAATAGTGAATTTTTAATTTAGATAAATGAATTTCAGAAATTAATATTATATTCCTCAGTGAATAGTGCTAGTGTAATTTCGACTTTCTCACAAAAATCTAGAAAAATAGTAAATTGATCGAGAATGATTTATGAAACAACTTTGCCTTCTTGAGTTTTATCAGTGAAAATATGTAATTAAATCTATTTATCGTTTAAGTGAGTTCCATTAAATAATATTTTATTCCTTGGAATAGTACCATCGAAAATTCTTCTACGTGATAAAAATCCATAAAAATGGTAATTAGGTTTCTGGAAGTGTATGTAACAAATTTATCTTCTGGGATTAACCCAGTAACAATCCGTAGCAAGATCTATTTAATGTTTTAAGTGAAAAATCCACACTTTTCAACCTTTACCTAACCTTGACTTCAAACATAAAATTCGACCTTAATATTCAACCATTTGATCTGAAATTGGTGTCAAATTAAAGGCCATGATCTTAACTTCAATAGCCCTCTAAAAATTGCTCGAAACCCTAACCCTAATTGAGACGGCTGGTCGAGTTTTGACTTGGTCTTGCTTGGCGGCGCCTTGTCCAACACGCCTCTTGTGGCGTCGATTCCTCTCACCACAGACCATCCCAGAACGTGTATAAACTATCAAAATGAAGCCCTTCCAGTCTATTCTCATTTGGTAGCCGCGGCAGTTGCTGAAGTTTTCAGATCTGGGAGATATCTCGCGTTGAGTGCGTGGGTGTCGGCTTCCTTCTTTCTTTCTTCCTCCTTTGTTCTTCCTTGTTCTTCATCAAATTGAGGTAGGTTCTCTCGGGCTCAAACATCAAGTAATATATAAAAATGTTCAGCATGAAGTCCTCTTTCTTTTGATATATAAAACCCCAAATATCATGTAATATCCTGCGAGTATTTTAAGGTTTAGTAGAAGCATGTTAGAAGCAGGTTAAATTAGGGTTAACTTTGTTCCTTCTTCGATTTAGTTTTGATTTCAGAACGTAAATATGAAATTGATCCATGCATCTTGTAGAGTTTTTCGTGCTCTTTCCATTGATTATAAAAGCCCTAAATTCCATTCAGCATGTCTAGAGAATTTCTGTTCGGAGTAACAGCATGTCTAGACCTAGCTTTCGGTGTGTTCTTCCGAGTTAATTTCTGATTTCGAGTTACCAATCCTAATCCTCATGTACCATATCTTATATGGTTGGATTCAGCATCGGAGTGGCTTTCTTTTGACATAAGAAGTCCCAAATTTTGTTCTGTATACTGAGAGAATTTTACGTTTTAGTCACAGTATGTCAGAATTAGGGTTTCCCATGTCTTACCTTAATAAATCTCGATTTCAGCGAGATATTTTGCAATTGGCCTTACTGTTAGATAGTATTCTCTGTTAGCTTTCCAACAGTACCAAAAGCCCCTTATTTGGAGTCCATTTCCTTGAGTTATAAGAGTTTTAGTGCAACCCTATCAAACCTTGGCTTCCCGGCGTTCATCGGACGCGGCAGGGATGACCGGAATCGACCCAGGGATGGACGGTCTTACGATAGACCGCACATCTCTGTTGACCACTTTTGACCCTGGCATGGCCTGAGATAAACGGTTGTTCAGGAACCACACATCCCAGGATGAACGGTTCCAAACTAACCACATATCTAGATATAAGGTCCGAAATCAACCGCACAAGTTAAACGGTCTGAAAGTAACCACATAACTGGCAGGCCAGGGAGGATGGACGGTCCAGAGATGACCACATAACTTGGGCGGCCCTCTAGGAACCGCCCAAGTACTTGGGCGGCCCAACAGGAACCGCCCAAGCCCCAGAGTGCCCCCTTTCAGCCCGTTTAGCCCCGTTCAGCCCTGTTTAAGCCCAGTAGATATAAGGTCCAGTCCGAACCGTTTATCTACCCAGTACATGGCTTAGTAATGGTTCTAATGCATTCTTTTTCCTGTCATCAATGGTAATTAGTAAAATAGAAACCCACTTAATAAATATTTAATTATGCAACTAAATTCTTGTTAAATGCTTGTTATTCGTGCCTACGCGACTTACGCGATCTTGTTCATTAGCTTATCATCTTGAATCATTCTTTTTGGCATCTTGGCTTAATGTAAAACTTAATTCTTGTTAATTTGAATTGTAATTAGGATTAATATGATCATTAGCTTGCTGTTTAGCTGCTGTACTACAGTAACAGCGTGACCAATTTTTTCGACTTTACGCAAGTCGATTAGCCGATTCGCGTGCTAGTCTTGGTTTTACCCCCGGAAACTCTATCCGACGGTCTTACCATCATCTTGGAACTTTGTTATATCCCTGTTAGGAACTTGTTAAACACCAACAAACCCTGTTTTATGTGTTTAAACCGCTGGTTTAAGGTTTGGATTGAATCGGACGACGAGAGGCATGAGCGGTTAATAATTGACCGCATAACCTCTTCGGCGGCCCGATTGTGACCGCATATCTTTATACGGCCCAGTGTAGATCCTAATTAGAAATCCACTTAGGAAAAAAAATAAATATGGTTATGGAAGAATATGAAGCACAAAAGCATACACGAGGTGCAAATATGGAGATGTGATCGCCAGAGACGCGAGGGCCTCAAAGAATATAATCAATAATAATATGGAGGAGGGATCGTGAAAAATACCTTGAAAGCGCGGGTGATGTGAATGCTCCTTTCTCTTCCAATCGACCGGCCGATGAAGAGAGTTCTTCGATTTGATTACCCTTGTAAAATCAACAAACACCAAAAGATTGATTGGATTAGAAATATGGTGAGTGTAGCATCAATTCTTAATAAGATGAGCATGAATAACATGTGTAAGAACACACCTTAAGGGTGGTTGCCCTTAAACCCCTATGCAAAAGGGTGGGGAATATATGATGAATGAATGATGTAAATAAAGAGATAAGTGCAAGCGTTGCACTGTGGAGACTTTCTCATACTCAATGTGGTTGAGTGATATAGGATTAACAGTAATGATGCATGCATGTATATGTGAACCGATGATATTAAAACAAAAGAAGAATAAAAAACAAAGGGAGCCTGTGCTTTGGCTTGAATGCTCGATGGGGAGAAGCTTTGATGGATGAAGAGGTGAACGTATAAGCTCCTCCTTAGCCAAGCAAACGCAGCCCCTGCCTGTAAAAGAAAAGAAGAGAAAATCACAGAGAAAACAGGAGAAGCCTCGGAAGAAAAGAGGGGGGAAGTGTAAGAGCCTTCTCCTTCAGCCACAGCAACAGCACCCTGCGTGAAGAAGAAAAAAACACAGAGAAAACAAAAGGGGAAAGAAGAAGCAATCGGAGGAGAAGAATAATAGGGAAGGAACCCGATTAACAGAGCCGCATGGCTCTATTAATAGGGCAGACCATTGGATTTAGGGAAGGATAAGAATGGGCAAGAGTCCAATATGGGAAGGATTAAGTTCCCAATCGAGCAATGTGACCAAAGAAAGCAGGGACTCTCTGGGGAAAGGGTTGCGTTCGATTAGAACATGAAACTGAAACACGACCTGGAAAGGGGCGTCAATTCATAAATTAACGACCTGAAGAAGGGCGTTAATTAAAAACACGCCTTGGATCAAGACGTCAATTCACGAATCATTTTAGAAATAAAACATCTTTTATTTGTCAATTGTGAAAGACGCCTGAATGTGAGGCGTGATAAATAGCCAAAAAAGAAAGGACGACCGTTGATCCGGGCGTCAATTTAATTGATGTCCGATTCAAGGTCGTTAAATCAAAATATTCAAAATAGGGCCATTTTTCATTTCTCAATATTATTTTCCCATTTTTTAGGTGGAGGTGAATCACAAGGTGCTGATTCCAATGACTATTTTGAGTTTTAATAAAATAAAAATTTTAAAATTGAATTAACGACATGTGCGCAGGGCGTCCATTCTTTCAAAATTTTTATTTTATTAACGTCCCATTCTTGGTCGTTAATTCTCAAAAAAATCCGAAAAAACTTCCGAAAAATCAAGAAAAATGGAATTTTGAAAGAATGGACGCCCTTCACTATAGTCGTCAATTTTCTTTTATTTTCTTTGATTTTCTTAGAAAGAAATGACGCCCCTCTTCAAGTTGTTATTTCTGGAAAATTCATAAAAATAGAAAAAAAAAATGCCCAGAAAATCCAGAAAAATAGGGAAAAATACCCAGAAAATAGAGAAAATAGGAAAAAAATAAGAAAAAAGAGAAAAAAGAGAGAAATCCAAGAAAAGTGAGAAAAATCACTCAAACAAAGGTAATTTGAGGGTCAAATTGGGGCATTACAAGGTAATATGAGATGTACTCACAGTAACATCAATTTTGGCGTGTCTACAGCTGCCCCGCCTTGGCGTCTGCTTTGCAAGGGAGCAGAGCAAACTGAAAAGTAGATGCCAAGGTGTGATGAGACACGCAATCAACATCACTTGATGAGAATTAAATCAAAAGCTCGAGACGAAGCAATCTCGGGAAATTCAATGAAATCAACGATGTTTGGATAAAAGAGGGAGTGTGCACGCGGACACGAAGGAGAATGATCAACTTCCAGCGCGGTGGAAGTACCCCAGGTCACAAACATGTAGGTTTCACCATTGGGGAGCGGTTACCAGCCAATGTGGACGTGCTGCAGCCAAGGTGGATCAAGGGAAAAGGATTGAAATAAGATGATAGAAATCCAAACAAGGAGCTTTCGAGAAAATGACCCAAAACAGCAGCAAGGCGAATTGAGGATTCCATTCAGCAACGAATATCTCATATCTGGAATGATTAAGATCAATTTGACTCTCCAAATCCGCTTAAGAATGATTTTCCAATGTTGATTCAAATTCCTATATGAATGCATGCTGGGTTTAAAAGGAAAAATTAAAACAAATGAAAATATAAGATAATCAAGGATAATATTGTTAAGCTGCCCAGACTGGGTCAAGAAACCGATTTCGCGAGCTGATACTAAGCCGAAGCCCGTTTATCCGCGCACCAACTCACAAAAGGGAACCATCGTCCCCAGTCCTAGACGGCTTAACGGCCTATCCGTATGACTAAGACTCCTCTGGAATCGTCATCGTTTTTGATGAAGGGTAACTCAGATTCCAGATTTATCAAAGCCACAAGGTCCTTGATATAATCTAGTAGCGTATGTAACATATAGTAAAAATGCATACATGGGGTGGTGATAGCAATGAGCATGGGGGAACTGAGAAATGAGATGCAAACACCGTGGGGTTTGGATGATGATGCCCAATCGGTGGGACCAAAAGCTCCTTATCCTGCGCTCAAAAATCATTAGCCAAGATATATAAAAAAAAAATAACAAGCAATGAATTAGGCATGTAAGCATAGCAAGCAACATCAAAGCAATCAAATTTTGTATAAATATCATTCAAACATGTATAGCATGAATAGCATTGCATTGCAAAACATCATTGTTTGTCGTTTGTCATGAGGATGACAATCTTGGCATGCCAAGATTTGGAGTTGAATGATCATAATCAAATAATGCCCAGTGGCAAAGTGATCAAGTGAAATCAGCAGGAGTTGATTAAAAAGATCTGGAGATGAACGATAGTCAGGGGATATGAGGAAATGATAATCAAAATGCCCAGGGTGACATGTCATGAGAATATCGGGAAGAATCAATAGATTGATAGCAATAAGTGGAGAGAGGACTCATCCCGTGCTCTTGGTCCTTGCAAAGTTGTCCCTGCAAAACACCATCAGACAATACAATGCAATTTTTTAGATTTTGAAATATGCAAATTTTTATGAGTTTTGAAAAAGATATTCAAATTTTTATGGATTTTGGAAAATATTTCAATTTTTATGAATCTTTGGAGAAATATCTGATTTTTTATCTAATTTTGCTCAGGAAATATTCAAATTTTTTTTGGTTTGGTTTAGACATTGCTATTGCAGCATCAAAGGGTGTTTTTGGAACCACTGGCTAGGGGTCCTCGTTCCTTCCCTTTTCACTAAAAACTGCCCAAAGCTGAGCGTGCATTGAAAGTGGCATCCTATAACCGACCGCCTTTTGATCAACGGTGCCCCTACCAAGGCCATACCTGAGAAACATTCGGTCTTGGAGAAAGGAGAGAAGAATAATTGAGGATAAGCTTTATGCAGGATGGAAAATATCGGGACTTGAATTCCTTCCAAGGTATTACCCTCAAAGAGGTGGTCTGTTGTGTCGGGGCTTTGTGCCTTTGATTTTTAGACCCTTGACATGCATACGACTAGGGTTTACCCTGCGGGGACTTTGTCACTCTTCACATGCCATAATTCATAATTTTGCTTTTATCGAAATTTTGACTTGATTTTCATAATAGCCCTTTCGGCGAGATGTATATCATGAAAATTCATATGAAAACTCATATTGATTTTGGGTCAAGACTGCCCCTATTTGAGACTCCTCTCGTATTGGGGATTACCCTGGGTGGGTCATCTCATCCGTCAACCTCTTGCCCCTGCATTCGGCCGAGTAAAGAAGAGAAAAGACTTTCAGATATACTCATGGCATGGCCAAAGTAGGGACGGTGTTTAACCAAAGGAGCCGGCTAAGGACGCCGTGAAGTGTGTGGAATGCCCAACTAAAGGTTACTCTTAACAAGTAGGGAGAGAACGTTGAATTCCCAGCGTGGGGTTCTTATTAACCAAAGATGCTGTAAAAATAAGCCTGAAAGACTCTTTTGACAATGATTTAGTTAAACAAAAGCCTAAGATAAAGGTTTAAAACACCACTCTTAATCTTGTTAAGAAGCACTCTTTTTTTGAAAATCATGCGTGAAGCAATAAGGTAATGATATCATAAAATGCGTACTTATGCCAATACGTTACCTTGCGATCTTTGTGGAAGCAGCTGCTAGGGGCGAGGTTGATCAACATGGGATAGTCCTCTTTGGTAATCAAAAGGATTGAAAGTGGCTTAACAAGAAGAGTAGTGCTCAGACCAGACTCAGACGAATAAGGAGAAAAGGAAAAGAGGTGAGGGCTAGAACTCCCTCACTAAGGTGTGGAGACCCTGATCACATGAAAGGTCTACAGAAGAAGCGGAGAATTAGAAGGAGGAGTGAGGACTAAAGCCTCGGAAGCAGTGAGAGAATGGGCAGATGCCCAAGGCAGTGGATGTGGAAGAAGTTGGGTCGGACCCAGGATTAGGGGGAATCAGAAGAAGAAATTGATAGATGGAAAGTGGCGTATCTGGTGGGTCTGGGAGTAAAGAAGGAGAATCCTGATAGGAGGAATCTGGAGGCTCCGGAGGGATAAAATATCGAGGGACGTGGTGCCCTGGGAAGAAATAGGGAAAAAAGATGATGGAAAAGGAAGAAGAAAATGAAGGATGTGATATCCTGGAAGAGCAGAAAGATGAATCGGAAGAAAGATGGAGGGCCCGGAGGTTCCGGAGGAATGAGATGCCGAGGGACACGGTGCCCGGAGAAGAGTGGATAAAAAGGATCAGGAGGGTCCGGAGGTTCCGGAGGGATGGAATCAGAAGGGTCGGGATGCCTCAAAAGAAGATAGAGAGAATAAGATGGAGAATCCGGAGGTTCCGAAGGAAGAGAATCAGAAAGGGTGCGATGCCCTGGGAGGAAGGAAAGAGAGTTCGACAGTTTTAGAGGGGTAAGGCACCATGGGACGCGATGCCCAAGGAGAAGAGAAAGATCCAGAGGTTCCGGAGGGATGAAGTAGAAAGGGACGCGATGCCCAAGAAAAATTAATGAGATGCCCAGAGGGCCCGAATGTGAAGGTGAAAAGGGGCGCGATGCCCAATGAGCAAGATTTGGAGGTTCCGGAGGAATGAGTTGGAAAGGGGCGCGATGCCCTGAGAAGAGATTGGAAAGGGGACAATGCCCGAGCAATGAGGATGAAGATGAATAGGATGGGAAATGCGTGATATCCGGAGGTGCCGGAAGGTGGGGAAGATACGGGTTTGGAAACCCGGGAAGCTGGATGTGCAAACGTATGCAATAGGATGGATGCGATGAATGCAGTGAATGCGTGAATGCAATGAGATGCAAAGAACATGAAGAATGTGAAGGGCGAGAGGATGAGATCCTCCTCCTTACCCCTGGAGTGGCCCATGAAGAATCGGTGACAGAGGAGAATATGGGTGGAGTTGAATGGAAGGTGGATAAAAGAGTGGAAGGCCCCTTAGCACCAAGATAACTGCCCCTCCACGGCAGTGAAAGTGTATAGCCAATTGGCCCAAAGAAAGAAGCTTCAATAATAAATGACAACCCTCTTGAAGAGTGAAGAGTAATAATGTGAGGGAGTTGGGAAGTTGGGACAGGAAGCATTGCCATGCCCATTGATTGCGGTATATAAAGAATGTTGACAAAAATGGGCATTCGCCCCTTGTATGGAAGAATGAATTAAGGATTTGAAAGTTGGGGCAAGGGGTGCCATGCCCTGCCCTTGGGTGGCATCAACGCTTGGCATTCTTCTCTAGCGAGCAGTGGCGGCTTGACCTCTTCAGCCGTGCTTGGCCCAATAACCCGGATTGGCTCCGGCAAATGAACTCTTGCATCTTGAACTGCACGGCAGTGGCCAAATTCTTCTTTCGCGGCTCTTGATCATCCTCGGCACAAGTATTTGTAGCAGCGCTCCCCTTCCGAGTAGTAAAGGGAGGTGAAGCGGAGATGGGAGGCTCCGTGGATGGTGGGGGTATAGTGGAAGGTGTTGGAGAAAGGATAAGTGGAGGCGGAGGTTCAAACACGTCGAGCTTCTCCCTTTGCTCGGAAGCAGTTGGGGTTGGCTCGAGTGCAAAAAAGGGTTGATCCTGCTCAGGATTAGCCACGGGTAATAGGTTAAGTGGTGGAGTAGGGGTAGTTGGGTTTGGTGTTAAAGGTGTAATGGAGGGTTGAATTGGAGAAAGTTCAACGTTAGGCTCGGTGGAGGCCGATGGTGTGGAGGCTGGCATAACCGGTGGAGGTGTAATTGGTGGAGGTGTAATTGGTGGAGGTTTGGTGCGGAGAAAACGCCGAACGGGGCGAGCGGTGTTAGGAGGAGGAGACTCAAGATGCGCCGGCGTGGGTGATTGAAGTACCGACCCATCATCGTAACACCAAGAGGTCTCGGAAATAGGGGTTGGATTAGGGACGGTGGTTTCGTCCTGAACAGGGGGTTCATCAAATGATAGTGGGGGAAGTGGGAAGCGAAGGAAACTCGGAAGGGGTGCCTGCAAAGCTTCATCGTATGTTGCCTCGAATTCTCCAATTGCCGGTTCTTCATCATCAAATTCAAGTGGACACCGTAGTGGAGGCGTGTATGTGGATGGAGGAATGTAATGATGTTGCGTATGTGGAGGTGGAAGGCCATATGAATGAAGTGTGCGGACGGGTGGAGGGCGGACGGTGTCCACTTGAGCGTTGAAATCTGCCGGCTCTTGCTTGCTTGAACTGTCGATACCATAGTCATCCATCCTATCTTTCCAATCTTTCTCCATTTTTGTAATATCATTCAGGGCGGCATGAAGGGGATTGATTGGAGTAGGAGGAGCGGGCCATGGGCTCGTAACCCTCTTTAATTGTTCCTCCATTAAAGTGACCTTGTCAAGAAGAGTTTGTTGGAGGGGTATGGCTTGAGCAACCAAGGGTTGGCAGGGCCTTGAAGGAGGGGCCGCATAAGAAGGCCGTGGAGGGGGATTAATGGGCCGACCCGTAGAAAAACCCGGATGGGCCGGATTGCAAGAAATAAATGGGCCTTGGGGCCGTGATGGAGGAGGAATAGAAGGAGGCGGGTGTCGGACCCCCCGAGGAGGAATGTGAATAGGATGAGATGGGTGATGGGCTGCCCGGGTAGGAATGTGAATTGAAGAGGGAGGTGGGTGATGGGCCACCCGAGTAGGCATATGAGTAGACAAGGGAGGTGGGTGATGGGCCACCCGCATAGGATTGGAATGAGAATGAGAAGAATGCGATGAATGAGATGCACCCCCAACAACGGCCTTAAGGGCTTGGATTTGTTGAGGGATGAGATGATCTAATGCATGAATGATTTGGGAGACCTTCTCATCATCGGGAGGAGACGGTCCCGAAGGAGTAGTGGCTCGTGATTGAATAGGGGGGCCATAAGATTGGACATTGCCCATGGGCCGGGCATGACCATAAGTGTGACGACCCGAGAATCCGATTACCGGGAAGGCCCGATAACCCGAGACTCGCACCGCCGCCCACGAGCCGGGAGGGCTCGGAAGGGCTAAAAGGAGTGTGGAGGCACAAAGAAATAGGAAATAAAGCAGGACAATTCAACAATTAACAGAAATAAATAAACAACTACAACAGAGTCCAGTCCAACAGAAAGTACAGTCTAAAGCAGTAAAACGTACCACATGCCAAGTGAACACTCGACCCGGCAAGCTGGCAACTAAGAACCTCCGCTCCGCGTCCTCGAACCACGAGGAAGAACCGCCACACCTGAAAAGCAGGGAATGAGTCTCCAAAACAGAGACTCAGCAGGGATCCCGCGGAACCCCAACCGGAAACAACGGCGTAGCGGAAAGGAGAGCTACAACTACAGCAGGAACAGCAAACCGGTGGCCGGTCAAAACTCGGCTCTACAGCTACTCCTACTGTACCAGAAAACACGACCCAGTCTCCCATCGGGGGACAACCAAGCCACGCACCCGACCACCCGATTCCACGATCGGGGACCACTAAACACGAGCCGCCCTAGCCACGCTACTAGGAAAACGTCACGATACCTCCGCAGCGGAGGCCTGCCCTCACCAGAAGGGCCCAAACCAAAACCACACGGTCAGGGAACACGGTCACGACCTCACCGTCGTGAACACAACACTATCTGGGAAAAGGCCCTCGGTGAAACTCACCGGAAACCCCAGACCTCGACTCCGGGAACTCTCCCGAAACCACTCACGAAGTCCCGTCTCACGGACAGAAATAAAACCTGGTACACAACAATTCACGTCACGTGACAGGAGCATCACCCACTAGAAGAACGACCGGATGCGTCCCCTGACGTCTTACACCGCGTCACAAGTGTCTAGCTACAACGCCCCGGGCGTGAGACTCAGACACGCAACAAGTAACCAGTACCACAACAAGGACTAGCTGGGGTCACGCTCGTCAGCGCGTGTCCTAAGCCCCCAACTACGTGTGCACACACAGACCATCTGCTCTAGGTCGGGTCCTCTAGCTGGTTTTCCCCCCCACCGGACTCTGGTGGCAAAGGCAAGGGGCCGACGGAAACCAGCCTAAAAACCGCGTCTCACCGGGTCGCGCTCTCCACCACTCCCAGGTGGGTCCGCACACGCGTGCGCAGGAAGCTACGACTAGTGGAGGATCACTGAGAGAGTAGACTCTCAAAACAACAGAAAACGACGTCCCGGACCTAACGAAGTACGGGGACCATCCCACGTAGCAGCACCATCGCACGGTGACCACGATCGGAGAAGAAACGGGACGCACAGTCCACGGCCAAACACATGACCCACTCGGGAATCATCTTCCAGGAAGACTCACGACATGCGGGGGAACCCCACCGCACAAATACCGATACACGGTGACTCGATCGAGCGAGAATACGGAAACCCGAAACACCTGGGGTCACCCGGACCCACCAAGCCCACGGGTCACGCTTATCGAGGTAACACGGCACCTCCAGACACCCCAAAACACGGTAACAAAACCCACGGGGTGCCCGGGACACTCACAAGGCCAAAGGTCGACCACTGTGTCACAACCGGGTCGACCGGAGACCAACACAACCCAATCGGAACACTAGTAAACCGCCCGGACCCTCACACTCACGAGCACGCAAATCAAGGTAAACGGAACCCCCGGACACCCCAAAGACACGGTCACGGAACTCCACGGGGTGTCCAAGGCACACACGGCCCACGAGGAGCACGATCAGCCGCAGACCGCCCGCCCCGGGCAGCCCGGCTGGTCCCTCCAAGAACGCGCTATAGGTCCATAGCGCGTTCAAGCAGAACGCGCTAGGAGCCTATAGCGCGACAAGCCAGGTCGCGCTATGTTTCCATAGCGCGACAGTCCAGAACGCGCCGTAGCCCTATAGCGCGACAGGAACCGCCATACTGTTCATCTTCTCCGATGAACGCACCCCGTCGGGGCGGCGCGACCCTCAAGAACGCGCTACTGGAAGCTAGCGCGTTCTCAGTCCGCGCCCGAAAACGGTAGAAACGGCGGGAAAATCCATTCCACGCCCCGATCACCCCCGGGTGATGGGGAAACAAAGGGGGAAACATTCCCCAACCCCTCTGGCACCGAGAGGACCCATTTGAACCCCAAAAACACGATCAAAACACAAGATTCGGCTCACACCCCAAAAACATGCATTTTCCCAAATCACCCCGTTTAGCCCGCTCGGCTCACCACGGCCTACGAAACTCGTGGGAATTGAAGTACACGGGTTGAGGGTCCATCTCCCTACCTCCACCGAAGATTCGACGCACCGTGGACGCCGATCCACGAAGAAAACGCCGTTTAAACCCTCGCCGGTTCACGATCCCACGAACCGCCTCCACCACCGCGATCCTCATCCCGTACCCGTCGCTCCATGCCCCACGAGCCACGCCGCCCCGCCCTCGCCGCCTCCGTCGGCCGCCCGGAGTGAGAGGGGGAGAGGAGAGAACGTGAGAGAAGAGAGAGGGAGGGAAGAGAGAAATGAGATGGGGAGAGAGAAAAAGGAGGTTATTATATAGAAAATCCGGAAATTCCCGAAAATACCAAAAAATAGAAAATCACATTTCTGCGATCCTCGGAACACACCGATCGCAACGGTACCACTCGCGCCCTGGTGAACAGCCCCGTTCACCCGTAACGAGGTTCCGAAGGAATTACCGAAACACACACCGGGAATCGGAAAACACACGCAGAAAAGCCGCGGAACGCTTCCGGGCCTCCGAAACAACTCCGGATCGCGCCGATCCGAACACGAAAGATGTCCGAAACGAAATTTCGGACACAACGGAGTCGGACACTCCAAGAAACCAGATCCGGGACCCATGAACAAGGATCCGAAAAATCCGGGGCATTACAATAAGAATGAGAATGTGGTCCCTTGAAGATATGGAGAGAATGATGTTGAAATTGAGGATTATAAGATGTGCACGGTTGTGCATCCTCATGAATTGAATTAAACATGTTAGTTTTCTTATCATGGTAAGCCATTATGCAATTAATGTTTCAAGCAAAAATAACTTGCCAAGAAGCACACAAGTTGGAATAGTGATTTTGCTTTACTTAAACTTTGGTGAATCAATGACTTTTGCAAATAGATATGCTCACTCAAGGGGTGAACCTAGTTTCAAATGAGGTTTAACTTCGGTGCCAACTAGGAACACTCTCTCACGATGCTTAGGCCAACTAACCCGGGACTTCAAGGGTACAACCTGCCCGGCGTCCGTGAGGGAATCCACGGGTGCGGGGACTTACGGAGGCTTGGTTTAGGAATTTCCGGTCCAAAGAGACGGAGCGCTCAATGGAGGGTCGTTCCTTCACCAAGAGGGTGTGTGGCTCCTAAAGATGTGGGGAGAGGAGGTCTCCCAAACCAATGCAAGTGGATGAATGCAGCAGATATGAGCAAATCACAGTGATAAACCAAACAATCGATATAATAATCAATGGAGCACGGATAAGCACAGCAGTGTGGCTCTGTAAAAACACAGGAAGAAGACGACCTGAGGAAGGTCGCTATCAACAAAAGAGACGACCGTGTGACGGTCGTGACTCACTGTGGGGGCCCACAGGCAGGGTAAAAACGCGCCTTGATGTGAGGCGCTACAAATGAAAGAAACGCCTCTGGGTGAGGGCGTCAACTGCAAGCTGGCCAATCAACGAACGCCCAGGGGTGTGGGCGTCAAATTCAAAATCGCGCCTTGATCTGAGGCGCTATGCAATAAAGAGGCGCCCTGAGGTAGGGCGTGAATTCACGGACAGCGCAATATAGCAGGGGATATGATAAAAGACGCCCTCACAGGAGGCGTTAAACAGACAAAAGACGCCCTGCGTGAAGGCGTTAAAATACAAGACGCCCCTGACAGGGGCGCGAATTCCTTCAAAGTTCCACGGCCAACAGTAATAAAAACAACCACAGTCACATGATGAAGGCAATCAATAAAAGGATAACATGCTCATCAATTTTTTAATTTTAAGAGGATAAATGGAGTTTCTAAAAAAATCTAACAAACTAGCCAATCACTAGTGGGGAGGGTACTACTTGGAGCACAAAGGGAGGCGCACCGTGGGTGCAAAAGGGGAGATGGCACACGAGGGTGCCCAAGGGGAAAAGGGTAAAAAAAGAAGAACACAAAGGGTCTCACCGTGATCACCAATTTGTAGATCCTAATTAGAAATCCACTTAGGAAAAAAAATAAATATGGATATGGAGGAATATGAAGCACAAAAGCATGCACGAGGTGCAAATATGGAGATGTGATCGCCAGAGACGCGAGGGCCTCAAAGAATATAATCAATAATAATATGGAGGAGGGATCGCGAAAAATACCTTGAAAGCGCGGGTGATGTGAATGCTCCTTTCTCTTCGAATCGGCCGGCCGATGAAGAGAGTTCTTCGATTTGATTACCCTTGCAAAATCAACAAACACCAAAAGATTGATTGGATTAGAAATATGGTGAGTGTAGCATCAATTCTTAATAAGATGAGCATGAATAACATGTGTAAGAACACACCTTAAGGGTGGTTGCCCTTAAACCCCTATGCAAAAGGGTGGGGAATATATGATGAATGAATGATGTAAATAAAGAGATAAGTGCAAGCGTTGCACTGTGGAGACTTTCTCATACTCAACGTGGTTGAGTGATATAGGATTAACAGTAATGATGCATGCATGTATATGTGAACCGATGATATTAAAACAAAAGAAGAATAAAAAATAAAGGGAGCCTGTGCTTTGGCTTGAATGCTCGATGGGGAGAAGCTTTGATGGATGAAGAGGTGAACGTATAAGCTCCTCCTTAGCCAAGCAAACGCAGCCCCTGCCTGTAAAAGAAAAGAAGAGAAAACCACAGAGAAAACAGGAGAAGAAGCCTCGGAAGAAAAGAGGCGGGAAGTGTAAGAGCCTTCTCCTTCAGCCACAACAACAGCACCCTGCGTGAAGAAGAAAAAAACATAGAGAAAACAAAAGGGGAAAGAAGAAGCAATCGGAGGAGAAGAATAATAGGGAAGGAACCCGATTAACAGAGCCGCATGGCTCTATTTATAGGGCAGACCATTGGATTTAGGGAAGGATAAGAATGGGCAAGAGTCCAATATGGGAAGGATTAAGTTCCCAATCGAGCAATGTGACCAAAGAAAGCAGGGACTCTCTGGGGAAAGGGCTGCGTTCGATTAGAACACGAAACTGAAACACGACCTGGAAAGGGGCGTCAATTCATAAATTAACGACCTGAAGAAGGGCGTTAATTAAAAACACGCCTTGGATCAAGACGTCAATTCACGAATCATTTTAGAAATAAAACATCTTTTATTTGTCAATTGTGAAAGACGCCTGAATGTGAGGCGTGATAAATAGCCAAAAAAGAAAGGACGACCGTTGATTCGGGCGTCAATTTAATTGACGTCCGATTCAAGGTCGTTAAATCAAAATAATCAAAATAGGGCCATTTTTCATATCTTAATATTATTTTCCTATTTTTTAGGTGGAGGTGAATCACAAGGTGCTGATTCCAATGACTATTTTTACGTATTTTTCTGACACCCGGAAGGCCACCAAATCTCCTCTGGAAGAGGGTTAAAAAAATAGCATTAAAATAATCAAATGAAAGTGACGCCCCGTGCACACGTCGTTAATTCAATTTTAAAATTTTTATTTTATTAAAACTCAAAATAACGTCCCATTCTTGGTCGTTAATTCCCAAAAAATCCGAAAAAGCTTCTGAAAAATCCAGAAAAATGGAATTTTGAAATAATGGACGCCCTTCACTATAGTCGTCAATTTTCTTTTATTTTCTTTGATTTTATTAGAAAGAAATGACGCCCCTCTTCAAGTCGTTATTTCTGGAAAATTCATAAAAATAGAGAAAAATACCCAGAAAATCCAGAAAAATAGGGAAAAATACCTAGAAAAATAGAAAAAAATAAGAAAAGAGAGAAAAAAGAGAGAAATCCAAGAAAAGTGAGAAAAACTACTCAAACAAAGGTAATTTGAGGGTCAAATTGGGACATTACAAGGTAATATGAGATGTACTCACAGTAACGTCAATTTTGGCGTGTCTACACCCAGTATGGACCGTATATCCTGTTCATAGGCCTTAATGTCTTCTGGACATGAGCGGCCCATAATGCACCGTTCATACCTTGAGCGGCCCAGTGTCAGCCGTTCTTTTCTTGACCTCTCGGGTTTAATTTCAGTCCAGTTCCTGTATGTACGGCCCTGTATGAACTGTATATACCATTGAGCGGCTCTGTTATGACCGCATATCTCTTGGAGATGAGTTTGACCGTGTTTTGTACTCTTGAATCCAAGGACAAGTTTGGTCCTTTAAATCTGAACTTATGACAGAAATTCCTCTGATTAAATTGGCCATTAAAAATTGACTGAATGTCTAGACTCATGGGATCTTGAATCCAATAAATCAATGCCAACGCATCGTAGGGGCCCGGTCTGGTCCTGGGGAGAGCGCCCGAAAGTTAGTGAGCCCATGGGATGTTAATGACATGGTGGGGCATTGCACCGAAACGCATGACTTGTGTACCGTCTACGACATAAAAGCTCTTGTTACTTGTTACTTGATCGTACTTGGAATGATGTATAAATTACTTGCTTGTTGGCCAATTCCTTACTACTGTCTATTGTTATATCTCCTGTTGTAAATTCTTGTATCTGTTATCCTTGTTAATCATTATCAATTGTATATTTCTTGACCTTGCAAGATCTTGTTATTACGTTGTTTCAGTATACCGTTATCGTCATTTATTTCTTTCTTAGTATTGCATATAAAAATGTAATTTACTTGTTAATCACTTAAACTATGCCTGATGATAGAGTATAATTCCTACTGAGCTTTTTGCTCACCCCTACTTCCATCCCTTTTCAGGTTATGCGAGTATCGGTACGTGCATTGGGAAATGGATCAGTGTGATCGAGTGGAACCTGGAACCTAGAGTTGGAGTCTGCTCTTTCATTTTCTTGAGTCTAGCTAGTCTAGTTATTTCTTTTTGTTATTTATTTTGAATTTTTTATTGTAAGTGGTGTCAAAAAATATCTTTTTAAATTAATAAGAGTTCGTATTTTCTCAAAATGTGTGTCTGGCCTCTTTGTATTTTATTGTGATTATTTATCTTCCGCTCTTGTTATCGTGACTTGTCTCTTGCCACGTTCCGAGCATCGCTTCCCGCTGCTATCGGTTCGGGGCGTGACACCCAACGAGAGCTTGCTCGACCGAAGAGTTTTGTGCCTTAACGTTGCAGTCAATTGGCTCCACAGTCTTTCTAGAAGGTGCTATGGCTTCTTATCATTCTCACAAATGGCGCCAAAGTGTTGCATTACCATTAAAGAGGAGAATCAGGACGGAGTAAGAGGACAAGTAGTGGCTGCAAAAAGGATCTCTGGGTGGTAGAAAATGTCTCCGCGAAGCGAGCCGAGTGACTAAGTCAAGCCTTCATTAAGCAAGAGAGCGATGGTAGCGGATTAGGTTTCAGTATGAGAAGCAAGTGTTGGGGCTGATCGTTCTCCTACACAATGGAAGAAGTTCTTGACAATGGGTGATGAGACCTCGAGAGAACCCTCCGATGTTTAAGTCAATACATAGCAAAGAGAGAAGGAAATCAGTGGGGTAGAGGGCCATATTTTTTTGTACCTTGCAATGTCACCTCAATGTACCTTTATAGCTGCTTGAGATGGGTGTCATTAATGGCAATCGAGCCATTGAGACGCCTCCAGGGGTTACACCCCATTAACCATGTCTCGCCACGTGGTGTGCCGGTCACGATGAGATCGTGGCATACCAAGGGTAGTTACAGAGAAGGGTGACATACGAGGTGGTCACGAAGAGGCGAAGACGCCTGATCCTACACCACTTAGACTCTGTGCCCATGATTAATTCAAGATTCAAATTTTGGCAAGAAGTGCCTACGTCAACAACTATGTCAAGGTGCGAGTGAGTTGAAGAAGCCCGCATGTCCCAGTGCCAGGTAGCTAATGGCGATGATGAATTAATGCTCTGAGGCCCTTTTAGAGTCGTGACAAGTCCAATGCTTAACTTGGCCTTGGCCTCGACCTCGAGAAGGCAAAGGGAGAAAGAGGTCAAAAAATCTCAGTTGAAGTCGATGGAGAAAGGAAGATTATATATTTCAGTACTTGAGTTAATATCAAACTAAGAAAAAGGAGAACAAAAGAACGGGCAAACATGAGAAATGTTCAAGGTGTTACACATGGTATCTTTACTACCTTACTTGTTACTTAGGTCGCACAGGCAACGTGTATAAAAAGAATTTTCATAATTAAGGCTGCATTTGATAACGCTTATAAGAAAGAGAGATTTCTCATAATCACCTCGTCTGTATGGTAACTGACAAGGATGGGATTTTGAAAAAAATCTCAATCATGTTTGCTCATTGTTTCTCATTTTTTCAAATTCAGAAGTGGACTCTCTTGGGTGTTGGGCTCAAAAGATCGTTTTGCCCATCCTTCCCTCTTCTCTCTCGGATGAATAATTATTGAGAATGATCAGTGTTTACTTTTCTCGTGATAGTTCACTGTTCCTTCCCAATCGCATGAACATTGCATTTCTCTTTTCTCTCCCTTCTCTCAACAATAGCAGCAACCAACTATGGCAAGACTGGAGGGAGCTCATTAGTTGGCGGCGGCAGCAACAGCAACTCCAACCATGGCGACCAGAGGCAAGGGCAGTAGCAATAGTAGCTCTAGCAAGGGCAACCAGAGGCAACAACATTAGCTCTGGCAAGGGTACCAGAGGTAGCAATAGCAACAGCCGACAGTCGCAACAACGATGGGGGAAAGTTGGGGACAAAAGAGGGATTTCCCCTTTAGATTCCACTGACGGCGGGTGGAAGCGGCAGAGCACGAGCTTTTGTGGATTTCAGGAGAGGTTGAACGGTGAGTCTACTTTCTCTCTCCCGTAAAAATCATCTTTGCACGCAAGCTGGGGCCGACGAATCACATTTGAAAATGTAGTTGAACTATTAATGGGGTGTCTGGGAACAACTTTTTTTAAAAACTCTTTCTACCTAAAAAATTATATTGTGTCGATTTTTAACTTAAAATTTAAAATTGATAAAAATTGACACTTTTGTTTGGTAAAATTGTCATAATTTTTAAAATATATGTAGACATGTTTGGCAAAAGTGACCCACCGCCACCTCTACCTCCTCCCCCTCCGACGCCCACCTCCGACAACTTCACCCCCTCCGAGCCGCCGCCGCCTCCTCGGGGGGTGGAGCTTCATCGCCCTCGATGGGCAATCTCTCGTAGGTGGGAGTGCATGTGCGAGTGTTCTCCTGTGCGTGCATGTGCGAGCGTTCTTCATCTCGTAGGTGGAGCGAGGGGTGGAGCGGGTTTGCGTCGTGGTTGAGGGGACATGCTGCACGGTTATGCTCACGTAGACATGGTGTGCGTTGATTAGGACCGTGAGCGGTGCCTCGCTGCGGACGACGTCCTCCTCGTTGGGTGGCTAACTTGGTCACCGGGGGGATATATGCAATGACGAGTACGGAGAAGGGCGGCCACGGTGTGGCTGTGACGGAAAGGCCGGTGGAGGCACTGCACAGGCAGGGGCCGTGGGCGGGGAAGGGTTGTGGAAGCGTGCGGCAGCCATGTGCCTGCAGCCCGACGGCAGAGGCAGCACACCAGCAGGACGGCGGGGGTCAGCCGAGCGCCAGCACCGGTGGCCCGGCCATGTGTGCAGGGGAGGCCGGCAGCGGGGGAGGGGGGCCGCAGGGGAGGCCGGCAGCCGGGGAGGGGAGCCGCGGGGGAGGGGCCGCAGGGGGGAGGGGGGGCCGGGGGGGAGGGGGGCGCAGGGGAGGCTGGCAGGAGGGGAGGGGAGCCGCGGGGGAGGGGGCCGCAGGGCAGGCAGGCAGCCGGGGAGGGGAGCCGCAGGGGAGGGGCCGGCGGCGGGGGAGGGGAGGAAGGGGGAGGGGAAGCACTGGGGAGGGAGAACGAGACGAGCGATCTTAAAAAAAAATGGTAGAGAGATGTTTGTTTTTAGAAATAGATTACAATATGATGGGATTCTCTTCCTAAAATTTAAGAGAGGAATATCAAACGGGGTTAGATGGGTCTACCTCTCTTATTTTTAAATTTGAGAGAAAAAATAACAAGCAAACACCCTATAAGAGATTTCAATAATTGGAATCCGTGTCCAACCTGACTTCGAAAGGTGGCCCCAAAATCTCACTCGTCCAACGGATGGATAGGATCCTGTGGAATGATCCTCTTGGACCAAGCTTCATAGGCTGCATGGCATGGGTGACATGAAGAGTAATAAGAACCTATAAATTAGGATTGTCGTTGCATCGTGCCTGACTTTTATTGATCCACATTTGTACTACATATTCGTTGGACAAATCTAACGTGTCTAATAGGGTAAGAGTGGGGCCCATTTTGTAAAAGTAAAAATGTACTATGTAAGGATGAAATGTGTGACTAGAAGTGAAATATTCAACGTAGGAACGAAATATGCAACACACATTTCATTTTTATAAGGATGACATATATATTATAGATATGAAATATATATATATATATATATATATATATATATATATATATATATATATATATATATAGGCATGGCATGTATGTGTGCACTTTTAGAGTAGCCCCACATTGTGAAATTAGATAAAGAAAAAATATATTTAAAACAGCAGATCATCTCTACTGATTGTTGTAAAATTTAGTGTTGGATAGTCCCTACAGTCGTGTATTGCAGACTAAATTTGCAACAAATATTTTTGTTCTAGATCAATGTTATGGTATCACATTTGTTTACCACTCTTTTTGACAGTCAGATCGACTTTCATAAGATCAGATAGCCAAGATGAGAAGCTTAAGTCATCCTCCCGAGTTCGAGAGCATCAGACCTAGCTTCACTTTTAAAAATCAAATGGTGGAAGAAGAGTATAAAAATAATAAATAATAATAATAATAACAACACTCGCACCGTAATATTTCCTCTCTTTTAACTTCAGAACCTATGTTCTTTGGCGTCAAGCACGGTCAAGACTAATGTTATTCAGTTTGACAACTTTAATAACAGAATAAGAGACGAATAAGATGAGTTATTCAACTTATTCACCTTTAACCGAGTTTAATAGCAGGGTTAAGTTATGTGAGGTCGGTTAAAGTTAAAATCTTTATTCTAAGAATAATTCATTCTACCATTTCACGTAGAACGAATTATTCTCAAAATAATAGTAAATTATCAAACTCAAAAAGAGAAAATTCAATGAATAACTCAATTAGACCCACCTCGGATAATTTACCCTAACCTGTTATCAAAGGAACCCTTAAGGTTCGAGAAAAGTCGAGAGAGAAAAAGATCTTTAACCAACGAAAAAAATATATGATATTTTCATTAAAGAATCATGAATGAGTATTATACAAAACTTAGTCTTAAACAATAAAAATATATGCTAGAAAAATATTTTTTAAGAATTATTTTTTTTGAAAAAGTATGTAATTAAATTGTGACTTTCATAATTAATAAATACTTTAAAATTCACCAATAAATTGTGGTTCATCCGTGAAAATTGCATTGAGATGAAAAAGTATGTAGAAGACGGGTCATCATCTCCCACAACTTCATGTCGAATGAGGAAGGTTCAATTGACGAAAGGACGTGTAAATGGTTATCAAATCAGTGTTGAGACCCAAGCCAACTGGCTTTGATTCTTCGTGTGTTACAGAGAGCCCCAAATTATCATTTGCAGTTCCCTGTTTATCTAAGGTCAATTAAAGGATTAGAAACCTCTTGCAAGGTAGCATTCGTTCATGGCAATATGGTAGACCCGTTATTTCAGGATAAACCGAACTTGGAAAAAGGCATTTGAGAGGACTGCATTTATGTAATAAAATAAGGGCAGATTGACAGAATCAAGTGAAAACAAAGAACCATTAAACTAAGCGAATTGATAGTTAAACATGATCCAACCACTTCTTGATTCGATCTTCATTACCTAAGGGATCTTCACATGAGAACCACCTAATATTTGGTAAAGACGAAATACAAAATCAGACACCCCCTTCCTGAGAGGGTTTCATTCAAGGCCCAACTGAGATTAGGTAGAACAAAAGGCAGTAAGGATGATCAAAAGATCATAAGAAAAATCGCTGAAGTTGTTCCAGAACAGCAAAATAATGGACTACACCTTCCGGCGCTGAGGCCAAGGGCATGAGATACTCTATCCTTCAGGTATGAGGATGGTAACCAACAACAAAGACAAACTCAAACAAGTTTAATTGAACAAGCACTAGCAGAACAGTTACGTTCCACTGTGACAGGAAATAGTGACAAATGGGAGCTCTCCGAAATAACTCACTTGGGCAACCCTGTTTCCGGGTGAATAAGAGCTTGATCTTCGGGGAGCAACATCGGGCCTCCGCCAGGCCTAGTGCAAATAAAATAGCTAATGTCACCAGGGTACTTTTGGTAAGGGACCTTGTCTTTGATTTCTGGAGGTGGCGGCAAAGCTTCAACATCTTTGTTTGAATGCAATCCGGCTTCTTGTAGTATTGATGTATCTCCGATCACATAGCTGAAGAAACAAAACAATTAGAATAATAACACCAACAGCGTTCTCAGCTCATTATGAAAAGAAGCGAAAAGTTAAACATGTCTGAACCTCGTTAGATCATTGTCTCGCAATGGGGGGAAGTAGAAAAGAAGCCTTTGGAGGAGAAGACAAGCAGCTTGTCGGCTAGGTGCAATCAGAACAGCATTTGGCCCGGCATCAAAAGTGTAGGCTACCTGCCAGTTTTGTATGTTATCATATTTAATAACAATTTGACAGTACCAACGTACATCAAATGAAGTCAGAGTTATGTTAAATTTCATGCAAACAAGGCTTCAATGTGGTGAGAAGAAAAATTGTTCAGTATGTTAATTAACGTTTGAATTGGACTGCATAATGCAGTAAAAAAATATGGCAGGTAATACACAGAGAACAAGCCAAGGAACCGAACCTTCGATGCATACCGATAACCAAGCCCCTAAAGTGCAACAAAAAGCACCATCTACATCTGCACACCTCAATATGCATGACGTATTGCTAAGAGTGTACTTCTTCCATAGAATTAAAAATCCGCCGATTCAGACCAGTAGGGCGGACAGAGTCAAGGCCAGCCAAGATGACTGGTGTTCCCAGTTTTAAGCTTGAAAGCATCAGAAGAAAGTACAGATCTTTTCTGAAATTACCATAGCGTTTGCAACCAGATACCACCAATACAGAAAAGGTATAAAACAAATGTTAAGCATGGTTCCCTCAAATAGAATGATAATTGGGAACACCCATAAGGCTATACTTGTACACACGTACATGAGAAAACTGGCGTTTCAACAAAGTAGGTTGCACAAACTTCCACCTCTCTTATTGGCTAGTGTTCTCGTTGAAAGAAGTGTATGCCCTGCAAGTCAATCACTTGTGAAGTGATGACGTCATTTCTTGTACATTCTCATTCGTATTGATAACATTTATGATATTTTCTTCGTTATATCTCATTTATTATAATGTGTATTACCGTTTGATACGCTGAAGTCATTGAATGCATGCAATAAAGATTAGATCATAATGAGATTATGATAATAAGACCAACCTTCCGGATACATATGTTCTAAACATTCTTGATCATAAAATCATTGAGACTGAACATCAAAAAATCCGGATAGACCAGTGCACATGACATCAGCTCATGTGATGAAGGTGATTGATCTCATAGTCATTGGTGTGGAGACATTAAGATATATGTACATGTGACCATTACAAGAATAATTGAACTGATCCGATTACGAATTTATAGATGATAATTATATCTAACCGTCAACCAAAAGATTCTTTAATCACAGTAACACAGTTGGTCCTTGGACATGAGTCACCAAAGATATCTTGCATGAAGATTCCTATGTATTGATTGTTGGGCAAAGGGATTTTAGTCACAAGTTCCGATGACTCAGGTATTTGGATATAGTAGAATACATGCAAAGGTAATTGAGTAACAATAATGGACCATTCACTCTCAGATATAGCACGAGAGAGAATGCCTTATGAACGATACTCGAAAAAATTCTTGACTAGGGTTACACAGTTCACTGGAAAAGAGAGTTTTCCAGTGGCACTTATAGTACAGAATTCATCATGCCATAAATAAGAAGGGTTTGATAGTAAGTCCATATCCTTAATTATGACCAAGGACATTGTGTATGAATGAAAGATTATAAATGTGTGGTAGTTGTGGACGGAAATATCCCAAAGTGGTTTTATAGAGATCCTCTTTGTCTGCTAGGATCACAAAGTGTTACTTGATACTTATCGTAACCTGAAAGCCTAACGACGTGATAATCATGAGATGATTATCCATCATGAAATGAGAAATTAATTATTTAAGTCATGAGATGATTAAATAACTAATTCCAAATTAAGTGTTAAAGTGAAAAAACTAAGAAGTTCTTAAACTTAATGGACCTAAAATCAGACTGATACTGGACCTAAAAGGTCACATATTAGAGTTATGGACGGCGAGAGTATTTATGCAATCATAGACTTATGAGGGTTTTTGTGAAAAACTAAGAAGTCTATAAATAGTTACATGGAGAAAACCTTGAGCCAAGCATCCAGGGCCACCATCTTCTCCCTCTCCTCTTTGGGAGGACCGCCCCCCTCTCTCCTCTCTCTCTTGTCTGTAGTGTAGAGACTATGCTGAAGTGTCGTCGAGAAGATCGTTCGTGGAGCACAGTGTGGAGAGAATTTTGCCGTCCGTACTCGTGTGAATACCGCTAGAGACCAGACATTTGCATAGTTCATTACCACCACAAGGAATCACTTCCCACTTCACTCCGATCTGCGTATCGCAGAGGTAAAATCGGATCTCTTGTTCTAGATAATTATCGGAAATCACACTAGAGAGATAAACACGTGACGAAATAAAATTTTTAATTTCTTATTTTCACTGCATTCTTTCTTATCTCGGCTCAAATCCTTAACCCCCCAGAATAGAAGTGCTGAAACAGGAGATGTTTCAAAGTCTTGTCCCATGACTTATGTCACCAAACAACCTAACCTATCCTTATTTATCCTTTGAATCCCTTGGGACACCCTTGAAAAGCTTCTGACCAGATATGTCCATAGAACAAATTATACTGTTAGCCTTCAAAGGCCATGCCTTTTCAAAAGGTGCGACTAAGAAGATGTTGGAGCACTCTTAACACATCGCTTCCCAGCATTTGATGTCATTTTTTCTCTTTAGTTCGGAGCGGGTTGCACATTCCTTGGACTGGCAAGCTCTGGGCGTGAACCAGAATGTGAGACAGCATCTTCCGATAGTGACGCCATTCCAGTCAAAAAATATTTGCAATATCATCAGATGATATCAATACCTGTCATCTCCAAGAGAGATGCCAAAGAGGAGTTAAGATGCAGTCCAGCTAGCTGTCCTGCAATAAAAGGATACATTGGGTTAGAAATACATAATATTGGAATATTCAGCTACCATTTCCATGACTGGGTGTGTATCCTGGGACACCATATACGATCCTTTTATACTCTCCGAAATTGCAATTCCTGCATCTAAGAACTGGCACACCTTGAAAAACATTGCAACCTTAACTTCATTTGAATTTTCTTTCAGTAAACAGAAAACAGCCATTGAGCAACAGCCTTTTGCTATGCAAACAGGAACTCATGCACTGAACCGTATTTTGCATCAAAAAGCATGTCCTTGTCCTCCTCAAATGAAGGATTTGGAATCACAAGTATGAACCTTTCCAGCTCACATATTTTCAACAGAAAATGATTGTTGAATCCTAAAAATCCAAACCCAAAGAGATCGCCTTTGGGTTTTCAAACCTGGAGGGATTCCCTCCAGACATGCTAAACCCAGAGGGAGGTCCTCCAGGCATCTCAAACCTGGAAGGATCCCCCTCCGGGCATTCCAAACCCAGAGGGAGCCCCCTCTGGGCATTCCAAACCCGGAGGGTGCCCCCTCTGGGCCAAGGTTTTCAATACTGATACCGGAATCGATACTAGTCAGGGTCGGTACCGATACCGGTACCGGTACATATGGTACCGAGCGGTTACCCAATACCCACTTCCCCTTCCCCGTGAGCGAGGCAGCCATTTCCATGTCGGGTCCGCTGACCCGACTAGTAGAACCACCGACCGGATCTGGCTTTCAGGACGCAGTTTTATATGTTTAAATCCCTCCCCCCAACACGCCCCGACACCCCCCGAGTCCCCCCCCCCCTAGCAGAAATGTAAAACCCTTTCTGGCTTTCCCTCCCCTCTCTTGTCCGATGCGGCAATGCCTCTAGAGTTTGGGACTTGGGAGTTCGCCGCCAGCCATTGCCACCTTCGCCGCTGTCCAAAGCCGCCGTCGCACCATCCAAAGCCCTTGTCATCGTCTTCCACTGAGATTCCTCTCTCTCTCTCTCTCTCTCACTCACAAATGGAGGTCCGGCGGTGGTGTCGCTGCCTGCGGGAGGATCCACCTGCGAAAGGAGGGGTAAAGGCTCAGGGCTCCAGTTCATCCGGTTTATTTTTTTTTAAATTGTACCAGTCGGTACAAGTGTAAAATAGGTGGAACCGGACCGGCCAAGGCCAGTACCGGTACATGCCAGCCTGGTACGGCGAGGTCCGGCGGTGGTGTCGCTGCCTGCGGGAGGATCCACCTGCGAAAGGAGGGGTAAAGGCTCAGGGCTCCAGTTCATCCGGTTTATTGTTTTTAAAATTGTACCGGTTGGTACAAGTGTAAAATAGGTGGAATCGGACCGGCCAAAGCCAGTACCGGTACATACTGGCCTGGTACGATACGTACCGGGCGATATTGAAAACCATGCTCTCGGCATGTTAAACTCGGAGGGAGCCCCCTCAGGGCATTCCAAACCCAGAGTGCTAAACCCGGAGGGAGCCCCCACTGAGCATTCCAAACCCAGAGGGAGCCCCCTCCAGGCATCCAAACTCGGAGGGACCTCCTCATCCTCAATCTACAAAGGCCGGAGGGATCACCTCCAAGTTCTCAAACCTGGAGGGATTACCTCCGGGTTTTGCAAACCCGGAGGGACCCCTCCGGGCATTTCGCAATCTCTTCATCATTTTTCCTCTTACAAACTCAGAGGGCCTAAAATATCCAAAACTCTTTCACCTCCTCCATCCAAAACTAGGAGGCACCCCCTCCGCATTTCCCATCTCAAAACTCCTATAAATAGGAGCCTTGGCCAAGAGGAGAGGGGGGATTACTCACCGGAACATTCGCTATTTGGAAACTCGGAACAAGAAGGAGCTTGGCGCAGGGAGCTCTTGAAGTCTTAGAATTTCTTGAAGATCTAAAAAACTTGAACAACCGAGGGGGGGGGAGGGGGACTTTCAACTCTTGGAGATCTCTTGGAGAAGCTTGACGAAAGGAGGACTTGACATCAAGTGCTTGTATGTTAGACAAAGAAGGGATAACCTACTTATATATTCTTGCATGTATATCCTTGCATATATGCCTTTCATGGGCATCTCCCCCAAGTCTTAAAGGACACAAATGTCAGGAAAAAAAATCAATGATTTACCAAGGATCAAGATACTAAGTGTGTTCTTGTGAAGCATTCTTATGAATTCAAGTGAATGGGCATGAAGATCTATAAGGAGGATCGCTGCCTCTCGTTTCTCTTCTATCCTAAAAGCCTACCCAATGGAGTGGGCTGGGGAATAAATGGCCGGCCACCTCGCCTCCTTGAACCAATAGATTTGGGAGGACAATAAATGCACCGCCCCTCTAACTCCTGGGCCGATGGAGTTGGGGGAGGGGGGTAATTAAATGTTAATTGATGGACTTCTGAAAAGAACGAAAAAACATAGACACCCACTCCCCATTTTGGTCTCTTAACCATGGGTTTAAAGGGGAATAAATGCTCTTAACCATGGGTTTAAAGGGGAATACATCCCACTGCCACCTCTCAACCTACGGACATGAGAGAGGGTGGAGGCAAATGCCTTGTCTTCCTCTCTCTTCCCCCTTCTAAGCACTCCAACCAGTGGAGTTTCTTGGGAAAGAACCCAGCCGCTGCCACCTTGACCTGTTTCAAGAAGGGATTAAATGCTCTTAACCATGGGATTAAAAGAGAAAGAAATAAATGCTCAGTGGGGTGCACATGAATCGCTTAACCGATGGTAACCATTCTCCCTCCTTTACCTTCCTTCTCTCTAAATTGCTTAGCTAACAAAATTTGGAAGAAATAAATGCTCTTCACCAATAGGTTTAAAGAGGAATAAATACCCAGGTGCCCTTGGCCAATGAGGCTTGAAAGGAAAACCCCACTGCCACCACAGCCCTATGTTACCCGATGGAGTCTTAAGAAAGGAAAGGAAACCCTGCCATGTGCAATATTGTGAGAAGAAAAAATGAGAATGTGAAAACTATAGAAAACCAAGACTGAAATCAGAATTGCAAACATACCCCTACCACATGGTATCTTCTGAAAACCAAGATTGCAAACATGCCCTTATCACAAGGCGCTATCAGAAAATCTGAAATATTGAAAATATGCCCCCGCTCATGGCCTCGTGATCAGAAAATCTGAAACATTGCAAAAATTCCCTGATCTCTCAGGAAATTGCAAATCAACCTTGGAAAGATCAGAAATTACAGGAAAAACCTGAAAAAGATCAAAAATCATAAGAATACCCTCCCAATGGAGAAAAAATTACAGAAATACCCCTAGTGGTAAGAAAATTGTAGAAATCCCCCCAATAGTGGAAAAATTATAGAAAAACCACTGATAATGAAAAAACTAGAGAAATACCCCCATCATCATCATCATCATCAGAGCCTTATCCCAATTATCTGGGGTCGGCTATATGAATCCTGTTCCGCCAAATATTTCTATCAAGTGCTATATTCATATTTAAACTCAAGAAACTAATGTCCTTCCTAATAACATCGCACCATCTCATTTTAGGCCTTCCCCGATCTCTTTTACTAGCGTCCACTAAGATTCAAGCACATCTTTTAACCGACGCTGAGTTAGGGTGACAAAGCACATGTCCAAATCACCTGAGTCTATTTTCTCTCATTTTACTATCAATTGGAGCTATCCCCAAGTCCTTACGGATGCGCTCATTTCTAATCTTATCTTTCTTAGTCTTGCCACACATCCATCTCAACATGTGTGGCAAGACTAAGAATAATAAAATAAGATAAGAGAACTACCCCCAATGGAGGAAAAAATTACAAATATACCCAAAAGGGTTCAAAATTACAAATGCACCCAAAAAGGGTTCAAAATTATAAATATACCCAAAAAGATTCAAAATTGCAAATATAATCAAAAAAATTCAAAATACAAATATACCCAGAAGGGGTTTGAATTGCAAATATACCCAAAAAGATTTAAAAAATTACGAAGATATCTCCCCTTTGTGGAAATGTCCTTTATGGACACCAAGTCAACTTAATAGTCCAATCACGATCGAAGGAGTGTTCGTAACCATTGGTCAATTCGCTGGTCTACTAATGATCATATGGTGATCCAATGGTCTGATCATAATTGCATGTGGATCCGATGGTGGATTGAAGACCGAATGTAAATCAAATGACCCAATCATATAATCGGGGTTTCATGTACTATGTATAATGGATCTAAGGAATGAAATATTCAATTTTCTCCTACAAAGATATATCTCTAATGGATGATCCCTTTGATCAAATCTATTAGATAAAACCATTAATATCACAATAGATATTGTAGAGGTTAGGGGTGTCTTTGACAGTTAATCAAATGTGTTCGGACTTTACGCCAATGCAAATACACACCAACTACGGCTGGTGGGAAAAGTCCAACACACGAATTCTAAATCATCTAATAAACCAAACCCTCATAATTAATAATATGCATGCTAATCAATTAGCTAAAATATATGCATATTTATCCAATAAATAAATATTAAAATTAAATTTTCACATGTAAACAATGATATATAGGTGAGACATTTTACCAAAAGAAGTTCCCATCAACATTGTATTTTATGGTTCATCACATACCAGATGAGAAAATTGTTTACCTGTGGTTTTCCTTCAAGTTGACTCCAGCGCTCCACAGAGCTGATTATTCTACAAAATAGACATTGACCAAAATCAGGGACCAGTTGCAGGATGCCTCAAAAGTAAATTGGGCATGATTATAAACTGTCATGGACAGTAAAATTCTAAAAGCTACCAAGACATTAATGAAACATATATATAGCCTATTATTCATGGAATACATCATAGAAGGTCCACTGAAATCATGAAATTTGGGAAGCTTAGAGCCTGCATTTGCTGTCTTGACAACATTAAGCAAATAATGTACCCTATCTAAGACTAGCAAAAGTTCTGCAACTGATCCTGCCTGTGAGATGTATCATTCATGTAGAAAATTGGAGGGGACGTATCCAGACAGACTGCATGAAACTGATTACTGTCAGCACAAGTTAACCGAGCAAAAGCTGCGAAATCACGATTTCTAATCGCTTCTTCCATTTTCAGTATGCGCTGTGGAACTATTGTCTGAAAACCATGGAAACAGAATAGTTAGCATATGTTAGAGCATGTTTCAGTATCAACGCAGTTTAGGAAAACTAATGCACAACAAAGCTCACATGCTGTACTACCAGAGATATCAGTCATAGACAAAGTACTAACTCATGATCTGTGTTACATAATAATAAGAATTACATCTACTCTTAGTGACAAATGTTTCCAATGTCTGCTAGATAGGTAGACTATGCTGCTAAAGTTGAAAGGTTCTGCAATAAGTGAACAAGAATATGAAAAATTACCTTGGCCCTGTAATCTAGAAGTGAGCTTGTCTCAACACTATCTCGCATACCTGCAGTACTACTGGTTTCCTTCTGTCGTGAACTTACCTATGTACAATTGGAAAAGTGAGGAACAATTAACATAAAGAAAATGACAATCATACTATACATACAACTGCAATAAGTATAACGAGATCATTCCAATGTGATTCATTTGCTAGCTGAACTGCCATGCTGTCATTTCCATTTACATCCTGCATGATTTTATAACCAAATAATCAGGTAAACAGGGTGCTTAATGAAGCATCAGCACAAGAAAATGAGGAACAACAGTAGAAACCAAACGTGCCTTTCCCATTTGCCACTTGACAAATCCACCGTTCAGGCTGCGGCATGCACTTCCTGACCCTTGCCTGGCGATGCATGGACTTAGTTAGGGTGAGTTGCACGTGTCTGTACTTGAACGCATACAAAAGCAGAGACCGAGACATGAAAAAACATCTACATGAAGCGGGAGAAAAGTATCCTCACCTAAACATGTATTACATTCATTAAAAGAATAAAAACTGCTGTGGTAATACAATAAAGGTAGGAAAAAGTTGAAGGGTCAAACCTTGCAATAGATGATATATCGACGTCATCTTCGTTCACATTCATTAGCTTTGCAAGGGCAAAAACTGCAAAAATGGAAAAGGGGAGCCAAGCATGGTTCAGGACATAGAAGAACATAATCTGATGATCAGAAAGAGTCAAAAGAAGTTGCAGTCAAAAATTATTTAAAACGTATATCAAATCATGCTTGACAAAATAGGAGGAAGTGGTCAATGATAGAAAAACATGGGTGAAAGTCCAGAAGCAGGGGACTGAGGCAAGATTAGACAGTCCCTTGATGATTAGGAGAAATGGAGGGGATTAGTGAATCAAAACGAAACGACCATAAAATTTCTTAACAATCGCATCACAGCAGAAACACCCGTAAGTTCCCTCGTAATCACATCAGAGCAGAGAACGTACATCAGTGGAGAAAAAAATTGGGAGACATATGAGTGGATGCAGGGGATGGTTGTTGGAAGATGCACACTTTAAGGGACGTACCAAGACAAGCAAAGCCGGCAGCTGAAGAAGCGAGCCCTGCAGCGGTAGGGAAATTGTTGTATGACGCAATATGGATATGCAAGTTTTCCCAGTCCTCTCCCCCGATGCGGATGCCCTTCTCCTTTATCTCGACATCTCGTGCACGTCGCCGGAGTTCCCTGAGACAGTTCTGGTATCTCCCTGCGGAAAGCGAAATTTCCTGCACTGACCAAAGAATGGAAGATAGAATTTATAATAAAAAAAATGAAGAGAGAAACATTATACTGAGGTCACACATCCTACACAAGCAAGTTTAGTACCAACACCCGGAGCAGTGACATTATCTGTCGGAACCACATTGGATTGGCCGAGAGGGGGAGGGTTTAGGGAGCAGGGAGGCGGAGACGGTACCTTGCCGTTGAGCCAGATGCGATCGCGGTCGAAAGACGGGGAGACGGCGGCGGTGGTGGTGGCGGAGAGGTGGTGAGGGTCGAGGGTGATGCTGATGCTGTCGTTGATGGGGAGGACCAGCGCCTCGTCCCGCTTGCCCCAGTACTTGATCACCGCGATGTTCGTCGGCGACCTCGCCGTCGCCGTCAGCACCCAGCTACCATCGCCACCACCCTCCGCTTTTGCTGCCATTGCCCTCCCTTACCCTCGGTCAGAGGACAACGCTGGGGCGGCGCCGAGAAACACGCCGCCGGGCCTTCGATCTGGGGATCTGCGGTGCCGGTGTGGGAGGGGCCCCGGTGGGATATGAACGAGGAAGGAGGATGGGTGATTTGGTAATTTCGGGCCTCGCCCGGATGCTGCTGACTGCTGAGGGAGGGAGGGAGTCGGTTGGCGGCTCGGGATTTGAGTGCACGGGGGGGGGGGGGGTGAGACGGTCAGGTGCACGGCCGGCTGACATAGTTAGTTCTTATCGTTAAGGGCTAATATTTTGATTAACGGAATGAGGGTCCTGTGAGTTATTGATTATTATGTTTATTTATTTTTATTTTAATTCGATAACAATTTTATCTTAATTGAGATCGATTAAGTTTAAGACTCTTAATTCAGAATTAACTCGTTTCACTATTTCACATAAATATCTCACTCGACGTTTAATTAGGATAAATTATTAAATTAATACTTGTTCCAACTCAATGTCATAAACTAACTCAGACTTACTCCGGTTAACTTATCTCAACGTATTATCAAAGTGGTTAAAGAGATTTTTTTAATCCTTATAAATAAACACATTTCTCTTTTAATCTATTAATTATGTATAATTATTTTTAAAAAATCTCTAAAATGTTCTCCGTTTCACTTTTTAGTCTTATAAGTAGTTCTCTTCCGCTGGACTGCTGGACTAGACGGACCAAAAAAATGTTAATCATAAGGGGGAGAGAGAGAGAGAAAGAGAAGGTTGGCATCCGGCGGCCAGCATCGTCGTCCGCTGGACGATGGCAGCCTGCCGGAGGATAAGGAGAACACAGAGGCAGAGAATGGGGGAGAGAGCAGACTCCTGGTGCGGTCTCCAAGACTCCTGGAGAGATTGATGGAAGGCACATGTACATTGAGAACCAAAGAATCGCTACCAGGGCCCGGTGTGCAGTAGGCAGATGAAGATACTTTGCTCAGCAGCTTTGCATGCTAATTTTCTTGCTCATTTCCTCATGGTTGGTCTAAGACACTCGGTTGCTGTGGACTTGCAATTCCGGATGTAGGGAAGGACATGAAAGGAGTCACTGTTGGGTATGTCTTCTCCGACGTCACACTCATCGGAGTGTTCAGCCTCTCCGACACCTGCAGGATCGGCACTGCCGAGGCGGTCAAAGGATTGAAACACTTATATAGGCATTAAGACGGCGATGCTCAGAAGGGACATCAACGCCGCTGCCATGTCTGCACAGAACCAAGTCGGTAATGGCGGTTTGATCGGACGCCTTGGACCAAAGTCACTTCTGCTGCTATGCTCATGTGTTCTGACATTGCTATGTTGTAGCTGGGGAATGCCATGGACATGGCCCATGTTATAATTTATGTTTTAAATTTTAAAAGATTTAAGTTGTTTATGTTAATTAGTCTCATATTAAAAAATGAAAAAAAAATTATCTATTTTTAATTGAGACTCGTGTCTTTATAATATATTATTTTGAGAAGACTATGAAAGTTTGGTTATTCGAGTCAGTGGACTCTTTAGCAAATATCTTTCCTTTTACTAACAAACACGTGAATTGTTTTGTCTCGTCGTGTCCGTGAGATGGGTGCGTGTGATTCTCGATAATTATTTTTTATCATTTTCTTTTATTTTTAACTGTTTAACCGAACGTCTCTTAAATTATTTCCGCGTCTCTTTAGATTCCTCTCTTTAGGTGGATAAATGTGACTCAGTCAAGAGTCACTTCTCAAGAGGGTATTTGAGGAGAGTCGATTTCCCGTGAGAGGCACGGTTTAGGATTTCTCTCTCACCCTACGACTATCTCTCTCGAACTCTGCTCTCCCATCGTATTCTTCTTCTTGCAAGAGCCTCATGTCACAGTGATGTTCGCCACCGGCAATGCGAGTTAGACTGCACCTTTACGTCACCATCGGTCTTGATCGTCGTATCTTGAGGAAGTTCCATCGCAAAGCCTATCTGTCTATCGCGAAGCCTATCTGCACCAGAGTAAGAGTGGAACGACTCTAAAGAAAGCGACTACGCACTTCGACCTGAGTTTACATTTCCCAATCGATTGATTTCATTTGATTTCCATACTTTGATGTAGTAGAAAATCTCTACCTGTGAATAGTTGTTTCTACCATTCCATGCGGAGCTCTTGTCGGAAGATAAGGTCAGCCTCATCAGGGACCTCAAAACAAAAGAAAACCCCACGGTGATGGTCGGAGACGGCATGAACGATGAACCGGCGTTGGCAATGGTCGACGACGTTTGTTGCCATGTCGCCACTACCACACACTGATGCCCCCATGAAGAAGACGACCACCCTCACCAGTGGATGATCATCGTCGCCCCTTCCTGCGACGCCACCATCACCACCCTCTCTTTCCCCCATTCCTTCTCCCAACTCCATGACGCCTGAGCAACCCCCCTTCTACCACGGGCCAATCCCCTTCCCACACCCGAGTCGACGGAACCCCCCCTCCTCCACCTCTATGTCTTCTTCCACTTCCCCTCAGCAGCCAGGAGAGTCCACCCTACCCCCCCCCCATGCGCCTCCCTGCGGCCTCCCGATCATCTGCACACCGTTAGAGGTGATGCCTGCAACGCGTAGGGGGAGAGAAGAGAGATAGAGAGGGATGGGAGAGAGAGAGTAGGGATATTTTATGAATTTCAAGTTCTTCCATTGTGCTCTAGATTTAATATTTTCTACATATTTTTTTCTATATAAGTCGCATGGGTTTTTAGTAAAAATCAGAAGAATTTAAAGATTTTAAAATAAATAGTTATATTTGAGGTATTGAAAAGAAAATATATTTATTTGTAGGGATTAAAAAATCTTTATTATTAAATATTAATTAATGAAAAATTATTAAAAACTTTCTATCAAAAATATTTTTTGATATGAATGAAAAACAAACTTAGATTCACTATTTCTAAAATATGGACTTACATAGTTGGTATTTGGTAACATAAAAGTTAACATTTTCATCGTCTAGAATATTCGATTCATATTTAACCTCTTAATATTTATTTTGCATGAAACATTTAAAACAATTGAGTATTATATTGATTTGAAAAACATTCCTTATATGCATAATACGAACATTCCCTGTTAGCAACTTTTTTAATCGGTGCACCAACATTTGAACAAAAAAATATTAAAACTTAACTAACCCTTCACACTTAGCGCGGATAATTAGGACACTTGATCAACGATTTCACCGTGATCACATGTGGGGTTTGTTAAGTATATCTGGACTAGATCCAAATACCATTTTAATTCCCTTAGTTTCGGTGATAACAAAATTTTATCAATTATGACAAAACTCTGGTTATCTACCAGGAAAATAAAAAATTTTAGATTTAGCAGCTAAAAGAACATAGACGCTAAAAACTCATTCATATAGGCGTTAATTTTGACTTAGGCAAGTAGTGAACATAGACTTTAAGAATAAAGATAAATTTCATATAGATGCTAAAACTCAAAAGTTTCACTTAGGCGCACAATAAATCCACATAGGCGTAGTCATTCACTTAGATAATGAATTTTTAACATAGGCATTGGACCTTGAAACTATCCTTATATAGGTACTGTAAAGTAAGAAGCGTATTCACTTAGTCGTTATGATAACATAGTTGCTTAAAAGTAGGCCTGTCAATGGGCTTGGCAGGCCCGACAGGTCCGCGGGCTTGGTCCGATTTCGGGTCGGGCCGCAAGGCCTTTTTCGGCCCGCGGGTTTTTAGTCGGGCCTAAAAGCCCGGCCCGACTAGACTCGCGGGCCGGGCTCGGGCTTTGAGTTCGGCCCGCGGGCCGGCCCGGCCCGATCCCTTTTTTTATTCTCACTTCAAATTTTAAAAACTCTTTAGTCAAACTTATGTTATTTTATTTAATTAAAAATTTTAAAATTCTCTTTTCACACAAATTATGTAATTAATATCAAAATTTTAATTTATTTAGTGAGATTATAAGTTTTATATTATTAAATCTATTATTTTTTATTATTTTTATTATTTTATTTAAGTAGTCGGGTCGGGCCGGACCATAGTCGGGCTTTGAATTTTTTACATAATGTCGGGCCCGACCCGGCCCGGCCCGACATAGGTCGGGCCCGGGCCGGGCTTGGGCCTTACTCTTGATAAGTCGGGCCCGGGCCGAGTCGACCTAAACCCGGCCCGGGCCCGGCCCATTGACAGCCCTACTTAAAAGAACATATTAGCAGGTATCTTGTTAACATAGTCAATGAAACAAGAGATGAACTCACATAGACGCATGAGTAGTAACATTGTCTATCTTCACATAGTCGTTGGACAATCGAATATCTCAAATCTTCAACGTCTATCTATCAACATAGTCACTGTGATATCAGCTATCTCAGCCTTAAGAGTATAATCCCCTATCTGCATTCAACTAAAACAAATAGTGGCACAGATATCAACTATCTCAACACTTAAAAAGATCGCATATCATATGGATCACCTATCTTATATGATAGTCGAATGAATATCAACTATCTTCACTTAATCAGCAACTTAGTCATTATAAAGTGCATCAACTATCTGAATTATATAAAGACAGCTACAATGCAAATGACTTAGTCGATAGTTTAATAAGACGACATTCCTTGAATTGACTATGGCAAATAGAAAACAAATTCAAATGATTATATGCACTTAAGTTGTATAGGACACCAGCTATCTTGAAGAGTAAAACATCTTATAGCTGTTGTTCAAAGCCTATGATAAATGTATTTAGTCGATAATAGAAATCAAGTTACACTATTTAATCGACTAAAGATGTGTTTAAGCGACTATCATACAGGAAGATAAATACATCAGCTATCTAACTTGCATCTCTCATATTCTTAAAATAGCTGTAGTGTAAACAATTACGAGGAATTAACTTAGTAATAAGTAAAATTTATATATGATTGACCATGGTATACAAAGACAAAATGTCTAAATAACTATCACAATAAAATTCAAAATTTAAAAATATTAAATGTGTTATGCAAACATTAAATGCAGCATATGAGGAAAAATAATACTTTATTTTCTTTCTGAAAAATATACTTGACTAACGATCTGAAAAGGTCAATATTTATACTCTATTTTAGAGATAAACAGACTAAACGAAGTACAACAGTACAAGGATGTTTCAGCCTCTGCAATGAGAAGGGAATATTTGTATGTAGTCTTATCTAATTTTATCCTTTCAAAGTATATTCAAATATCTTCTACACTCTCACAGTCCTAGGAAAATGGGAAACATTGGCCAACAAAAGAAGAGCTAAAAAGAAGATCTTCTCAAGAATACGTGAAAGAACTATTTAAGGATGATCAGCTCAAGTCCTTTGACACAAAAAGAACGCTAATTTAATCAAGGGGAGAAAAGATGTTTCAGCGACATGTCCAAAGAAGAATGCAAAGCTCTCTTTGTAATAGGAACAAGCCCGAGTCTAACGTCCACCTGGATATACGCCAAGATGTGCCTAACGTTCTCCAAGTTGTATCTAATGGAATCTATGCCAGAGAAGAGCTATATATATATATATATGTATATATGTATACATGTGGAGCGATAAAAAAAATGAAACAAGGTCGATAGAGTGAGCACGAAAACATAAACTCTAACTAAATCGAGCAAAGCAACCTACTTCTAGCACAAGTTTTCATTACCAACGTCGAGAGAAACTAGAAGCTCAATCCTCTTCCTCAACCACACAAGTTGCTGCATGCTCAAGAAAAGAAAAAGCTTCTGCGATTACTTGCTGTAATATTCCGTTTCTTCTCAAGTCTTTCGCGATACTTTATTTTTCTTTAAAAGGCTTTTCTTTTTAATTCAAGACTATGTACTTTCATTCCTATTTTTCTATCTCGAACAAATATGTATTTAATTGTACACAATCTGTTTATCTAGAGGCGTCTCTGTGTAATTTAACTTGTAAAGTGATAATCTTCTCTTTGAGGGACCAATAGGAGGTCGGTATTCTATGTGCTTAATAGGAGATCGGTATCTTATGTGACTAAAAGGAGGTCGGTATCCTGTAGGTTTGATTGTACCTGGAAAGTAGCCGGGGCTCTAGTGATAGAGCGTCCGTGGTGTTGCTGAACACCAACCAAAAATAGTTAGGTTTGGCGGAACCTGGAAGTCAGTTGGGGCTTTAGTTGAGAGAGCCCCCATGGTGTGGCCAAACACCTGATCAAAACAACCGGTGCAACTATTCCTTGCGGGGACATAGTGAAAATCCCAGTGGTTATTGGGGACATAACGTAGGACCGACTGGAGGTCAGTGTCGAACCAGTATAAATCTTGGTGTTCACCTGTGTGGTTGTCTTTGTGTGACTGCTCTTCCATATGTTGCACTTTAGTTTCATTTCGCATCGGTTCAAGTGATATAACTCAGTTACGCATCATTCTAAAACACTGTCTATAACGATCAAAGTTTTATTCACACTATTTCTGTAGCATTCATACGTTTCTACTCCTACCAATCTGAACTCATGTTTTATCAGGATTATTTTTTTAATTATCCATTCACCCCCCTCTAGACCGACCATTTATTGGACCATAGGGTTGTGGGCCGAGTTTGGGTCAGACTTAGGTCGACTTAGTTTAGGATCTAACTTATCACTTTTAAAACTCAAGCCTGGCTCGAGCATGAGCTATGTCAGGTCGGGTCGGGTCAGATCTAACCTTTTAACTAAAATGTAAGGTCCGATTTTAATCTGACCCAATAAATTACATAAAAAATTAATAAAAATATATAATATAAAAGTTATGATCTCACTAAATTAATTAGAGTTTTAGATGATAATTTATTTGAAAAGAAAGTTTATAATTTTTAATTAGGTAAAATAAGAATATTTTATTTTTTAAATTAAGTAAAATAAAAATTAAAGTAGAAAAAGAAAAAAAAGGAACAAACTGGGCCAATTCGCAAGTCGAAGTAAAAACCCGAACCCTGCATGTTGGCCTTCATGCACCGATCTTTTAGGTTTGATTAAGGACTCGTGGGCTAAAAAGGGGGCTCGATCCGTGGGGCTTCACACGTCGAACTTTTAGACTGACGAAGAGTCCGCAGACTGAAAAAGGGGTTGGTGGCCTGACCCAAAGTCAAGCCATACTTGTGGACCCATCGAGCCAACTTGGCCCATTAACAGCCTTAGTCACATGGCTAATGTTTGATTTTTTTCACTTTTTTGAAAAAAAAAATATGCATTTTCTTCTCTCTCACATTTACGATCTTCCCATGAATTTTGGTCAAAAGTATACGACATACGATACTCATAATTTTTTTAGGATACAATTGCAGACTCGACGACAGAGGCGGAATACATTGTTGCGACTCAAGCTGCCAAGGAGGCCATATGGATGAAAATTTTCATCTTAGATCTCAACGTTATTCCCAACATATCAACTCTCATCCCATTATTTTGTGATAACAATGGGGCCATCTCCCAAGCGAAGGAGATGAGGTCTCATGCCAAAAGTCAAAGCACATTCTAAGACACTTCCACCTTATTCAAGAGATTGTTGATTGTGGAGATGTGATGGTAGAGCATGTACCATCTGAAGACAACATAGCAGATCCACTGACTAAGCCTTCGTCACAGATTGTGTTTGAGCACCATCAAGATAAGATGGGCCTCAAGGTTGTGGGCAATTGGCTGTAGTTCAAGCGGGAGATTATTAGTATTGGGTGTCCTACAGGTCAATTTTGGGTCGGGTGGGTCCGATAGTTGTATAATTTTATTTCTCATTAATAAAGTGGTATTTGAGCATAAATTCATAACTATTTCTCTGTGTTGTCCCTAGGATATGTGGTTGCAAAGTCAACTCGAGATGAGATCTCGATCGTGAGACTGACTTTACATGGACACATCCCTTAAAATTGTTCCTAGTTAGAGAGTAATCACTCAGGAACATTGATTATCTATTAAGCCAGTACACATGATGTGTGGGTAACTAGTCTTATGGTCGCTGGTGCGGGGCACAAACACATATGTGTAGGTGTATGTCCTGGGAGGATGGACATTGGACTAATCCGATATTGGATCTTCAGATGATTTATTATACCTAATGTCAACTGAAGATCCAACTGTCTCAGTAGCATCATTGATCCTTTGACCTGAGACATTGATCGAATCTTACATGAGGACTGACATGGTTTGATATTTGGTTAAGTGACTTTAACCATAAGTCATGAAACACCAAGTCATTGACTATGTCAAGATATGTGTGAAGATTGTCAATGGTCAAGAGGGGATTACTCATTGACAGGTATATAACAGATAGTTAATGGGTCAAGACACTGACGCTCCACTAAATCCCTAGCTAGGGTCGTGTGAGTTCGTTTGGAATGGACGTCATATACTTTTAGGAGGTCATGGTCAAATGGCACGATCATGGGATTTGACATTTACCATACCCTCGATCGAACCAAACTCATAGAAGGAGTGAGGGATTATAGCGATGCGGCAACTATAAACAAATAGGTACTAGATAGGGGGGTTTGGACCCGACGTCCTCTGGGATCACACGGATTTGCTTGACCCAACGTAATCATAGGTTCGGAATGAATTAAACTATTATTCGGCTCTTGTAGAGGTGAATAATAAGTTTAATTTACTTCTAATTGAGAATTGGAAGTTAATGGGCCTTAAACTAGAGTAACTATGAGCCTAGAGGATCACACACAAAAGATTCTCAGACGACGAGATATTATTGTGAAGATGTATATATGAAAGCCTTAAATCCTTCTAAGAAAAGAATAATTAAAAGGACTTTATATATACATATATAATAGTACTAAAGATATATACAATATGTATAGTTGATGGGTCTTGGGGACGAACCTTGTATGCATATAAATCAAAGTTTGCAATATCGGTCCGGTACGGGGTGAACCGCTCGTATCGGACCGCTCTGTGGTACGCAGCTGATACGCTTTATATATTTGATATTTTATTTTAAATGTAAAACACTTTATAGATAAGTTGGTTAAGTGCCTTCGTCGATCAAACACACTGGTTGCATGTGTTTTGTTTTTTTATTTCTTTTTAAGATTTCCAATCAAAAAATTCAAAATTGCAAAGACGTTCACAAAATTCGATCCCAGGACATCTTAAACGAAAGACACAAACTGCCTAACCAACTAAGCTAAGAGTTTTTTTATATTATTTTACATATACTATATATATAAAGGCTCTTTTTTCATCTTGACACATTGCGGTGCGGAGCGGTATGATACCGTACCGACAGAAAATCGGTACGACCGGGCCAACAAACCTTGATATAAATATATATCCTATTAGGTTTTCTAATACCAAGCACATTTCGAGAATAGCAGTCGCCGTTCATTTTCCTCTCCCCCTCTCGCGCACGCATGATGATCTCTCTCTCTCTCCCTCGTTTCTCCCTCTCTTCTCAAGGGAAAAAAGGCAAGGGAGAAATAGGAGCGGTACGAGAGATCTATGGTTCATGCGCATAGGTGGAGAAAGTAACAGGTAGACACCGTCATCACGTGAGGATCGGTGTGGATCTACTCTAGAGACCGGACATCTATACGATTTCGTGCACGTGGACATTTGCATTGGACATAGCAGATAGCGTCGTTCCGCGCAAGGTATAGACCACCAACTTTTTCTAGGGTTGGGTTATTTTGATTACATCCATCATGACACGGTTCTTAGATTCCAGAGGACCCAAGTTTCTAATTTAATTTTTTTTTCCGTTGTACAATCTCAAGCCAGATAGAAAGAATCCATGCATACACAACAATGATAATATGGAGAAAGGAGACACTTAAGGAGAGAGAGAGAGAGAGAGAGAGAGAGAGAGAGATGTTGTCTTAAGTACAAGGAGTCTAAGGCAACACGCCATGACTACTATTACAATAATACCGTCAGAATTTTTGCCTACTAAGGGCCCGTTTGGATGGGCTGTTGAGGGGATTCCAATGATTGGAATCCCCTGTCCAATCCAAAGCCCATCCAAATGGCGCATAGTGATCTCAGCTTCCGTGTACATGAATTTTTCAGAGGAGAGATGATACAGACACAAGTCTCTCTCCTAACCCAACCCTTGCAGAAGCGGCCTTGGGCGAGCTTCTCTGGTGGGCGGCGGGGATTCTCGTATCATTTGACTATATTACCCCTACTAGGGTTTTACACAAACGCTGGATGTCATCATCTCCTGGGTGCCTTTCTCTCCTCCCCGAAGCTCGCAATATCATCCAACGCTGCAAGAGGCTTCCATTCGAACGGTGCCATCCCCTATACAAAACCCTAGCAGATCGGCCGACCAGCCACGACGAGCTTCTCTCCCCCACCTCGCGACAGTGATCATCCTTCTTCCCCCTCCCCGGGACGGTGCTCGGCGTTCCCCTTTGAGCATTCGTCCAAGTGCCATTTGTTTGCCTTCAAGCGACGTTGCCGTCTGCGAGCATTCTTCCCCCTTATCATATTATATAATATAAATTTATGAAAAAAAATACAAATTTAATTATATACATATAAAAGCATACAAAATATAACTATGTTTATTTTTTTTATTTTATATACATATAACCGGACTGCATACTTCCCTGTCACCAAGGATGCTCTCCTGAGGCCGTGGATGCTCCCCCGAGACTACATGTGCTACCGGGTTCAAGGCAATTTGATGTCAACGATTAGGGAGAGCACATGCAGTCTCCGGGGACATTCACGGCCTCAGGAGAGCATTTGATGTCTCAGGGGAGCATGCATGACCCCGGGTTCAGGGTAAAGTATATGTCAACCCTTTAGGGGAGTGTGGACGCACTTTAATTCGCTCATTTATTGTTATGTAGTTCGTTTGTTTGGGTGGTTGATTCGTCTATTAAGTGCGTGGGCGTGCCAGTCACCGAAGTGACAATTTGTTCGGGCTCCGAAGAGCCCATGGTGTGCTCGATCTGACTTCGTCAGACGATTGTGTGGTTCGTGTCGGGACCAAAACCTGCCGCGCCATGAAGGTTGTGACGTCATTTACATCCCCCATACGAGGGAACACCCTTGATTAATCACCAGGAAAAAGGGCATCATGGCTAGAAAATTAATTACATGAAAAGTCTATTAGGATGCATTGAAATCCCCGTATGAGGGTAAGAAGAAAACATTCACGATCATGTCGGTCGTGTACTGACCATTTAATGTTCGGACGAATATCCGGCTCAAGAAAATCGCGGTTGTCGCGGGAAAATTGGAACGCATGTATGCCGAGGTACGGCAAATTTATTGTTCGGAAGAGCGAAAAACGTTCGGCTGAGCCTCGGTTGGAGCGGTCAAAAACCAGTAAATCTGTTGGCCCGGTATAAGAGCAAGCTGCGACCATGCTGCGGTGGGCTCCCCGCGGTCGAAACAAGACTTGCATGAGCGTCATTAATATTTCTGATGCCAAGGGGCAACGAGGGAATATCCCTTGAATCGGCTGAAAAGCCCTGTGTCTAAGGAAGCGGACGTTCGAAACGTGTCAGTCATTCGGGAGACCGTTTAATATTCGGACGGGTGTCCGGCTTGAGAATATCGTAATCGTCGCAGGAGGACCTGGAACATATGTATGTCGTGATACGGCAAATACGTTATTCTGAGACACTGAAAACATTCGGTTAAATCTCGGTTAGTGTAGCAGGAAACCAGCGAATCTATTGGCCCGGTGTGAGATTGAGTCAGGACCGTACCGGGGGCGCCTCCCGCGATCCAGACGGGGCTTGCGTGGGCATCCTTAATGTTCCCGGTGCCGGAGGGCAACGGGGAAGAGTCCGGGGACTAAATTTCAAAACCGAAAACGTATTTAAAAGGAGCGGGCTATAGGCCGAGGATATGGGTCAGACGATGACCATAATCAAGATAGACCCGAGGTCTAAATGTGGCTCACAGAGGCCTTATTGATATTCCCATGCAGAGGGTCCAGGGATGATGAGAGCCTTCTCGTTCCATTCAGAGTTTTGTTGGTCATTCATGGACCACTTTATGTTTGGACAAAAGTCCGTATTGAAGGCACGACGTAAACGGAAATAAACTCATACAAATGTATGCCGAGTTTACGGCAATCTCAATGAAAGAGCGGAAATGAATCCCAATGGGAACGAGTCCGGTTTGACAAACTATCGGCTCAGAGCAATGTCGGATTACGGCCATATTGGAATGGCTCCCAAGATCCGAACCCGAATTGGAGAGGCGGCGTTAATGTCCCCTTTATTTCGGGTCTTGAGGAGAACGAGGCTGCGGAGCGGATCTCATCATTTTATTATTATTTGAACTTTTTTATCATTATTATTTGTTATTATATATATATATATTTAGAGTGAATTTGTTGTTATTATTGCTTATTTAATTTTTATTATTATTGTTTATTCATTTATTATTCATTACTATTATATATATGGATAGATTTTGAGTTTATTACCATTATTATTAAGCTCATCATTATTATTACTTATTTCTTTATTATTATTATTCTTCTTTGTTTATTGAATTTGTCATCATTATTATTCACCCCTTTATTATTATTATAATTTACTATTATTGTTATTATTTAGCCCCTTTTATTATGAGTCCGTTGTTATTAGTATTATTTGTTGCATTTGGCACGTGTGGAGAGGGTGGTGGGGAGTTGTACCGATGAAAGGTTATGCAGGTGAGCTAAGGTGTACCGCTGGAAGATGGGAAGTGTTCCGCTGGAGGCTGAATTAGGAGTGTGCCGCTGAAGGACTAGGAAGCGTGCCGCTGGAGGCTGAAAGCGCACCGCTGAAGGATTTGGGGGTATACCGCTGGAGGGTAAAGAGTGTACCGCTAGGGGATGATTTTGGGGTGTACCGCTGGAAGCGGTGGAGGGGTGTACCGCTGAAAATGGTGGGGACTGTGCCGTTGAAGGCTGGTAGGGGCATGCTGGTGAAGGGGCAGGGTCTGCCAAGGTCTATGTACATTAGGAATGTGTGGAGGGTAAGGTTTGCCAAGGTCAATGCAGCTGAGGCTGGGTTGAGGAAGTTCCCTCTATTCATGAAGCGCACGTGAGGAGTCTTGACTTGATTTTCTTTTATTCATGAAATGTGTGTGAGGGGTTGGTTTGGTTTTCTTTTATTCACGTAGACCATGTTCATGGCTATGTTAGATGGACCGTCGTAAATATGCGAGTGTTCAGTTATTCAGGATCTCCGGGGTTTCTTTGTTATTTAGGCAAAGCTGTTTCATTGATGCTTTATTGTGCTTATTTGTTGTTTCCTTTTGTCTTTTAATGGGTTCATTAGTTCTGACGAAAATTCGACAGCATCTCCCCTTGACCCGAGATGGAAGGGGAGAACAAGGGACATGCCCACAAGGAGTGGCATGAACCAACAATTGGAGGTGTGTGCCTAGGCAGCCACCTTTGAGAAAACTTCGAAAAACTCAGAGAAAACCACGAATGAGACACCACTTAGGCTAACACAAGCTATGGATGCACCGGGGAAGTGATAGCTAAGGTGTGCCGGGCTGGCAATCCAGGGGTGTACCGGACAAGTCATGGTCAGGGTGTACCGGTGAGGGTATGGCCAAGGGGTGTACCGCTGAACAGGCCAACAGAAAAGTGTGCTGCTGGGGCACGGTCAAGGGTGTGCCGGGCAGGAGGGAGCTAGGGTGTGCCGGGCTAAGCAGGCTGGCAAGTGTGCCGGTCATAGCACCGTGAGAGCGCACCGAATGAGGGATAGCCACGGCTCATTGAGTCAGGAGGAGATGGAAAAACGCAAACCATCATGAAGAGAGAAAACCCCAAAGAAAGGGAGAAAAAGAATGGCGCGAGAAAACCAACGGCGGAGGCTAGGCATAACAAACTGACAGAGTGCATTCTATTCACGGAGAACCATGGCCAATACATTGCAAGGGAAAGGAAAAGACGAACAAAAAGAAACAAGAAAATACAATGTGGGGAGGGGAATGGAGCAGAAGGGGGGGCTCCCTTCGGCCCATTCCTCCCTCCTCTCTTCTTCTCTTCTCTCTTTCCTCCTTCTTCTTCTCTTCTCCACACGGACGGTGGTGGACGGAGCAACATCCCTCCTCTCTTCTTCTTCTTCCTCTCTTCTTCTTCTTCCTCGTCTGCTCCCCGTATGGGTATTTTCGCCTCCTTTTTCTTCTTCGTGGGAGGCTTTTATAGGTGGGCCGTTGGAGGGGGCCGACCTCATGATGGCACTGCCATCCGAGGTTGACTTCGGTCTCCTCCTTGTCAGGTGAGGATCTCCCCCACCCAACCAGAGGGCGACACCAAGACGAACGCTAGCTGGCGTCGAGGTGGCCGCACTGCGCGCCAAGGGGCCTGCTCAGTGACCATTGTGTCTTCTGCCGGCTTGTGCCGTTCGGGGTTGTTTACCGCTGTGCCGCTGGAAGGGCCAAGATGTTGTGTGCCGCTGGGGGACACTTAGAGTGTGCCGCTGGAGGCATCATATTAGTGTGCCGTTGGAGAGCACGAGAGAGTGTGCAGTTTGAGGGCACGAGGGAGTGTGCCGTTGGAATGCACTAGTGAGTGTGCCGCTGAAGGGCTCACAGGAGTGTGCCGCTGGAGGCATCCCATGGAGTGTGCCGCTAGAGGCACCAGGGGAGTGTGCCGCTGGAGCTGGCGTGAGAGTGTGCCGCTGGGGGCTGAGAAGGGTGTGCCGCTGGGGCACTTCGGGGAGTGTGCCGTTGAAGGCACGTAGCAGTGTTTTCTTTCTTCTTTTCATCTTCACTTCTCTATTCTTTTCTTCTTTATTCCCCTGCACGTAAACATGGGGTGAGAATTTTCTAGTGTCCACAAATGCCCCCCAGCCGTAGACGGCGAGAGAGAGGGACGAGAGAGCGGGTCCTGCGGGTGCGGACCGACTGAGGGATTCATCTACATGACGAGGAGAACGGGTCTGCGGAGCGGGGTTAAGGTCGAGAAATAAGGCCACGTAGGCCAGAATCTGGGAAACATGCCATAAAAGCCGAAGCTATTTGAAAGCGGGCTATGAAAGCCAAGGCTAGGCAAGGTGAGCCACAGGGGCAGAGAGAAGGATTTGTTCCTTTAATGGTCTGGACAGCAGGTCCAAATCAAAAGGGGTATTCGTCACCCGAAGGGATGGAGAGAAGAGTATGTTGATTCAATGACCCGGACAGAAGGTCCAAGTCAAAGGGATATTCGTCACCCAAAGGGACGGAGAGAAGAGTTTGTTGATTCAATGACCCGGACGGACGGTCCAAGTCAAAGGGATATTCACCGCCCAAAGGGGCGGAGAGAAGAGTATGTTTAATCAGTGACCTGGACAGGGGGGCCAAGTCAAAGGGAATATTCACCGCCCAAAGGGGACGGAGAGAAGAGTTTGTTCGTTGACACGGGGTAGTGCCAGTGCAAAGAGAGAAGGTTGATTCCTCACCCGAACGGTAGGCTCGGGCAGGGGTGAAAGGGTACTGAAAGGCGGGCTACGAGAGCCGAAGGGAAGTAGGCTACGAGAGCCGAAATTGGGAAGCAGGCTGCAAGAGCTAAAGATTGAGAAGCGGGCCATCAAGGTCGAGATCAGGAAAGCGGGCTGCAAAAGCCGAACTTTGAGAAGTAGACTATAGAAGTCAAAGTTAAGAGATTGGCGAGTCGTGAGGGCGGGAGGTAGGCCGTGAGGGCCAAGATTGGGCTCTACGAGCCTGAGCTGGGGAAGTAGACTGCGATAGCTGAAATTGAGTTTATTGTATGCACATGTTTTTATTATATATTTTTTATTATTATATTTTCTTTATTCAAGCATGCAGACATTCATTAGCAGGCATAACATAAATATACGTAAGGTAGCTCCCTCTATAGGGGATGGGATAGGGACATCACCCATAATTCGCAGACACGGTGCGGACCAGAAGGCATAGCTGAGGGGTGGTGCATCCGTCAAGAGGATATCGCATGTCTTGCATGCACAGCTTAAATTCACGCATTTCACCCGAGATAATTCTCTGTGGCATGGCAGTGCAAATGTGTGAACAAAGGGCCCTAACCATAGGGATATGCATGTTTTCCCAGTGACACTCGAGGATCACTCTAGCGCCTACACATAGGTTTCAGGTTTTCGACTTTCGGTAACTTCACACAGCCCCCATCTGTTTATTTTGCTAGCGAATTTCACCGTTTGACGCGAGTCTCCTCATGTGTCTCAATGGGGATTTCCGACTACTAGGGTTCGTCCTTATTGTGATTCGCTTCACTATTTCGCGCGAGTCTCCTCATTTGTTTCAGTGGGGATTCCCGACTACTCGGATTCACGTTTCTCTCTATTTTCTTTTTTTTTTCTCTCTCTCTTTTTTTTACAGTGGGGGTAGGCAACTTTTTCCTCACGATTACCCTTCACGCGAGTGCAGGAATTCGTAGAGTGCTAAAAAGAAATTCGGGCAATCCCTATGGTTGAAAGCTATTGAACACATTAAGTGCGAAGTGTGGGAGCGTTGCCTCAGGTTTATTTTGTGAGTTGGACTTAGCAATTTATCCATGACTCTTCCCCTTGACGTGTGCACCCGCCGTAATTGGGTTCCCCTCGAACGTATGACGTGATGCACGTGCATCCGGAATCGGGGTATTATTATTTAGCAAGGAAATAAGGTCCTAGAAAATTTTAAGGAGGTGCATTATTCTATATTAAGCAAACATGCAAGTAGGGTAGCCAAGCAATTCTTATTATTTTTTTTCTTCTCTTTCTTTTTTTGCGTAAGAACATACTGTCGTTACGTATATGTATCTTGTATGTGCATATAGAATCAAAGCAGCGGCCAAGGTGTCGAGGGAGAAGACCGCGAAGGGCCGAAAGGAAATTGGGGAAGCAGGCCATAAAAGCCGAAGTTGATATTGGAAGTAGGCCACAATAGCCAAAAATCGAGGAGAGCGGGCTACGAGAGCCAAATTATGGGAAGCAGGTTACAGGAGCCAAAGTTGGGAAGCAGACTGCAGGAGCCGAAGTTACGGGAAGCGGGCTGTGAAGGCCAAATTCTGGGAAGCAGGCCGTAAAGGCCGAATTCTGGGAAGCGGGCTACAGAAGCCAAAGGCAGGTAGGCTACGAGAGCCAGAGTTGGGAAGCAGGCCACGAAGGCTAAAGGTAAGCAGGCTGCAAGAGCCAAAGTTGGGAAGCGGGCTATAAAAGCCAAGGGGAAGTAGGCTACAAGAGCCAAAGTTGGGGAAGCGGGCCGTGAAGGCCAAATTCTGGGAAGCAGGCCGTAAAGGCCAAATTCTGGGAAGCAGGCTGCAGGAGCCAAAGTTGGGAAGCGGGCTATCAAAGCCAAGGGGAAGTAGGCTGCAAGAGCCAAAGTTGGGGAAGCGGGCCGTGAAGGCCAAATTCTGGGAAGCAGGCCGTAAAGGCCAAATTCTGGGAAGCGGGCTGCAATAGCCGAAGTTGGGGAAGCGGGCCGTGAAGGCCAAATTCTGGGAAGCAGGCCGTAAAGGCCGAATTCTGGGAAGCAGGCTACAGAAGCCAAAGGCAGGCATGCTACGAGAGCCAGAGTTGGGAAGCAGGCCACGAAGGCCAAAGGTAAGAAGGCTGCAAGAGCCAAAGTTGGGAAGCAGGCTATAAAAGCCAAAGGGAAGCAGGCTGCAAGAGCCAAAGTTGGGGAAGCGGGTCGTGAAGGTCAAATTCTGGGAAGCAGGCCGTAAAGGCCGAATTCTGGGAAGCGGGCTACAGAAGCCAAAGGCAAGCAGGCTACGAGAGCCAGAGTTGGGAAGCAGGCCACAAAGGCCAAAGGTAAGCAGGCTGCAAGAGCCAAAGTTGGGAAACATGCTATAAAAGCCAAAGGGAAGCAGGCTGCAAGAGCCAAAGTTAGGAAAGTGGGCCGTGAAGGCCAAATTCTGGGAAGCAGGCCGTAAAGGCCGAATTCTGGGAAGTAGGCTGCGGGAGCCAAAGATATTGGAAAGCGGTCTGCAAAAGCCGAAGTTATGGGAAGCGGGCTACAGAAGCCAAAGGCAAGCAGGCTACGAGAGCCAGAGTTGGGAAGCAGGCCACGAAGGCCAAAGGTAAGTAGGCTGCAAGAGCCAAAGTTGGGAAGCAGGCTATAAAAGCCAAAGGGAGGCAGACTGCAAGAGCTAAAGTTGGGAAGCAGGCCACGAAGGCCAAAGGTAAGCAGGCTGCAAGAGCCAAAGTTGGGAATCAGGCTAAAAAAAAAAATCAAAATTGGGGAAGCAGGCTATAAAAGCCAAGAGTATGGGAAGCGGGCTGTCAAAGCCGATAGTGGGGTGGCTGCCGGCCAGGAGCCGGTAATCAAGAAGCTATCGGCCAGGCGACCGATGGCTGAGTATTTAGTCGGTTTAACGCCCCATCGGCGGAAGGTATAGTCGGCTTAACGCCCCGTCGGCAGAACATCTGTCGGCTTGAAGCCCTGATAGCTGAATATCTATCGGCTTGAAGCCCCGATGGCTGAATATCTGTCGGATTGGAGCCCCGATGGCTGAATATTTATCGGCTTGAAGCCCCGATGGCTGAATATCTACCGGCTCGAAGTCCCGATGGCTGAATATCTGTCGGCTTGAAGCCCCGATGGTTGAATATCTGTCGGCTTGAAGCCCCGATGGCTGAATATCTGTCGGATTGGAGCCCCGATGGCTGAATATTTATCGGCTTGAAGTCCCGATGGCTGAATATCTGTCGGATTGGAGCCCCGATGGCTGAATATTTATCAGCTTGAAGCCCCGATGGCTGAATATCTATCGGCTTGAAGCCCCGATGGCTGAATATCTGTCGGCTTGAAGCCCCGATGGCTGAATATCTGTCGGCTTGAAGCCCCGATGGCCGAATATCTGTCGGCTTGAAGCCCCGATGGCTGAATATTTTTCGGTTTAACGCCCCGTTGGCGGAATGCTGATCGGTTTCTACTTGTTGGATGGCTGGAGGTCGGAGGTAAAAGTTTACCTCATAAAGATTTTTTCTCTTCTGTTTTTTTTTGTGGAGGGATAGGTGTAAAGACCATGTTTGCCTCGTGGATGTTCTTTCTGTCGGATTGGAGCCCCGATGGCTGAATATTTATCAGCTTGATGCCCCGATGGCTGAATATCTATCGGCTCGAAGCCCCTATGGCTGAATATCTGTCGGTTTAAAGCCCCGATGGCTGAATATCTGTCGGCTTGAAGTCCCGATGATCGAATATCTGTCGGCTTGAAGCCCCGATGGCTGAATATTTTTCGGTTTAACGCCCCGTTGGCGGAATGCTGGTCGGTTTCTACTTGTTGGATGGCTGGAGGTCGGAGGTAAAAGTTTACCTCATAAAGATTTTTTCTCTTCTTTTTTTTATGTGGAGGGACATGTGTAAATACCATGTTTGCCTCGTGGCTATTCTTTCTCTTTTTCTCTTCTTCTTTTGTGTGGAGAGGCGGGTGCAAAGACCGTGCTTACCTCGTGATCCTTTTTCTTTTCTTCCCTTCTTCTTCTATGTGAGTAAGCGGGTTCGAAGACCACGCCTGCCTTGCGATCCTCATTTTTTTTCTCCTCTTCTTCTTTTCTTCTTCTTCTTTTTTATTGTGAAGATGCGGGTGTAGAGACCACGCCTACCCCATGACTATTCTTTGTTCTGCTCTTCCTTTCTCATTGATGCCCCCGGACTAGGGTGTTTTTTTTCTTAACATGCCCCGAGGTTGGGGCGTAGCTTTTCTTCTGTGCCCCCAGGCGGGGTGTGTTTCTCATGGCTTTTGTGCCCCTAGGTGGGATGTAAATTCCTTACTTCTTATGCCCCCGAGCGGAGTATGTTTCTCTTCGAGTGCCCCTAAACCGGGGTGCACTTCACGCTTCTTGTGCCCCCAGGCCTGAGGGATATTTCTCTTCACATGCCCCTAACCTGAGGTATAGCTTTATTTATATGCCCCCTGGGTCGGGGTGTATTCTCTTCATGTGCCCTCAGAGCGGGATGTACTCTTTACGGCTTCAATGCCCCCCGAATCGGGGTGTATGTTTCTTTTTCAAGCGCCCCTTGAGCGGATGAGTATTCTCTTATGGCTTCTATGTCCCGGACGGGGCATGTTTTGCTTCTTGTGCCCCTAAGCCGGGGTGGACTTCTCTTCGAGTGCCTGTGAGTCGGGACGTAGCTGTGTCCTACATGCCCCCATGCGGGGTGGGCTTAGCTTCTTATGCACCCGAGGCGGGGCGTGCTGTTACTTCATGTCACGCCCCGACGCGGAATATCGGGACGTACAGTCGTGAACGAGCTGGCAAGAGAGAGATCTATCTAAAATAATACACAATGCTAGAAGATGGAAATACTAAATGATCATTAACCAACCACAACTGATACAATAACCTCAAATTCAACTTAATACAACTGAAATTACAACCACTAAAACTCAATAATATAACTGAAACTAAATGCTCTCCAAAACACAACTAGAAGTAAGATAACACACTGCTAACACACTAGAACTGACACACTCATGACATCACTCCTGCCCTTCCCCGTCGGTAAGCGCGTCACCTGAGAAGCTTGGAAAGGGGGGGGGGGGAATAACTATGAGCTGACGCTCAGTAGGAAATAACAGGCAATTTACGTGATTAACAAGTTAATTACATTTTCATATGCAATACTAAGAAAGAAATAAATGACGATAACGATATAATGAAACAACGTAATAACAAGATCTTGCAAGGTCAAGAAATATGTGATGTCAAGAATTAACAAGATAACAAGTACAAGAATTTACAACAGAAGATATAACAAGAGACAGTAGTAAAGAATTGGCCACAAGTAAGTAATATCCATTCATTCGCGATCAAGTAACAAGTAACAAGTAACAAGAGATGTTTGTCATAGACGCAACAAGCAAGCAAGTATTTCGGTGTAATGCCCCACCATGGCATTAGCATCCCATGGGCTCAGTAATTTTTCGGGTGCTCTCCCCAGGACCAGACCGGGCCCTTATGATGCTATGGCATTTATTTTTATGGGCCCAAAGTCCCACACATCCAGACATTCAGTCAATTTTAATGGCCAATTAATCAGAGGAATTTCTGTCAAGAGTATGAGTTTTTAAGGACTAACATGTCCTTGGATTCCAGACAAAAACTCGGTTGATACGGTCACCTTGGTGCCGCTTTACAAGAACTGGACCAAAACTCGGTCCACGGGGTCAAGAAAGAACGGCTGACAGTATACCGTTCAAGTGTGTAAGTAATCCATTCTACTGGAGTAATAGGGACTAAAACAGCAACTTAACAGTCAATTTAATCCTAATTACCAAGTTAATATATCAAGGATTATCCATTATCATTTGCATTAAACCAATTTGCCAAAGGATGATTCAAGATGATAAGGTAAAGGAACAAGCTCGTACAGGAATAGCATGCATTAACAGAGATTTAGTTTCACCATTAATCACTAATTATGTGGGTTTCTATTTAACCAATTACCATTTAGAACACTAAGATGAATGCATTATGACTAGTATTAAGTGGTTTTCTGTCTAGATAAACGGTTGGTAAAGGGCCGTATAACTATCGGGCTTAACAGGGGCTGAAACAGGCTCAAATGGGGGTCTGGGAGTTGGGCGGCCAGGGGCATGGCCGCCCATGTACTTGGGCAGTCTAGTACAGGGCCGCCTATCGCTGGGTTGTGCGGCCTAGGGCAGGGCCGCCCATCCACTTGTGCGGCCACCTATAGGGCTGTTCAACTTATGTGGTCATGTTTGGACCGTTTAACCTGCTGGGAGTGGATATGTGGTCAGTTTTGAACCGTCCAACTAGTTGTGTGGTCATTTAGGAACCGTTTAACTCCTGTCTATGCCAAAGTCATGACTGGGCTTGAGTTGTGCGGTCTATCGTGCGACCGTCCATCTCTGGTCGTCTCCGGTCATCCCTTCCTCGTCCGGTGAACGCCGGGAAGCTAAGGGGTTGATAGGGTTGCACTAAAACGCTAATAACTAATGGAAATGGACTCCAAATAAGGGGCTTTTGATACCGTTGGAAATCTAATAGAGAATACTATCTATCAGTAAGGCCAATTTCAAATTATCTTGCCGAAATCAAGGTTTATTAAGGCAAGAACACGGGAACCCTAATTCTGACATGCTGTGACTAAAACGTAAAATTCTCCCAACATACAGAACGAAAATTGGGGCTTCTATGTCAAAAGAAAGCCACTACGATGCTGAATCCAACCATTTATGATATGGTTCATATGGATCAGAATTAATACTTCGAAATCAGAAATCAACTCGGAAGAACACATCAAAACTAGGTCTAAACATGCTGTTACTACGAACAGAAATTCTCTATACATGCTTCATGAATTTTAGGGCTTTCTACGCCTAAAGAAAGCTAATAAGATGATGATTACATCATATAAGTTAATTAGAGTTTAGCCTGTTAAACCTACCTCAATCGAAGAGAGAACTTAAAACCTAGAATGAAGAACGAACTGGATCACCCTTCACAAAACCCACGATAGCTCTCTAGATACCTGATAAAAATTGGGGCTTTTAGTCCCACTGGATAGATCTCGTCGAGAGGAACAAAATCATATATTCATGATCAAATTTTGGTTGAGAATTCCTACCTCAATTGAAGAAACAAAGAAGGAAGAAGGAAGCCGACGGCCTACCGACACACCTTCAGTAATCGCCGGATATCTCCCCAGATCTGACTCCTCTGCAAACACAGCTGCTACCAAACGAAACTGGGGTCGAAGAGCTTTCTATCTATACCTCACACACCTTCTGGAGAGTTCTGAGCTGGGAGAATTCGACGGGGCAAGTGACGTGTTAGAAACGGCGCCGAAAAGGTTGACTCAATCAAACTCGGCCGGCTGCGCCTTCTAGGGTTAGGGTTTCGAGAAATTGGTAGAGGGCTTTTGATCCTCAGATCAAGACCGTTCATTTGCCTCCGGTTTGAGCTAATTTGGTCGAGTTTTAAGCCTCAATTTCGTGTTTTAATCCAAGGTTAGGTAAGGGTCAAAAGGTGTGTACTTTTGGGCTAAATCTCCAATTAGATCTAACCACGGATTTATAATGGCTTAATGACAGAAGATAAAGTTGTTATCTACATCGACCTTAATCTGTTTACTATTTTTATGGATTTTTATAAGGTAGTCGGATTTTCACTTATTCTATTTCTAACGAATTAAATATTAATAAATCTGAAATTCAATTATTAATTCAATAAAAATTCAATTCTTAAGTAATAAAAGCTTAATAAATATATTGGGCTAAATTAAATAATTCGGGGTCTTACACCCTCCCCTACTTAAAGGAATTTGGTCCTCCAAATTCACTGCACTAAAACTGAGAGTAGGGAATGAGATCGCTCACCTAGAATAAATCCGGATACCGCTTCCGCATAGTCTCTTCAGACTCCCATGTAGCTTCTTCGGTCCCACGCCGACTCCACTGAATCTTGACCATCGGTATCGAACGATTCTGGAGTTGCTGTTGCTTCCGGTCCAGAATCTTGACAGGTCTTTCCTCATAAGTCAAATCTTCCTTCAGTTCAAAATCCACCTGCTGAATGACATGAGTGGAGTCGTACACATATTTTCGTAACATAGACACATGGAAGATATTGTGTACACCCGACAATTGCGACAGTAAAGCCAGTCTGTATGCCACCTCTCCCACTCTATCTAGAATCTCGAATGGACCAATGTATCTCGGACTTAGGTTGCCATGAATGCCAAATCTTCGGATCCCTCTCGAAGGAGAGACCTTCAAGAACACATGCTCGCCAACCTGAAATTCCAATGCTCTTCTCCTGTTGTCGGCATAACTCTTCTGTCTGGATTGGGCTACTTGTAACCGGTCTCGGATAATACGGATGTTTTGTGATGATTCTGAAATAAGATCCGGTCCAAGCCACTGTTTCTCACCTACCTCATCCCAACATAACGGGGAACGACAGCTTCTACCATACAATGTTTCAAAAGGAGCCATCTGTATGCTGGATTGGTAGCTATTGTTGTAGACGAATTCAATCAATGCCAGGTGATCACTCCAACTGCCTCCAAAATCAATCATACATGCTCGCAGCATATCTTCCACTATCTGGTTGGTTCTTTCCGTCTGTCCATCTGTCTGCGGATGAAAAGCAGTACTGAAATTCAGACGAGTACTCAAGGACTCTTGCAGTCCCTTCCAGAAATGTGAAGTAAATCTGGGGTCTCGATCAGACACAATGCTGACTGGTATGCCATGGAGTCTTACCACTTCCTTCAAATACAAAGTAGCCAATACATCAACTGTCTACTTAGACTTAATTGGTAAGAAATGAGCTGACTTTGTCAATCGATCGACACTCACCCATATCACATCAAATCCTCCACGAGTCTTAGGTAGACCCATAATGAAATCCATGCCAATGCTCTCCCACTTCCATTGGGGTATGTCTAGTGGTTTCAGTTTCCCTGCCGGTCTGAAATGTTCGGCCTTAACTTGTTGACATACCAAGCATCTACTCACAAAATCTGTAACTCCTCTTTTCATATTCGGCCACCAAAAGGATCTTTTCAAATCTCGGTACATCTTTGTAATATCCCGAACCTTTCGGATCCTTCTTCGTGGGTCTCGGATCTGGTTTTCGGAGCGTCTAGCTCCGTTGTGTCCGAAATTTCGTTTCGGACATCTTTCGTGTTCGGATCGGCGCGATCCGGAGTCGTTTCGGAGGCCCGGAGGCGTTCCGCGGCTTTTTCGCGCGTGTTTCCCGATTTCCGGCGCGGGTTTCGGCTTTTCCTTCGGACGCTCGCTGCGGGTTAACTGGGCCGTTCACCCGGGCACGAGTGGTACCGTTGCGATCGGTGCGTTCCGAGGATTCCAGAAATGTATTTTTCTATTTTTTGGTATTTTTCCGAAAATTCGGATTTTCTATAAATCCTAATCCTTTTTCTTTTCTTTTTCCCTTTTCTCTTTCTTCTTCCTCTTCCTCCGTTTCTTCCCACCGTGAGCCCCCTCTCTCTCCCTCTCTCCCATTCGGACGTGGCGAACCCCTCTCCGGCTACGGACGGCGGCGGGGCGACGGCGTGGACGCGTGGGCGACGGTGAGGCGATCTCGTGGGCGTGCGGCGAGCGTGGGAAGCGTGGGGAGTTCGTGAAGCTTCGAGCGTTCTTCGTGATTCGTGATCGATCCGGTGGAGCATTCGCTCCATCGAGGTAGGGTGACGTTCCTTAGTCTCATGCCGTTCTTTTCCGTGATTTATAGGCCGCGGGGAGGCCGAGAGGGGATCATTTGAGCGTTTTTGGGTTTTTCCATGATTTGGGGAGAGCTCGCCCGATCTATGGATTCAATGCATGGATTCGTGTTTTGAGGGCCTAGAATCATGCTATGGGTCCCCAGGGGTCTTCCCCTTTATTTTCCCCCTCTCCTATGGAGGTATGGGGGCGTGGTTAGAATTTTTGGGCGTTCTTACCGTTTTCGGCCGCGGATTGAGAACGCGCTATACTCCAGTAGCGCGTTCTGGAGGTCGCGTTGCCCCGACCGAGCGCGTTCATCGGAGAAGATGAACAGGAGGCGGTTCCTGTCGCGCTATGGGGTCATAGCGCGATGGTCCTTGTCGCGCTAGGGTTCCCTAGCGCGATGGTTCCTGTCGCGCTTGGGCGACCTAGCGCGATCTTCCCTGTCGCGCTAGGTGTCCCTAGCGCGATCTTGCCTGTTGTTGGGTGTTTCTCTTGGGCCGTGTGTGCGCCCCGGACACCCCGTGGAGTTCCGTGACCGTGTCTTTGGTGTCCGGAAGTCCCGTTTGCCTCGGTTAGGCGTTTGACCGTGGGCAATGCGTCTGTTTCTTTTCCGACCGTGGTCACCGTGCGACGGGGCTGGTGCGTGGGGTGATTCCCACACGTTGTCGGATTCGGACGTCGTTTTCCATTGACTCGAGAGTCTACTCCTTCAGTGACCCTCCACTAGTCGTAGCCTACTAGTACGCGGGTGCTAGTCGCACCAGGGAGTGGTGTACGGGCCGACCTTTCGAGACGGTTTGTGGACCGGTTACCGTTGGGCCCCACGTCTTGCAGCCAGAGTCCGGCTGAGGGGAAAACCGGTCAGAGGGCCAGACCTGGGACGCGTGGTCTGTGTGTGCACACGTGGTTGGGGGCGGTTGGACCCACGTCGACGGGCGTGACCCCAGCTAGTCACTTGTTTGTGGTTACTTGTACGGTGTTCGCGCCTCGGGTAGGACCTACCACGTCAGGCGGTTCACCTGCGGTACGGTGTAAGACGTCAGGGGACGCTACCGGCTGTGCTTCTAGTGGGTGGTACTCCTGTCGAGTACGGAGTGTCAGACTGTCAGTCGTGTGTTTCCGACCTTCGGGTTTTGACGGTTCGACCGTTGAGTTTCGGTCTTCTCGTATCGTGGCACGTGTGTCGGTTTGCGTGCCGTAGGGTCTAGTTCTGTAGAGTACAGGGCTTTCCTTTCCGAGGTACTTTCCTACCGCTAGAGTAGTGGTTTCTCGTTTTTCGAGGTAGGGTTCGAGTGATCCCTACTGAGTCTTGTTCCGAGACTCATTCCCTGCGTATTTTCACCGTGTTTCAGGTGAGGCGCCACCTTCGGGGAGCGCGTCAGGAGCGCAGCGTGGTGCGGGTGCCCAGAGGTAGTGCCAGAGGTCAGAGCCGGGGTATGCCCCGTGTAGCTGTACTTTTCTTTCTTGTCACTGTACTAGCCGTGGACTGTTCTTGCTGTTGTTGTTGTTTTATTGTGGACCATGTAAAATGTTAATTTATTTCCTGCTTAATATTATAACTGTTTAATTTCTGCAATTATTTGTGATACTTGTGTAGTTTCCACAGCATCCTTTTAACCCTTCCGAGTCTTCGGACTCGTGGGTGGCGGTACGAGTCTCGGGTTATCGGGCCTTCCCGGTAATCGGATTCTCGGGTCGTCACAGCTGGTATCAGAGCGCGGTTGTGGAATTACATGAGAATCATAGGTAATTGTAGTGGTCCACTAGTCCACAGTGATGATGTACAGATGACGCTGGCATTGGGCACCGTGTGTTTATTTTGACATTGCCGTTTCCGTGTTTTTCTGTCTTGTGCTTCAGGAGCGAGTATGGCGCCGAGGAGAAGTTCTCGCTCTCAGCAGGGGCAGTCGGCTGGGGGTCAGGAGATCCAGCAGGGGGTCCAGAGGGACCAGGAGGAGCATAGCAGAGTTCCGGGAGCGACCGAGGCCGCGGATGCTGCGAGGGCTCCGGGGGCCGAGGATTTCTTCCGAGGCATGTACCATCTCATGTCTCAGCAGTTTGGCGGAGAGGCTGTTGAGGGCTCGTTTGCTAGGGGTGGGCCAGGCCGAGCAGTGAGGGACTTCATGCAGTTCCATCCACCTTACTTTAGCGGCCAGGCAGACCCTGATGCGGCTCGTGATTGGCTCGATGAGATGGAGCGGGTGTTCAGTTCTGCGAAGAGTACTGCCGAGGACAGAGTGGTGTTGGCCTACAACCAGTTGCAGGGTACGGCTCGGAGGTGGTGGTCTTCCGAGTGGAAGACGTCCTTTCAGTTCGTCCACTTGAGCAGGTCGAGTGGGATGACTTTGTCAGTGCTTTCGAGCGTACGTACTGTCCAGATGTTGTTGCTACGCAGCGGATGCGGGAGTTTCTGGAGCTGGTGCAGGGTGACATGTCCGTGTTGCAGTATAGGGCCCGATTTGTCGAGCTGGGTCGGTATGCACCTCATATCATGGAGCATGAGAGGGTGAGGACCACGCAGTTTGTGCAGGGCTTGAGGTTGGAGCTGAGGCACCATTTGATCGCGAATGGGGCCACTGATCTAGAGACAGCGTCTCGTGTTGCGATTTCCCTGGAGATGGATATGCAGAGGACTCGAGGACCGATCAGCCAGGGGCAGTCTTTGTCAGGTCGCAGCCAGCAGTCGGCTACCCAGCAGCAGGGTTCCTTCCAGTATGCGATGAGTGGTTCAGGAGTGCCGGCACATGCAGCTTCGGTGACAGGATCTGCGTCCTTCGGCTCGAAGGTCAAGAAGTTCTTCAAGAAGGGGTTCGGCAAGAAGAAGTCCAGAGATCAGGGGCAGGCTTCATCGGGCAGTGTACAGCAGCCGATTCCTTTGCAGCGTCAGGGATCAGTGGGTGGATCGCGAGGACCTTGTCCATGGTGTGGTGGGACCCACCCAGGCAGGCAGTGCACGGCGCCGATTATCTGTTTTCGGTGTGACCAGCCAGGGCACATGGCGCGTGACTGTCCTTAGAGGCCGCCGCAGCAGCAGGTTCCCCAGCAGCAGCAGCAGCAGGGACAGTATCCGCCGCTACCCAGGTCAGCTAGTGTGGGAGGCAGGCAGAGGGCTCGTGGCCAGATCACGCACTTGACCAGGGCAGAGGCAGTGGCGTCGCAGCTCGTGGAAGGTACCGTTCAGATTTTGGGTTGTGCGGCTCGGGTTTTATTCGATTCTGGCGCGTCTCATTCGTTTATTTCGGAGGATTTCACGTCGAGCGTCGAGGAGCCGGTGACCCAGTTGTCCTGTGATTTGGCAGTGGAGTTGCCTTCGGGTGATTTTATGATCACTCCGTATTGCTTCGACCAGGTTCCGGTGTGGATCGATGGGCGGAGTATGCCAGGCAGGTTGTATGCGTTGCAGCTTCGGGATTACGACGTGATTCTAGGCATGGATTGGCTCGAGACTCATGGAGTGGTGGTGGATTGTGGGATGAAGAGGGTCTACTTCCAGCATCCGAGCAAGCGGACCTTCTATTTCCAAGGTATCCGTTCCGCCTCTTCTCGATTTCTTATCTCTGCTATTCGAGCCCGTCGGTTGCTTGATTCCGGTTGTCAGGGTTTTCTCGCGTCCGTGGTTGTGTCTGACCGGATGGAGCCGAATGTCGAGGACATTGCGGTGGTGCGCGAGTTTCCCGATGTTTTTCCTGAGGAGTTGCCTGGATTACCTCCCCAGCGGGAGATCGATTTCGTGATCGAGGCTGTACCTGGTACGGGACCTTTGGCGAAGGCTCCCTACCGTATGGCCCCCGCTGAGTTGAGGGAGTTGAGGGCGCAGTTGCATGAACTGTTGGCCAAGGGGTATATTCGTCCGAGCTTTTCCCCTTGGGGTGCGCCCGTGTTGTTTGTGAAGAAGAAGGACGGTAGTCTGCGGCTATGCATTGACTACCGGCAGCTGAATGAAGTGACCATTAAGAACAAGTATCCGTTGCCGCAGATTGATGATTTGTTCGACCAACTTCAGTCTGCGCGAGTGTTCTCGCGGATTGATTTGCGGTCCGGTTACTATCAGCTGAGAATTCGCGAGTCCGATGTGGAGAAGACTGCGTTCAGTACGAGGTACGGGCATTATGAGTTCTTGGTGATGCCGTTTGGGCTCACCAATGCCCCAGCAGCCTTCATGGACTTGATGCAGAGGGTGTTTCATCCGTATTTGGACCAGTTCGTGGTCATCTTCGTGGATGACATCCTTGTTTATTCGCGGTCTGCTGAGGAGCATGCGTACCATTTGGGTGTGGTGCTGCAGACGTTGTGAGATCACCAGTTGTATGCGAAGCTCAGCAAGTGCGAGTTTTGGCTCAGCGAGGTGCACTTTCTGGGGCACGTGATTTCTGGTGATGGCATTTCCGTGGATCCCGCCAAGGTCGAGGCTGTGATGCAATGGCCGAGGCCGAGGTCGGTGACGGAGATCCGGAGTTTCTTGGGGCTTGCGAGGTATTATCGTCGGTTTATCCAGGATTTTTCTCGCATTGCGACCCCGATGACTAGGCTCACGCGGAAGGACGTGCCTTTCGTTTGGTCCGAGGAGTGTGAGCAGAGCTTCAGTGAACTGAAGAGATTGCTCACCTCGGCTCCGGTGTTGATTTTGCCTTCTGGATCGGGAGGTTTTGTGGTGTGTACAGATGCTTCCGGCGTTGGATTGGGTGCTGTTCTGATGCAGCATGGTAGAGTGGTGGCTTATGCATCTCGGCAGCTAAAGCCCCATGAGGAGAACTACCCTACCCATGACCTTGAGTTGGCAGCAGTGATCTTCGCACTGAAGATCTGGAGGCATTATCTGTACGGTGAGAAGTTCGAGGTGTTCACTGACCATCAGAGTTTGAGGTATGTGTTCTCGCAGAGAGATCTGAACCTCAGACAGAGGCGTTGGATGGAGTTCATGAAGGACTATGACTTCACCCTGTCTTATCAGCCGGGCAGGATGAATGTCGTCGCCGATGCCTTGAGTAGGAAGGTTGCGGTCAGTACCTTGATGTTGAGGAAGTGGAGGCTCTGGGAACAAGTGCCCGAGGTATCTTTCAGGCTCAAGATTCCCCAGGAGCCAGGGTTGGCAGTGCTTGCGAGTCTGACTGTCACTCCTGCTATCCGTCGTCAGGTGACAGAGGCTCAGCATGCGGACCCTGAGTTACCCCGGATTCTGGCTATGGCTGACGTAGAGCTCGGCGAGGACGGTGCTGCGAGGTTTCGTGGCAGGCTGTACGTCCCGGCCGAGGAGCAGGTTCGTCGTGCGGTGTTACGCGAGGCTCATGGGAGCAGGTACACTGTACACCCGGGTGCGACGAAGATGTATCGGAACTTGCGGAGGCAGTTCTGGTGGCCTGGCATGAAGAGAGATGTTGCCGAATTTGTGGCCAGGTGCCTGATCTGTCAGCAGGTGAAGGCGGAGCATCAGCGACCAGGAGGTACTCTCCAGCCTTTGGATGTTCCTGCTTGGAAGTGGGACCATGTGACCACGGATTTTGTGGTGGGGTTGCCGAGGACCCCGAGTGGGCAGGACAGTATTTGGTTGCTGGTGGATCGGCTGACGAAGGTGACTCGATTGTTACCGGTCAAGGTCAGATGGAGTGTGTCTAAGTTGGCTCGGTTGTACGTGGAGCGGATCGTGCCGTTGCATGGGGTTCCCATTTCGATCGTGTCGGACCGGGATCCGCGCTTCACTTCTGGATTCTGGAGGAGTTTCCAACGAGCTCTTGGCACGGAGTTGGCATTTAGCTCGGCGTATCATCCTCAGTCAGATGGCCAGTCTGAGAGGACCATTCAGACTTTGGAGGACATGCTGAGATCCTGCTGCCTGGAGTGGCAGGGGAGTTGGATTCATCACCTACCGTTGGTGGAGTTTGCCTATAACAACAGCTATCATTCGAGCATCGGCATGGCTCCATACGAGGCATTGTATGGGCGTCCTTGTCGGACTCCACTTGATTGGTTTGGGGTGGGTGAGCGTGTTTTGACGGGACCAGAATTGGTGCAGCAATGTGTGGATGTTGTGCACCTGGTTCGTCAGAACATGTTGGCGGCCCAGAGTCGGCAGAAGAGCTATGCTGACCGTAGGAGGCAGCCCCTTGAGTTCGCCGTGGGCGATCGTGTGTTCTTGAGAGTTTCTCCGATGAAGGGGGTGATGCGTTTTGGACGGCGTGGGAAGCTGAGTTCTCGCTATATTGGTCCTTTCGCGATTGTGGAGCGCATCGGTGAGGTTGCTTACCGGTTGCAGTTACCTCCTGAGTTGGCGTCGGTGCATGACGTGTTTCACGTCTCGATGTTGCGGAAGTATATGCCCGATGACTCTCATGTGCTCGAGTTTTCCGTTTGGCCTGAGGTGACTCCAGATCTTTCTCTCCCAGAGTTTCCGATCCGCGTGGAGGATAGGCGAGAGCAGCGCCTGCGGAACAAGGTCATTCCCTTGGTAAAGGTCGTGTGGCAGCGACACTCTGGTGGTGAGGCTTCGTGGGAACGTGAGGACGAGATGCGTCAGCAGTTCCCGTATCTGTTTGAGTGAGTCTTCCTCTTCTTTCCCCGTTGGTTGTTCTCAATTTCGAGGACGAAATTCCTTAAGGGGGGAGGGCTGTAATATCCCGGACCTTTCGGATCCTTCTTCGTGGGTCCCGGATCTGATTTTCGGAGCGTCCGGCTCCGTTGTGTCCGAAATTTCGTTTCGGACATCTTTCGTGTTCGGATCGGCGCGATCCGGAGTCGTTTCGGAGGCCCGGAGGCGTTCCGCGGCTTTTTCGCGCGTGTTTCCCGATTTCCGGCGCGGGTTTCGGCTTTTCCTTCGGACGCTCGCTGCGGGTTAACTGGGCCGTTCACCCGGGCACGAGTGGTACCGTTGTGATCGGTGCGTTCCGAGGATTCCAGAAATGTATTTTTCTATTTTTCGGTATTTTTCCGAAAATTCGGATTTTCTATAAATCCTAATCCTTTTTCTTTTCTTTTTCCCTTTTCTCTTTCTTCTTCCTCTTCCTCCGTTTCTTCCCACCGTGAGCCCCCTCTCTCTCCCTCTCTCCCATTCGGACGCGGCGAACCCCTCTCCGGCTACGGACGGCGGCGGGGCGACGGCGCGGACGCGTGGGCGACGGTGAGGCGATCTCGTGGGCGTGCGGCGAGCGTGGGAAGCGTGGGGAGTTCGTGAAGCTTCGAGCGTTCTTCGTGATTCGTGATCGATCCGGCGGAGCATTCGCTCCATCGAGGTAGGGTGACGTTCCTTAGTCTCATGCCGTTCTTTTCCGTGATTTATAGGCCGCGGGGAGGCCGAGAGGGGATCATTTGAGCGTTTTTGGGTTTTTCCATGATTTGGGGAGAGCTCGCCCGATCTATGGATTCAATGCATGGATTCGTGTTTTGAGGGCCTAGAATCATGCTAGGGGTCCCCAGGGGTCTTCCCCTTTATTTTCCCCCTCTCCTATGGAGGTATGGGGGCGTGGTTAGAATTTTTGGGCGTTCTTACCGTTTTCGGCCGCGGACTGAGAACGCGCTATACTCCAGTAGCGCGTTCTGGAGGTCGCGTTGCCCCGACCGAGCGCGTTCATCGGAGAAGATGAACAGGAGGCGGTTCCTGTCGCGCTATGGGGTCATAGCGCGATGGTCCTTGTCGCGCTAGGGTTCCCTAGCGCGATGGCTCCTGTCGCGCTTGGGCGACCTAGCGCGATCTTCCCTGTCGCGCTAGGTGTCCCTAGCGCGATCTTGCCTGTTGTTGGGTGTTTCTCTTGGGCCGTGTGTGCGCCCCGGACACCCCGTGGAGTTTCGTGACCGTGTCTTTGGTGTCCGGAAGTCCCGTTTGCCTCGGTTAGGCATTTGACCGTGGGCAATGCGTCTGTTTCTTTTCCGACCGTGGTCACCGTGCGACGGGGCTGGTGCGTGGGGTGATTCCCACACGTTGTCGGATTCGGACGTCGTTTTCCGTTGACTCGAGAGTCTACTCCTTCAGTGACCCTCCACTAGTCGTAGCCTACTAGTACGCGGGTGCTAGTCGCACCAGGGAGTGGTGTACGGGCCGACCTTTCGAGACGGTTTGTGGATCGGTTACCGTTGGGCCCCACGTCTTGCAGCCAGAGTCCGGCTGAGGGGAAAACCGGTCAGAGGGCCAGACCTGGGACGCGTGGTCTGTGTGTGCACACGTGGTTGGGGGCGGTTGGACCCACGTCGACGGGCGTGACCCCAGCTAGTCACTTGTTTGTGGTTACTTGTACGGTGTTCGCGCCTCGGGTAGGACCTACCACGTCAGGCGGTTCACCTGCGGTACGGTGTAAGACGTCAGGGGACGCTACCGGCTGTGCTTCTAGTGGGTGGTACTCCTGTCGAGTACGGAGTGTCAGACTGTCAGTCGTGTGTTTCCGACCTTCGGGTTTTGACGGTTCGACCGTTGAGTTTCGGTCTTCTCGTATCGTGGCACGTGTGTCGGTTTGCGTGCCGTAGGGTCTAGTTCTGTAGAGTACAGAGCTTTCCTTTCCGAGGTACTTTTCTACCGCTAGAGTAGTGGTTTCTCGTTTTTCGAGGTAGGGTTCGAGTGATCCCTACTGAGTCTTGTTCCGAGACTCATTCCCTGCGTATTTTCACCGTGTTTCAGGTGAGGCGCCACCTTCGGGGAGCGCGTCAGGAGCGCAGCGTGGTGCGGGTGCCCAGAGGTAGTGCCAGAGGTCAGAGCCGGGGTATGCCCCGTGTAGCTGTACTTTTCTTTCTTGTCACTGTACTAGCCGTGGACTGTTCTTGCTGTTGTTGTTGTTTTATTGTGGACCATGTAAAATGTTAATTTATTTCCTGCTTAATATTATAACTATTTAATTTCTGCAATTATTTGTGATACTTGTGTAGTTTCCACACCATCCTTTTAACCCTTCCGAGTCTTCGGACTCGTGGGTGGCGGTACGAGTCTCGGGTTATCGGGCCTTCCCGGTAATCGGATTCTCGGGTCGTCACAATCTTAGTGCCGCCAGGATGAATAGTATGTCTGGATCTATGAGCTTCCTCCAGAATCTTGTTCTTTATTGCGGCTTCATCAGGTACACAAGTTCTGCCCTTGAATAATAATCTTCCATCATCGGCCAACATGAAGTCAGGTCTGCTGCTCAAGCTTCCCTTGATCTCTACCAACTCGGGATCATTATCTTGCAAGGACTTGATTTCCATCAACAATTCGGGCTTAAGTTGGATCTGAGCAATCATAACCCGATCATTGTCAATATTAAGATCCAGGCTGGACAATTGTTCCAGTAATCTCCATTCTTGTAACATGAGACTTGACAGTCTAGCTACCGGCTTCCGGCTTAATGCATCTGCCACAACATTACCCTTGCCAGGATGATACTCAATCGAGAAGTCGAAGTCTTTCAAATACTCCAACCATCTGCGCTGCCGCATATTGAGTTCCTTCTGAGAAAATAAATATTTCAGACTCTTATGATCTGAAAACACCGTGAAGGTTTCGCCATACAAGTAGTGCCTCTAAATCTTCAAAGCAAACACGACTGCTGTCAGTTCTAAATCATGAACAGGATAATTCTCTTCGTGCTTCCTTAACTGCCTAGAAGAATAGGCAATCACCTTCCCATGATGTATGAGCACACAGCCTAAGCCAATACCTGATGCATCAGTATATACGGCAAATCCTCCTTTACCAGAAGGTAAAGCCAATACAGGTGTAGTAGTCAAACACTCCTTCAAAGTCTGAAAGCTTCGCTGACAATCTTCGGACCAATCAAACTTGTTCTCCTTGCGGGTTAATCTTGTCATAGGTACCGCAATCTTAGAGAAATCCTGAATAAATCTTCGATAATAGCCTGCCAGGCCTAGAAAACTTCTAACTTCTGTCACACTGGTAGGCTGTTCCCAATTCTTCACTGCCTCTACCTTCGAAGGATCAACAGAAATACCGTCCTTCGTAATGATATGTCCAAGAAAGGACACCTCTTGCAACCAGAATTCACACTTACTGAACTTGGCATAAAGTTGATGATCTCTCAATAACTGCAATGCCATCCTCAGATGTTCAGCATGCTCCACTTCACTCTTGGAATAGATCAAGATGTCATCAATAAAGACCACGACCCATTGATCAAGATAGGGCCGAAATGTATTATTCATCAACTGCATGAAAGCTGCTCGGGCATTCGTTAGACCAAAAGGCATAACGACAAATTCAAAATGACCATACCTGCTGCGGAAAGCTGATTTATAGATATCATCTTCCTTAATCCGCAACTGGTGATATCCAGATCGAAGATCGATCTTAGAGAAATGTTGAGCTCCCGCTATCTAGTCAAATAACTCGTCAATCCTCGGCAATGGATATTTGTTCTTGACAGTCTGCTGGTTTATTTGCCGATAATCAATGCACAACATCATCGAACCATCTTTCTTCCTGACGAATAATACAGGGGCTCCCCACGAAGAAGTACTAGGACGAATGAAGCCCTTCTCGAGTAATTCCATCAACTGTTGCTTTAACTCTCTCAGTTCCGCAGGAGACATATGATAAGGAGCCTTAGAAATAGGAGATGTACCAGGAATAAGATCAATAGAAAAGATAACTTCCCGCTCAGGCGGAAGTCCTGGTAGTTCCTCTGGAAAGACATCAGGAAAATCTCGGATAACAGGAATGTCCTTGATCTCCATCTGCTGCTCAGGGGTTGCACAGACAAAGGCTAGAAAAACCTCACATCCACGTCTCATCAACTTATCAGCTCGAAGAGCCGAAATAAGTGACACAGAGTTGTGGTGCTTAACACCCACAAAAGAAAGTCTCGGGTGCCTAGTAAAAGACACTGAGCTAGAACTAGGGGTGAGCATTATTCGGGTTCAACCCGAAAACCAAACCGAACCGAACGATTTGGTTCGGTTTGGTTTGGGTTAAAATTTAAAAAAATTTGGTTTGGGTTCAAATCGAACCGTATTAAAAAATTTGGTTTGGTTTGGTTTTGAAGTTCAAGAAACCGAACAAAACCAAACCGAACCGAATAACCCGAATTTAAGAATATTTTTATCAAATTAATATAAATGTATACGTAACTATAAATCTGAATTTAAAAAGTCTAATTCTCACCATTCTAATGAGGTTTCCAACTTTATGAAATAGGTTTCAAATCACCTTCTATTTTACTGTAACCGAACTTCTTAATTTCTTATGTGAAAATATTATGGAGCTTGTTCTTACAAGTTACAACTTTATATGTTATTTTTTTTATATTTACTTTATTTGGTAGAAATTATTTTACCCTACCTTTCTCTAATGTTGTTTGAATCCAATCTAATTTATAAAATGGGAGATGAATATGGTTCAAACCGAACCAAACCGAATTAATTCGGTTTGGTTTGGTTTGGTTTCAAACTAGTTTGGTTTGGTTTGGTTCGGGTTGAAGCCTTAATTCGGTTCGGTTTGGTTTGAAAAAAATTCTCTTCAAACCAAACCAAACCAAACCGTGCCCACCCCTAGCTAGAACTGTAGTGAACACTAGCCTCATATCGAGCCAACCAATCTGCTCCTAGGATTACATCATAATCCTTCATGTCCATGCAGACTAAATATGCTGGTAAGTTCTGTTCACCAATCATAACCGTACTAGAGGGATAGAAATACTGGATTGCTGATCTAGTACCAATAGGGGTTGATATTTCTAACGGAGAATTCATCAAAACAGGTTCCACAGTTAAAGACTTAGCAAATCTTCGAGAAATAAAGGAATGTGTTGCACCAGTATCGAAAAGAACAAATGCTGGCTTGTCGAGTATAATAAGTGTACCTTCGACGAGTCCACCATCCTCGGTTATTCCCGCTTCCTCAGCATGCAGAGCTTGGAGCTTGCCTTGTGGTTTCTTGAAGACTTGCGGTTTTGCCGGGGTAGCTTGCTCAGACATACGAGGGCAATCAGAGATACGGTGCTCCTTGCTTCCACATCGTAGGCATGCGCCTAGCTTGTGCCAGCAATCCTCTACCCTGTGGACAGGATTATTACAAAACTTGCAAACGCCCATGTATGGAATAATAGGGCCAGGCTTCTTATCTTCATGCTTCGGCATCTTTCCCTCCCATGATCCTGCTCCGGTCCACGAACTCGACCGACTTGCGGGCCTCTTCTTGATATACCCGGGTTTGACACTCCCGTAACCCGTAGGTCGTTCCTTCTTCATGCCTATGCCACGGATCCTCTCCGTCATCTCAAGAGTATCCTCCAGAACTTGTGCTTTCCTTACCATCTCGGAATAAGTGGAAATCTCCAACGGTGCCAGTTGATTAATATAATGTAGCTTCAGACCATTGAGAAAACGCTTCGCCTTCATTTTCTTGGTGGAAACAAGATGTGTAGCATAACGAGAAAGCCATGCAAATTGAGTCTCATACTCTGCCATGGACAACCCTCGCTGTTTCAGGGCCGCGAACTCCGTCGCTTTCTTCTCTTGCACTCTATCAGAAAAATACTTGTTGTTGAAAAATTCCTCGAACTCTTCCCACGTAACCTGTTGGTCACCGAGAGTCGCCTTGATAGAATCTCACCAAGTACGTGCATCACGCTCCAATTGGAAAGTAGACAAAAGGACATGCTCCTGGTTGGTGCATTGCATAACTTCGAAGATCCTCCCCATTTCATCTAGCCAGTGCTCGGCTTGGTAGGGGTCGGTCGAACCCGCGAATCTTGGCGGATTCATTCCTCGGAAGTTCCGGTATAGATCACCGGTGCCATGATTTGCAGCTCCTGCTTGAGCCACTTGCTGAAGGGCCTGAGTAAGGCCTTGAACCGTGCGCTGCAGGTTCCTCCATTCAGCGCGATCTGCTGCCATCTACACGAGAAATAGATTACATAGGTTCAATCAAGATAGATAATTACACGATTAAGAAACGAACTTAACCCAAGTTTCTATCCATTCTCACCAGGTCAGGTCCTAGACTTTAACAAGATTAGGGGTCTAATGCACCTAGACATGGCCAAAACTAGGTACCTGGCGGAGATAATCGGTCCGAAGACCACTCGCGCAAGTGTGCGACCTTCCCGATAGGCGTAGCCTAACGTTCGGACAACACCTTTTGATATACCGGTTATTGGGATTCAATGCAAGAACTTAGAAAATCTAGAACTTAAGAAAACCTAGGAATGTGAAACCTAGGGCTCTGATACCAACTAAACTGTCACGTCCCGACGCGGAATATCGGGACGTACAGTCGTGAACGAGCTGGCAAGAGAGAGATCTATCTAAAATAATACACAATGCTAGAAGATGGAAATACTAAATGATCATTAACCAACCACAACTGATAGAATAACCTCAAATTCAACTTAATACAACTGGAATTACAACCACTAAAACTCAATAACATAACTGAAACTAAATGCTCTCCAAAACACAACTAGAAGTAAGATAACACACTGCTAACACACTAGAACTGACACACTCATGACATCACTCCTGCCCTTCCCCGTCGGTAAGCGCGTCACCTGAGAAGCCTGGAAAAGGGGGGGGGGGAACAACTATGAGCTGACGCTTAGTAGGAAATAACAGGCAATTTACGTGATTAACAAGTTAATTACATTTTCATATGCAATACTAAGAAAGAAATAAATGATGATAACGATATAATGAAACAACGTAATAACAAGATCTTGCAAGGTCAAGAAATATGTGATGTCAAGAATTAACAAGATAACAAGTACAAGAATTTACAACAGGAGATATAACAAGAGACAGTAGTAAAGAATTGGCCACAAGTAAGTAATATCCATTCATTCGCGATCAAGTAACAAGTAACAAGAGATGTTTGTCATAGACGCAACAAGCAAGTAAGTATTTCGGTGTAATGCCCCACCATGTCATTAGCATCCCATGGGCTCACTAATTTTTCGGGTGCTCTCCCCAGGACCAGACCGGGCCCTTATGATGCGATGGCATTTATTTTTATGGGCCCAAAGTCCCACACATCCAGACATTCAGTCAATTTTAATGGCCAATTAATCAGAGGAATTTCTATCAAGAGTATGAGTTTTTAAGGACTAACATGTCCTTGGATTCCAGACAAAAACTCGGTTGATACGGTCACCTCGGTGCCGCTTTATAAGAACTGGACCAAAACTCGGTCCACGGGGTCAAGAAAGAACGGCTGACAGTATACCTTTCAAGTGTGTAAGTAATCCATTCTACTGGAGTAATAGGGACTAAAACAGTAACTTAACAATCAATTTAATCCTAATTACCAAGTTAATATATCAAGGATTATCCATTATCATTTGCATTAAACCAATTTGCCAAAGGATGATTCAAGATGATAAGATAAAGGAACAAGCTCGTACAGGAATAGCATGCATTAACAGAGATTTAGTTTCACCATTAATCACTAATTATGTGGATTTCTATTTAACCAATTACCATTTAGAACACTAAGATGAATGCATTAGGACTAGTATTAAGTGATTTTCTGTCTAGATAAACGGTTGGTAAAGGGCCGTATAACTATCGGGCTTAACAGGGGCTGAAACAAGCTCAAATGGGGGTCTGGGAGTTGGGCGGCCAGGGGCATGGCCGCCCATGTACTTGGGCGGTCTAGTACAGGGCCGCCTATCCCTGGGTTGTGCGGCCCAGGGCAGGGCCGCCCATCCACTTGTGCGGCCACCTATAGGGCCGTTCAACTTGTGTGGTCATGTTTGGACCGTTTAACCTGCTGGGAGTGGATATGTGGTCAGTTTTGAACCGTCCAACTAGTTGTGTGGTCATTTAGGAAGCGTTTAACTCCTGTCTATGCCAGAGTCATGTCTGGGCTTGAGTTGTGCGGTCTATCATGTGACCGTCCATCTCTGGTCATCTGCGGTCATCCCTTCCGCGTCCGGTGAACGCCGGGAAGCTAAGGGGTTGATAGGGTTGCACTAAAACGCTAATAACTAATGGAAATGGACTCCAAATAAGGGGCTTTTGGTACCATTGGAAATCTAATAGAGAATACTATCTATCAGTAAGGCCAATTTCAAATTATCTTGCCGAAATCAAGGTTTATTAAGGCAAGAACACGGGAACCCTAATTCTGACATGCTGTGACTAAAACGTAAAATTCTCCCAACATACAGAACGAAAATTGGGGCTTCTTATGTCAAAAGAAAGCCACTACGATGCTGAATCCAACCATATATGATATGGTTCATATGGATCAGAATTAATACTTTTAAATCAGAAATCAACTTGGAAGAACACATCAAAACTAGGTCTAAACATGCTGTTACTACGAACAGAAAGTCTCTAAACATGCTTCATGAATTTTAGGGATTTCTACGCCTAAAGAAAGCTAATAAGATGCTGATTACATCATATAAGTTAATTAGAGTTTAGCCTATTAAACCTACCTCAATCGAAGAGAGAACTTAAAACCTAGAATGAAGAATGAACTGGATCACCCTTCACAAAACCCACGATAGCTCTCTAGATACCTAATACAAATTGGGGCTTTCAGTCCCGCTGGATAAATCTCGTCGAGAGGAACAAAATCATATATTCATGATTGAATTTTGGTTGAGAATTCCTACCTCAATTGAAAAAACAAAGAAGGAAGAAGGAAGCCGACGGCCTGCCGACACACCTTCAGTAATCGTCGGATATCTCCCCAGATCTGACTCCTCTGCGGACACAGCTACTACCAAACAAAACTAGGGTCGAAGAGCTTTCTATCTATAGCTCACACACCTTCTGGAGAGTTCTGAGCTGGGAGAATTCGACGGGGCAAGTGACGTGTTAGAAACGGCGCCGAAAAGGTTGACTCAATCAAACTCGGCCGGCTGCGCCTTCTAGGGTTAGGGTTTCGAGAAATTGGTAGAGGGCTTTTGATCCTCAGATCAAGACCGTTCATTTGCCTCCGGTTTGAGCTAATTTGGTCGAGTTTTAAGCCTCAATTTCGTGTTTTAATCCAAGGTTAGGTAAAGGGTCAAAAAGTGTGCACTTTTGGGCTAAATCTCTAATTAGATCTAACCACGGATTTATAATGGCTTAATGACAGAAGACAAAGTTGTTATCTACATCGAGCTTAACCTATTTACTATTTTTATAGATTTTTATAAGGTAGTCGGATTTTCACTTATTCTATTTCTAACGAATTAAATATTAATAAATCTGAAATTCAATTATTAATTCAATAAAAATTTAATTCTTAATTAATAAAAGCTTAATAAATATATTGGGCTAAATTAAATAATTCGGGGTCTTACACTTCAGATGCCCCCACACGGGGTGAGTCCTTCTTCTTCTTGCGCCCCTTAAGACGGGGTGTGTTTCTCTTCCTATGCCCCCGGCACGGGATATATCTTTTGTTTCTTACGCTCCCAAGCAGGGGCATGCTTCTTGGCCTCATATGCTGCCGAGGTAAGGTATATGTCGCTTCAGATGCCCCCGGGGTGGGGATGCATTCTGCTTCTAATGCCCCCCATGGCGGGGTACGTTCTCGGCTTCTTACGCCCCCAAGGTGGGGCGTGTTTTACTTCTTGTGCACCCAGGGTGGGGTATATTTTTCGCTTCTTATGCCCCCTGAGGCGGGGTGGAGTCCTTGCTTCTGATGCCCCCAGAGCGGAGGTGTGTTTCTTTTTCAATGTGCCCCCAGGCGGGGTAGAGTCTTTGCTCCCCATGCCCCCATCATGGGGTATATTCCTTCTTCAAATGCCCCTAAACTGGGGTATAGTTTTGTCTCATATGCCCCCAGAACGGGGGTGAGTTTCTTCCTTTGTGTGCCCCCAAGCGGGGTGTGTATTTTTTTTTGCCTCTTATGCCCCTGGGCTGGAGTAGGTTCTGCTTCTTCTACCCCAGAGTGGGGTATACTTCTCTTCACATACCCCCGGAGCGGGATGTCTGTCTCTTTGCTTCTGTGTCCCCACAAGGGGCGTGCATTCTTCATGGCTTCTATGCCCCCGGACGGGGTGTGTCCCTTCTTTAAATATCCCCGAGCCGGGGTGTATTTTTTTGCTCTTTATGCCCCCAGAGCGGGGTGAATTCTTCGTCAAATGTTCCGAAGCTGGGGTGTATTCTCTTCATGTGCCCCTGAGCCGGGATGTATCTTTTGATTCTTATGCCCTAAAGCGAGGGGAATCCTTCCTCTTCTGCCCCGACACACTGGGGGATGTTTGCTTCTTGTGCACCCAAGGTGGGGTGTAATTGCTGCTTTTGATGCCCCAGAGCAAGGTATCTTTCCCTTCACATGGCCCCGGTACGGGGTGTATTCTGCTTCTAGTGCCCCCAGAGCGGAGTGTATTGGTGTCCCCAAGGCGGGGTATGTTCTCAATGACTTTAATGCCCCTAGGCGGGGTACGTTCTTCATGGCTTCAATGCCCCCAGGCGGGGTATATGTTTCTTCAAATCCCCCCTTAAGCCAGGGAGCATGCCTCTTTGCTTCTGCGCCCCCCGGGCGGGGTGTATTCTTCATGGCTTCTGCGCCCCCGGGCGGGGTATGTTGCTTCTTCAGATGCCCCCCAAGGCGGGATGTAGCTCTGCTTCTTCTTACGACCCCAGACTGGGGCAGTTTCTTCTTCTTTGCTTATGCGCTCCCATATCGGGGTGTATTCCTTTTTTCATGCGCCCCTAAACCGGGGGATGCCGTTCGTCCTGCTTTAAATGCCCCCAGGGGGGAATATATGTTGCTTCATGGACCCCGAGGTCGGGATGTATACCTCCTTCGAACGCCCCTAAGCTGGAGTGTATTCTTCTCTTCTTATACTCCCAAGGCGGGATGTAGCTTCTTCAAATGCCCCTAAGTCGGAGCGTATTCTTTATGAGTTCTATGCTCCCGGACGGGATATGTTTCTTCTTCAAATACCCCTAGGCCGGGGTGGACTTCTCTTCATATGCCCCTGAATCAGGGCGTGTTCTTTATAGCTTCTAGGCCCTCAAGGCGAGGTATACTTCTTCTTCAAATACCCCTAAGACGGGGGTGTGATTCTTGACTTCATATGCCCTCAAGGCGGGGTGTATTCTTCTGCTTCCTCTGCCCCAGAGTGGGGTATACTTCTCTTTGTATTCCCATAAGCCAGGGTACATTCTTTTCGCTACATGTGCCCCCAGGGTGGAGTGCGCCTTCCGCTTCTTATGCCCCCGGGATGGAGTGTATTCTCTTCATATGTCCCGGGCACGGGGGTGTATCTTTGTTGCCCGTTATGCCCCCAAAGGGAGGTGTATTTCTCTTCATGTGCCCCGGACACCGGGTGTATCTTTACTTTTTTTATGCCCCCGAGGGGGGATTCTTCTTCTTCTGCCCCGACACGCTGGGGAATGTTTGCTTCTTGTGCACCCAAAGTGGGATGTGTTCTCGATGGCTCCTGTGCCCCCGTTGGCGGGGTGTATTCTTTGTTGCTTCATGTACCCCCGAGTCGGGGTGGATTCTCTTCATGTGCCCCCATGGTGGGGCGTACTCTCTTTATGTGCCCCCAGGAGTGGGGTGTGGTTCTTTCTTCGAGTGTCCCCAGGTCGGGGTGTCTTTCTTCTTCAAATACCCCTAAGTCGGGGCGTATTCTTTATGACCTCTATGTCCCCAGGTGGGGTATGTTTCTTCTTCAAATACCCCTAAGATGGGGTGGTCTCTTTTCTTCTTATCCTCCCAAGACAGGATGTGCTTCTTCGAGTGCCCCTGAGCCGAGGCGTGTTCTTTACGGCTTCTATGTCCCCAGGCGAGATATGTTTCTTCTTCTGATGTCTCTAAGTCGGGGTTTGCTTCTTTCTTTGTGTGCCCCTGGGCCGGGGCGAATTCTTGTTTCTTATTCCCCATGGCGGGGTATGGTCTTTGCTTCTTATGCCCTCATGACGAGGTGGATGCATGCTTCATGTGCCCCCCATATCGGGGTATATTTCTTCCTCGAATACCCCTAAGCCGGGGTGTGTGTTCTGCTTCTTATGCCCCAGAGCGGGGTATGCTTCTCTTCAGATGCCCCCAAGCCGGGGTGTGCTCTTTTGCTTTTTATGCCCCTAGATCGGGGTGAAAATATGTTGGTTCTTATGCCCCCTAGGTGGAATGTATGCTGCTTCTTATATCCCCATGGCGGGGATGGATCATGTTGTTTCTTATGCCCCAGAGCGGGGTACACTTCTTCTTCATATGCTCCCAAGTCGGGGTGTGTCTTATGCTTCTTATGCCCCAGATTGGGGTATAGTTCTTCTTGCTTCTGACGCCCCCAGGCCGGGGTGGATTCTTCATCTTTGCTTCTCATGCCCCCATGGCGGGGTGTATTTGCTTTTTGTGCACTCCGGGCGAAGCGTGTACTTCTCTCCACGTGCCCCCATGGCGGGGTGAATTCTTCTGCTTCCTGTGTCCCCCGTAGCGGGATGTATCCTTTTCCCATATGCCCCCATGGCGGGCATGTTTCTTTTGCTCTTCGTGTCCCCAAGTCAGGGTGTGCTTCTCTCTTTGTGTGCCCCAGGCAGGGTATAGTCTTTCTTCTCATGCCCCCAGATCGGGGTGCTTCTTCTTCAAGTGCCCCTAAGTCGGGGTAGATTTTTTGAGTACCCCTGAGCCGGGGTGAGTTCTTCATGGCCTCCATGCCCCCCGTGACGGGGTAAGCTGTTTCTTTAATTGCCCCTTAAGCGAGGTATACTTCTTCTTCATATGTTCCCAAGTCGGGATGTGGGTCTCTTAGCTTCTATGCCCCCGACTGGGGTGTGTTCTTGCTGCTTGTGTCCCCCGTAGCGGGATGTATTTTGCTTCTAGTGCCCCCAGAGTGGAGTGTATTGCTGCTTTTGATGCCCCCAAGGCAGGGTGTGTTTCTTCTTCAAAGGCCCCGAGGATAGGGCGTATTCTTCCTGACTTATATGCCCCTGGCGGGGTAGGTTGCCTTTTTCAATGCCCCTAAGTCGGGGTGTATTCTTCTCTTTCTTATGCTCCCCAGGCGGGATGTAACTTCTTCAAATGCCCCCAAACTGGGGTGTGGCTTTGCCTCTTCTTATGCCCCTCCGAGGTCGGGGTAGATTCTTCTCACGTGCCCCCCGGGTCAGGGGTGTATTTCTCTTCATATGCCCCCATATCGGGATATATTTCTTCTTCAAATACCCCCAAGCCGGGGTGCATTCTTGCTGCTCCTTATGCCCCAGGGCAGGGTGCCGGGCTTCTTCTTGTCCTTTTGGTCGGCGATGCTTGTCAACTCTTCTTTTTATCTTTTTTATCTTTTTTTCTATTTTTTTGCATAATAGACCAAGGTGGGAGCGCAGGAGAGCGCTCACCCCCCCAAGGAGGGGATGACCGGTTCGCTCCACCGCACCAATCCCACAGTGGCAATCTCCTTTTTTTTCTTAGGGAAAAGGGGTTTGACTTCCCCTCCCTTCTTTTCCCTTTCTCTTCTCTCCTTTTTTTATATAGCAGCCCCCATGATTCCTAGAAGCTGTGTATGCTTCGAAGCAGTGTCCTCGAGGCCACGAAGGCAGCCGCACCGAGTCTGGCTTTTCTCCCCATAGGACTGGTGAAGACAACACCTGTAATTCATCAAAGCAGGCAAACATCGTTTATTAGGAGGCCATGAGGCCCTGAATCCCGGCGAAGAGATGAAGGGTGGTTTCCGTCCCACCGGCCGTGCCAGACTTGTGGACGCACTTTAATTCACTCATTTATTATTATGTAGTTCGTTTGTTTGGGTGGTTGATTCGTCTATTAAGTGCATGGGCGTGCTAGTCACCAAAGTGACAATTTGTTCGGGCTCCGAAGAGCCCATGGTGCGCTCGATCTGACTTCGTCAGACGATTGTGTGGTTCGTGTCGGGACCAAAACCCGTCGCACCATGAAGGTCGCGATGTCATTTACATCCCCCATACGAGGGAACACCCTTGATTAATCGCCAGGAAAAAGGGCCTCATGGCCAGAAAATTAATTACATGAAAAGTCTATTAGGAAGCATTGAAATCCCCGTATGAGGGTAAGAAGAAAACATTCGCGATCATGTCGGTAGTGTACTGACCATTTAATGTTCGGACGAATGTCCGGCTCGAGAAAATCACGGTTGTCGCGGGAAAACCGGAACGCATGTATGCCGAGGTACGGTAAATTTATTGTTCGGAAGAGCGGAAAACGTTCGGCTGAGCCTCGGTTAGAGCGGTCAAAAACCAGTAAATCTGTTGGCCCGGTATAAGAGCAAGCTGCGACCATACTGCGGTGGGCCCCCCGCGGTCGAAACAAGACTTGCATGAGCGTCATTAATATTTCCGGTGCCAAGGGACAACGAGGGAATATCCCTTGAATCGGCTGAAAAGCCCTGTGTCTAAGGAAGCGGACGTTCGAAACGTGTCGGTCATTCGGGAGACCGTTTAATATTCGGACGGGTGTCTGGCTTGAGAATATCATAATCGTCGCAGGAGGACCTGGAACATATGTATGCCGTGATACGGCAAATACGTTATTCCGAGACACTGAAAACATTCGGTTAAATCTCAGTTAGTGTAGCAGGAAACCAGCGAATCTATTGGCCCGGTGCGAGATCGAGTCAGGACCGTACCGGGGGTGCCTCCCGCGATCCAGACGGGGCTTGCGTGGGCATCGTTAATGTTCCTGGTGCCGGAGGGTAACGGGGAAGAGTCCGGGGACTAGATTTCAAAACCGAAAACGTATTTAAAGGGAGCGGGCTATAGGCCGAGGATATGGGTCAGACAATGACCATAATCAGGATGGACCCGAGGTCTAAACGTGGCTCACGGAGGCCTTATTGATATTCCCATGCAGAGGGTCCAGGGATGACGAGAGCCTTCTCGTTCCATTCAGAGTTTTGTTGGTCATTCATGGACCACTTTATGTTTGGACAAAAGTCCGAATTGAAGACACGACGTAAACGGAAATAAACTCATACAAATGTATGCCGAGTTTATGGCAATCTCAATGAAAGAGCGGAAATGAATCCCAATAGGAACGAGTCCGGTTTGACAAACTATCGGCTCAGAGCAATGTCGGATCACGGCCATATTGGAATGGCTCCCAAGGTCCAAACCCGAATTGGAGAGGCGGCGTTAATGTCCCCTTTATTCCGGGTCTTGAGGAGAACGAGGCTGCGGAGCAGATCTCATCATTTTATTATTATTTGAATTTTTTTATCATTATTATTTGTTATTTTATATATATATATTTTTAGAGTGAATTTGTTGTTATTATTGCTTATTTAATTTTTATTATTATTGTTTATTCATTTATTATTCATTACTATTATATATATATATAGATTTTGAGTTTATTACCATTATTATTACTTATTTCTTTATTATTGTTATTATTCTTTGTTTATTGAGTTTATCATCATTATTATTCACCCCTTTTTATTATTATAATTTACTATTATTGTTATTATTTAGCCCCTTTTATTATGAGTCCGTTGTTATTAGTATTATTTGTTGCATTTGGCACGTGTGGAGAGGGTGGTGGGGAGTTGTACCGCTGAAAGGTTATGCAGGTGAGCTAAGGTGTACCGCTGGAAGCTGGGAAGTGTGCCGCTGGAGGCTGAATTAGGAGTGTGCCGCTGAAGGACTAGGAAGCGTGCCGCTGGAGGCTGAAAGCGCACCGCTGAAGGATTTGGGGGTGTACCGCTGGAAGCGGTGGAGGGGTGTACCGCTGAAAACGGTGGGGACTGTGCCGTTGAAGGCTGGTAGGGGCATGCTGGTGAAGGGGCAGGGTCTGCCAAGGTCTATGTACATTAGGAATGTGTGGAGGGCAAGGTTTGCTAAGGTCAATGTAGCTGAGGCTGGGTTGAGGAAGTTCCCTCTGTTCATGAAGCGCACGTGAGGAGTCTTGACTTGATTTTCTTTTATTCATGAAATGTGTGTGAGGGGTTGATTTGGTTTTCTTTTATTCACATAGACCATGTTCATGGCTATGTTAGATGGACCGTCGTAAAGATGCGAGTGTTCAGTTATTCAGGATCTCCGGAGTTTCTTTGTTATTTAGGCAAAGCCGTTTCATTGATGCTTTATTGTGATTATTTGTTGTTTCCTTTTGTCTTTTAATGGGTTCATTAGTTCTGACGAAAATTCGACAGCATCTCCCCTTGACCCGAGATGGAAGGGGAGAACAAGGGACATGCCCACAAGGAGTGGCATAAACCAACAATTGGAGGTGTGTGCCTAGGCAGCCACCTTTGAGAAAACTTCGAAAAACTCAGAGAAAACCATGAATGAGACACCACTTAGGCCAACACAAGCTATGGATGCACCGGGGAAGTGATAGCTAAGGCATGCCGGGCTGGCAGTCCAGGGTTGTACCGGACAAGTCAGGGTCAGGGTGTGCCGGTGAGGGTATGGCCAAGGGGTGTACCGCTGAACAGGCCAACAGGAAAGTGTGCCGCTGGGGCACGGTCAAGGGTGTGCCGGGCAGGAGGGAGCTGGGGTGTGCCGGGCTAAGCAGGCTGGCAAGTGTGCCGGTCATAACACCGTGAGAGTGCACCGAATGAGGGATAGCCACGGCTCATTGAGTCAGGAGGAGATGGGCAAACGCAAACCATCATGAAGAGAGAAAACCCCAAAGAAAGGGAGAAAAAGAATGGCGGGAGAAAACCAACGGCGGAGGCTAGGCATAACAAACTGACATAGTGCATTCTATTCACGGAGAACCATGGCCAATACATTGCAAGGGGAAGGAAAAGACGAAAAAAAAGAAACAAGAAAATACAATATGGGGAGGGGAATGGAGCAGAAGGGGGGGCTCCCTTCGGCCCATTCCTCCCTCCTCTCTTCTTCTCTTCTCTCTTTCCTCCTTCTTCTTCTCTTCTCCACACGGACGGTGGTGGATGGAGCAACATCCCTCCTCTCTTCATTTCTTCCTCTCTTCTTCTTCTTCCTCGTCTGCTCCCCATATGGGTATTTTTGCTTCCTTTTTCTTCTCCGTGGGAGGTTTTTATAGGTGGGCCGTTGGAGGGGGCCGACCTCATGATGGCACTGCCAAACGAGGTTGACTTTGGTCTCCTCCTTGTCAGGTGAGGATCTCCCCCACCCAACCAGAGGGCGACACCAAGACGAACGCTAGCTGGCGTCGAGGTGGCCGTGCTGCGCGCCAAGGGGCCTGCTCAGTGACCATTGTGTCTTATGCCGGCTTGTGCCGTTCGGGGGAGCTTACCGCTGTGCCGTTGGAAGGGCCAAGATGTTGTGTGCCCCTGGGGGACACTTAATGGGTGTCGCTGGAGGCATCATATTAGTGTGCCGTTGGAGAGCACGAGAGAGTGTGCAGTTTGAGGGCACAAGGGAGTGTGCCGTTGGAAGGCACCAGTAAGTGTGCCGCTGAAGGGCTCACATGAGTGTGCCGCTGGAAGGGCCACAGGGGTGTGCCACTGGAGGCATCCCATGGAGTGTGCTGCTAGAGGCACCAGGGGAGTGTGCCACTGGAGCTGGCGTGAGAGTGTGCCGCTGGGGGCTGAGAAGGGTGTGCCGCTGGGGCACTTCAGGGAGTGTGCCGTTGAAGGCACGTAGCAGTGTTTCCTTTCTTCTTTTCTTTTTTTCATCTTCTCTTCTCTATTCTTTTCTTCTTTATTCCCCTGCACGTAAACATGGGGTGAGAATTTTCCAGTGTCCACAGGGAGCACATGTAGTCTCAGGGGAGCATCCACGGCCTCAGGAGAGCATCCTTGGTGAAAGGGGAGCATGTAGTCAAGGGTTCAAGGTAATTTGATGTCAACCCTTTGGCGAAGCACATGCAGTCTCCGGCGAGCATCCATGGCTTCAGGAGAGCATTTAATGTCTCAGGGGAGCATGCATGATCAGGGTTCAGGGCAAAGCATATGTCAACCCTTTAGGGGAACACATGCAGTCTCAGGGGAGCATCCACAGCCTCAGAAGAGCATCGTTGGTGACAGGGGAACATGCAGGGAAGGGATCGCTGCGGATGTTAACTGGGAATAAAGGAGGGGAAAGGTGAAACTGAAAAAGGGTAGTGGGTAAAGCGATGATGGGCATAACCGACATTTTCAAGGTGTTAACCCTTTCCGGAGACAGTAACGCTTCAAATGCCCGAAGACCGCCCATATGCGATTGGGCGAACCCTGCACAAATCCCTTTATTGTCAGACTGGTACGGTTGTAGGGATTTTCAGTAATTTGAAATCTTGCGCAGCCCATCCAAACGGGCCCTAAGATAAGGATCGGATTCTACACTCCTCCAATAAAAAAGTTCCCTTGGTACCTTGGGAGAGGACACTAGGGTAGGTCTACACCTTCATGAGAGGGGACACACCAACAAGACTTAACCATGCGAGGACAAGCTTCGAAACCACCCCTTTGGCCCTGGCAAACAAGGGTAGGATGAAGTCCCTTTACCCAAGCCATAGGAACTACCTACAGTCTGTGGAGTTGGGATTGTTTCCCTATGTGGATTCGAACGTGAGACTCCGTTCTTAAGTGGAGTCCTTTTGCTGTCTAAGCCTCAACTCTGGTCGTAAAATGGGAACCATTTGTATCACAGGAGAGGAGCTTGGTGTTTGGTCTGTACTACCTCTTATCTCCACCACAAAATTGTGGTGCCATTTGTTGAAGAATGAACCAGAACTGCATATACTCCTACTGCTCCAAGAAAATTTCCTTCACTCCTATCTCATTTCCATTTCCCCTCCCATTCCCACACTCTGCGGTTCCAATACTGTTGAGCAAGAATATCTAAATGCTGATGTCGGAGCTAATTTGGTCTGGAAGAGTTTGGAGAACCTATTGTAAGTACTGCTATTTGCTCTAATTTTTTCTTTTATGTTTTTTGGGCCAGGTGATCATTGGCGGTGGCGGTGGCGGTGCCTTCATTGGTGGCGGAGGTGCTTCTGCAGGAGGGGCAGTGTAATGCCCCGGGTTTTTTGGATCCTCGTTCGTGGATCTCAGATCTGGTTTCTCGGAGCGTCCAACTCCGTCGTGTTCGAAATTTCGTTTCGGACATCTTTCGTGTTCGGATCGGCGCGATCCGGAGTCGTTTCGGAGGCCCGGAGGCGTTCCGCGACTTTTTCCGCGTGTGTTTTCCGATTCCCGGCGTGGGTTTCGGCTTTTTTTTCGGAAGCTCGTTGCGGGTGAACCGGGCCGTTCACCTGGGCGCGAGTGGTACCGTTGCGATCGGTGCGTTCCGAGGATCGCGAGGGTGTGATTTTCTATTTTTCTAGATTTTTTTGAATTTCTGGATTTTCCTATATATTAACCCACCCTCTCTCTCTCCTCTCATTTCTCACTCTCACCCTCTCTCTCTTCTCCCACTCTCTCCTCTCCGGCGGCCGACGGACCGAGGCGGGGGCGAGGCGGGGCGATGCGGGCGAGGAGGACGACGAGGATGGGTCGAGGATCGAGGATCGAGGGCGTGGTGAAGCTCGGCCGTGGGTTCGTGGAGCGGAGAGGCTTCAACGGCGTTTTCTTCGTGGATCGGCGTCCACGGTGCACGAAATCTTCGGTGGAGGTAGGGTGATGGACCCCCAGCTCGTGCGCTTCAATTCCCGTGAGTTTGGTAGGCCGTGGTGAGCCGAGCGGGTCGTTTGGGGCGTTTTGGGGAAAATCATGTTTCGGGGAGTGATCGCCCGATCTAGCGTTTCGTGGCGTTTTAGGCCGATCCGAGGCCATAGATGCATGCTAGGGGTTGTTGGGGAGCTTCCCCTATGTTTTCCAATTCATCTGTGGATGATTGGGGCGTGGTGTGGATTTTTGGGTGTTTTCCCGCCGTTCCCGATTTTCCGAAATGGTCGCGGTCCACCAGAAACCGCTACCATCAGGTCGCGGTCCTGGGAGAACCGCTTTCACCCTTGTGTATGGGTCGGAAGGCCTTCGAGCATCGCGGTCGTGCGATAGACCACTTTGGCCTAGTCGCGGTCATGGGATGACCGCTACTGCCTGGTCGCGGTCCTCAGGCGACCGCTACCATCAGGGTTGCGTCTGGCTGGTCGCGGTCGCGAGATGACCGTGACAGCATGGTCGCGGTCGCCGGTCGACCGCTACCATCTGGTCGCGGTCACCAGGTGACCACTACCATGTTCTGGTTCCTGTTTGCGCTGTTTTGACCCCCGGTCAACCCGGTTGTGACCCAGTGGTTGACTTTAGGTCTCGTGAGTGTCTCGGGCACCCCGTGGAGATCCGTGACCGTGTCTTTGGGTGTCCAGAGGTCCCACTTACCTCGCTTTACGTGTCGAGAGCTTAAGGGTCTAGGTGACCTTTTAGTGCTCCGATTGTGTTATTTTGCTCTCCGGTCGACTCGGTTGTGACCCAGTGGTCGACCTCCGGCCTTGTGAATATCCCGGACACCCCATGGGTTTTGTGTCTGTGTTTTTGGGGTGTCGGGAGGGACCGTGTTGCCTCGATTAGCGTGCCCGTAGGTGTGGTGGGTCCGGGTGACCCCACGTGTTCCGGGCTCTCGTGTTACGCTCGATCGAGTTACCGTGTACCGGTGTGCGTGCGGTGGGGTCTCCCCCGCATGTCGTGGGTTCCCTTTGGAAGGCGATTCCCGTGTGGGCCACGTGTTTGGCCTTGGACTGCGAGTCCAGTTATCCGGCCTGGGGCTGGAGGTTTCCCGCTTGCTACAAGATGGGAAATCGTCGTGGTGGCTTGTGTGCTGCCCTGGGAATCGTGCTTCTATGTTTTCCGTGTGGCCCGTGTGGGTGGCCTTAGTCCTTTACATTCCCTTTCCGAGGGAGTGGTCTTGACGGCTCGTGAGCTGTCTCGGTACTCGTGCTACCGTGGTTTTAGACCTAGAGATTGGACTAGATTGACGGCCTTGTGCTGTTGCGTACAACGGTCTTGACCCCGAGTCTTGTGACTCAAGGACCGTTGGGTGTAGTGCGTCTAGAGGACTGTCCAGAGTCCAGTGACTTAGCGTCACTTGAGTTTTCTCGACTCTCGCGCACAGTGCGTGCGTGGCCGTGAACTGCGAGTCATGTTCCTTCTCCGACTGTGGTCGCCGTGCGACGGTGCTGGTACGTGGGATGGTCCCCGTGCGTCGTCGGATTCGGACGTTGTTTTACGTTGAGAGTCTACTCCTTTAGTGACCCTCCACTAGTCGTAGCCTACCAGTACGCGTGTGGTGGTCGCACCAGGGAGTGGTGTACGGGCTTACCCTGAGGACGGTTAGACTGGTTTCCGTCGGGCCCCTCGTCGTAGCCAGAGTCCGACTGCGGGGGAAAACCAGTCAGAGGGCCAGACCTAGGACGCGTGGTCTGTGTGTGCACACGTGGTTGGGGACAGTGGACGCACGTCGACGGGCGTGACCCCAGCTAGTCACTTGTTTGTGGTTACTTGTACGGTGTTCGCGCCTCGGGTAGGACCTACCACGTCAGGCGGTTCACCTGCGGTGCGGTGTAAGACGTCAGGGGACGCTACCGGCTGTGCTTCTAGTGGGAGGTACTCCTGTCGAGTCGGGAGTGACAGACTGTCAGTTTCCGTGACTTCGACCTTCGGGTTTTCGGTCGTGTCGACCGTTGTGTTTTCGGTTGTTTTGCCGCAGCGCGTGTGCTGGTTTTCGCGTCGTGGGACTAGTGCTAGTGGCTCTACCGAGGTTATGTCTTGTTGTGCGGTACCCGCGATCGGACGGTCGGGGTTGCACCTTGGACAGCGTGTCCAGGTTAACTGTGTCCGGGAGACAGGCCTCTACGGCATGGTTGCCGTGTGTTTTTACTTCGGTAAGTGGTGCTAGTGCAGTTCGGTAGCCTCGACTGCGAGATCGGGGTGTGTTTCTGGTACAGTTGGAGTAGTTGTAGTGCCGGGTTTCGACCGGCCACCGGGTTTACTGTTCCTACTGTTGCGGTTGCTCTTGTAGCCTTCCTTTCCGCTACCGCCGTTGTTTCCGGATGGGGTTCCGCGGGATCCCTGCCGAGTCTCTGTTTTGGAGACTCATTCCCTGCTTTTCAGGTGTAGCGATTCTTCCTCGCGGTTCGAGGGTGCGGGGCGGAGGTTCTCAGTTGCCAGCTTGCCGGGCCGAGTGTTCACTTGGCATGTGGTACGTTTTACTGCTTTAGACTGTACTTTCTGTTGGACTGGACTCTGTTGTAGTTGTTTATTTATTTCTGTTAATTGTTGAATTGTCCTGCTTTATTTCCTATTTCTTTGTACCTCCACACTCCTTTTAGCCCTTCCGAGCTCTCCCGGCTCGTGGTCGGCGGTGCGAGTCTCAGGTTATCGGGCCTTCCCGGTAATCGGATTCTCGGGTCGTTACAGGCAGCGGCTGATTTTGCGGGTGGGGGTGCTGCTCCTGAGGCACCTCCGGCAGAAGAAAAGAAGGAAGAGAAGGAGGAGAGCGATGATGACATGGGCTTCTCACTTTTCGACTAGTTGTCTTCTCTTCCCGTTTCTTTCACCCCCTATCCAAAAATCTGTAGTGGATACGGTAATATGGCTTTTTGCAGTTTTAGATTTGATGGGATTTCATGGACATGGTTGAGATTGGAGAAATGCTCAGATTTTTGGGATCATGTAGCTCGATGTTTTAATGGCTATTTGAGTGTTATTTCGACGAGAGTAGCTTGTTTGATTATGTTTTTCCATTTCTCCCCCCCCCCCCCCCCCAGGTTTAAGTTGGCTTCCAACATCTACTTCGACACAAATTTTGGTTTACGTGCGTCTCGATCGGGTTCCGGAGTGAGAATCGAAAAAAATTACTTCGGAGACTGGGTGAAATGGAAGATGAATTCAGGCCATGACATTGTCTACCCGTTATCGAAATTTCATGTCGATTAGAGCCCAAGTTTTATGATTTTTCTGTAGCAGGTGAAAAGGTGTCTCGTCTTTCACTCTTTCTAACCTCCTGACATGGTCCAAACAATCTTCACGTTAAGGACTTGCATCGGTGAACCGAGAGTCCTAGAGGCGATGTGGGGACCAATGAATGGAAGGGATAAGTTGATATAGATAACATGATGATGAATCTATGGATACGAAAGGTCCAAGTATTAGCACGCTAGGATTGACCGTACGTGGTACCACGAAATGTTAACACCTCTCCCCCAAATGGAGAGAAATGGAGAGAGGTTTCGAGTTTGATATGCAGGGTTATTAAAGTTTATCGGATTGGATCATCATCTAACTCAAAATTTTAAGACGTTGAGAGGAGAGGGCATCATAATTATAAATATATTATATTTTTAGTCTATTTTTAATATTGGACATTTAAAATCTTAAGATGTTGAGTGGAGAGAACATCACAATTATAATCATACTATATTTTTAGCACGTTTTCAATACGGGACTATCCTCTAACACATCTCCCCACGTGCAGGTCAATTTTACACTCTGTCACGTGGACCATGACAAACACGGGATTTGCAGTTCAGATCATAACCATGGGTTTTGATACCATATTAAGGTTTATTGGATTGAGTCATCCAACTCAAAATTTTAAGGTGTTGAGTGAAGAGGGCATCATAATTATGATCACATTATATTTTTAGCACATTTTAAATACGAGAGTATTATCTAATAATATTAAAATTTATTAGATTGAGTCATCCAACTAAAAATTTTAAAGTGTTGAGTGGAGAGGACACCACAATTATAATCACATTATATCTTTAGCCCGTTTTCAATACGGAATTATTCTTTAAATTATCTTATTATCCATGTCTTAAGTATACCATATGTGTGTGACTCTCTAGGCTTAATATTGAGCTGAACAATGAGCCCAAAAAGATATTGAAACTCTTTTTAATGACCCATCGTAACATAATGGAATCTCTTCTCGTTACATTATGTGGAAGAATATTAGAACACCTTCTAATATTCAATGTATTAATATTAAAACTCATAATATTCGGAGTTAACTCTTAATTCTATGAATCAATTATCTTATAACTAATTTATGGTAGCTCACCGACCATGATTTTTCCCAAGCAACAAGCCGTGACCCCCAAATGATACTAGGGGTTAAGAATTCGATTAGAACCTTTAATCATCAGTTACTATGTGATAACAAACCTTCATTCATATAATGTCTCTGATTGACCCAAAGTATGTGTAATAGCCAAACCTTTCTCATATCTGATTCAATAGTTCACACTCATCACCATTACACTAGAAACTCCTTTCTAATGAACTAAACTCCTTTCTAATGAACTGTATAACCGTCATCTTAGAAACTCCTTTCTAGATGATTATATCCCCCTGGCCAAGGATTTTCTTGAGTGAGACTCTATGAGACATTATCTCTCCATCATAGTATACCTAGAGAGCGGATGATCTATTGTGGACCACTCAATCACCTTCTTATGCTTCACACTACACCCGAGTGTTTTGACTATACTAGACCTATGGGCTAAGGTCTATGAAGCAAATGCCAAAGTGCAGGCTTCCACATACAAGGTGTCCTTAGTGGCTCACGTTCAAGAATCTATCACACCATTGTGACTTGGAGTCTCTTGTTTGGCATGTAGGCATAATCACACACCAAGAACTCCGTGATAGATTAGTTCAATGAATCCTATTCTTGTAATGGACACCTACACATATATTTTAGTTTCTCCACACTAGTGATTATGAGATGAGTCACCCTCGTCATAAGAGAGAATATCATATACAACAATCTATTTGGATCATTGATGTCTCGTCTAAAATGTCTTATGACTAGGAACATTTAGAACGCATATGTTTGGAAGGTCGATCTCATTATCATAATTTTATTATAATCCAACTTTCATTGTTTGCATTCAAGTACTTCACTATATCAAGCGGTAATATGCATATATTAGTGAGACATAGTGAAGAAAATATAATGAATATTATTAATATGAATGAGAGTAGATAAGAAATGATGTCATCGCTTCATAAGTGATTGACTTGCAGAGTATACACTTCTTCAGTATTTAATTAAAATCAAAGATAAGACCATAGAAAAGTTCATAACTTTTAAAACATTGGCTGAAAATTAAATTGAGAAAATACTTAGAGATTAACATTTGATAAAGATGGAGAATATACTTCTAATACTCTGAATGAATTTTGTAAAAAGAATGATGTCATCCATAAGTTTACATCTAGAAGAAAAATAAGATATTGATAGACACGGTGAATTTCATACTTCGTAACTCATGTTTAATCGAGAATATGTGAGCGAGAGGCCTTATTTTGTCTTAAATTGTGTTCCTCGTAAGTTAAAGATAAATGATGCATTTGAATTGTCATTTAAAAAGAAACCAAATTACAAGTTGTCGAAAGTTTAGAGCTATTTTGCTAAGGTTAAAATTTTAAAAATTAAGAAAAAAATTAGTCCTAAAACTATCGAGAGTGTGTTCATTGGTTATGTTGAAAACAATGTGCATATAGATTTCGTATCGTCAAACCTCTTTGATCCAAGTGTCACACTTAAAAAAAATGGCGGGGAATACATCGGTCACATCAATGATCCAAGTGTCACACTTAAACTATGTTATAATCTAATAAACTATGTAGTTATAATAGACCTAATATTTTTTTGTTGTAAATGGATTAAGTAAATATAGTCGATGTCCCGACACTACAAGAAAGAAAAGATGCAATTATACCGACACATCCGACCTCCATCAGAAGTCGGGAAAATTAGTGCATTATACTTCACTATGAACCGTCCGATCTTTACATTAGACGGTTCTTTCCGTCGTGAACACCTTTTTAACACAATCTCGAAAAACCTCTACATATATATATATTTTAAAAAGTTTCAAATATTACTTTAGAATATTAACTTTTTTTTCGTTTTGATTCTCATTATCTTGGTATTTGAAACAAATCCGTGCATAGTGCAGGATATTGGCCATGAAAATTAAAAATAAAGGCCAAGTCGTAAAATACAGGATAATAGGGTGCAGAAGTCTACTTTAATTTTAACATGGATGTAATTAAGATGCTCCATGAAAAGATAAAGAAGGTGAAGTTTTTGCCAGAAAGCACCCCCCCCATTCTTTTTTTATTAATATAGTGAGGTGGAGACCCTTGACATTTGAATCGATGACCCGGTCTCTTCGACACCTGATGATGATCCTGACGATGAAGAAGTCTAGCTTTGCCTAGATTATCTATAACCAAACGATTTAAATATATATATATATATATAAAGTGGCTGTGAGTGGTCTGCATCACCTTGTCAACATTAATAATAGTTGCTGTCAGTAGTACTCTTTGGAAACGGAAATTTATCACGACTCGCCTCGCCTCGCCTTTAACTGTTAAAGTGATTCCCCTACTTGAAGGGACGCTTGGGGATGTGAACATTTGCACCCCCCTACCCTACTACGCGCTGCTCTTTTCCTCATCATCTTTGTGGAATTTTGTTTCCTTGCATCTGCGAGCCAACTGTCCTCCCTCCCGACTTTGGTTTCCAAAAGAAAAAAAAATGAAAACAACGACAAAACTGAAACTGAAAATTTTTGATTTCACGAGGGTTTGGAACCAAATGATGTCATAGTCATCTAATCTCACCATTCCAGGTCGAATTAATAAATAACTCCTCGACTAAAATATAATACATATGCGTAGCATTCTTTTGTTTCCGCTTAAAAGAGATGGCAAAAAGCCCGGTGCAGGCTGCAGCACGTCAAGTCCCTTCCCTCTCTTTCATGTGAACGCCCGTGAAGACGACAGGTAGAGTAGACTACTGTTTTCCATTTCAACATAGTTTAGCGCGTTTGGAAGGTTCGTGAGGTGTAGGGATTTTTTTAAAATCTTTTAGAGAGATAAAAATTTTTTTTAATAATTTTTAAAGATTTTTTACTTCCCTTCTTTTTCTCCTTATCTCTCTCTAAACCTTTAAATGCATCAAAAAAAAAGTTGATAGGACCATGAGACATTTGAAAAGATTTTTGAAAAGATATAGATTTCAATAATTGGAGAGAGATTTTTCCCTCTCCAACATCCTTTCCAAAATTACAAATAAAAAAGAAAAGGAATCCCGCAGAAATAATATAGATCCTACTTTCCAGGGATCTCCTACCATACAAGACATCACAAGCCTAGTCAAAACTTATATATATATATTGTTACATATATATCCTTACAACATTGCATATTCTACTCTATACTCTTATATTCTTTTTATTATCAAGTATATCTCCATACTAATTATATTACATCATTATTTACTCTTTGATTAACTTAATTCTAAACATAGTGAGATGAAAAAATATCAATCTATTCTTATTCAGGGTTTGCCGGCCCGGTCGACTCGGTCGACCCGGTCTCGGCTTGGGTCGGGTCGGGTCGCTCCCGTCTCGGTCCGACCCGGTCCGTCCCGTTCTAAAATACCACTATATATATATATATATATATATATATATATATATTATAAAATAATAAAATAAAATAGAAAAACACACATTATATATAAAATATAATATAATATAATAATAAAATAATAGACCGACCCGTTCACGACCCACGGCCCGACCGACCCGGTCCCGACCTGGGTCGGGTCGGGTCGTGCGAGTCGGTGCGAGACGCACCGAGTCGACAAACCATGTTCTTATTTAATATTCTCATATAATAAGGATAATTATATTTATATCTATAACCTTTTTTATTATCGTGTATGTCCATTTTAAAATTTTAGATTATCATATATTCTTTAACGTGGGATATACGTGATAGCAATATATATCGACGAGACTATGATGAGCATGAGTATAGATAGCGCGTGCGAAAATTCGAAGAGTAGGATTTAATTATCCCTAATAAAAAGGGACCGTTGGAGAAATAACTTATTCTCGGTGTGGGAATAACGAAAAAGTAGAGAACGCAGCCCCGTTAAGTAATCTATTCTCACAACAGAGAAGATCTCTCTGTCTCGCACGGCTCGCCGCCGCTGGAGTCTCGCTCCTGGTTACCGCCGAGGCCAACCCCCGCTGGGTTGCTCCCATGTCGCCCACCGGTCGCCGACAGAGCTGCCCAGCCGAACCAAGGTGCGGACGCGGCGGGGCAGCTGAAGACTGAGGCCTTGTAAAGGTCATACACATGGGAAGGGAAGCGCGGCCCTGGTCGGGCCGAGCTTGGAGTGGGGGCGCTTCGTGATCCTACTGCTGCAGAGGGGTGATCCGGGAACAAGAAGGGGAAGACCGTGATCTTACTGCTTCAGGTGGAAGGAGAGGGGCCGGGTGTAGGTCAAGGCCGTGGTCAACCGGGAAAAGGGCGTGGGAAGTAAGGGCGTTGAATTGCGGCAGTGTGCAGGAGGAGGGAGGTGGAAGGCGTCTGAAGAGGTAATGTTTATGTTACTTTGGTTTCTTCGGATTCTCGTGGTGTGTTCATGGTTTCTTAAGCATTTGATGGATTTCACCTGTACTTTGAATCTCACTAGAGGTTCGTTTGGGCATTTGCGTCGATCTCATGATTGAATTACGATGTTTTCTCCTCTGCGAATCGAACAAAAGGTTGTAATCTTTAGGAAGCAATCTCCAGTCTACAACGTGACAATAAATGTGGGGCAGTGGCTGGGGAGGTCATAGGGTTTGTTGGCTGCCTTTCCAAAATGAAAAAAAAAACGATCATTGCAGGAACTTTTTACTACGTTTTTATATTTTATTGAGCATGTGAAATTAGTTGGCATTTCTGGCATAGTCTGAATTATAGGTCATAACATTGCCAACTCAGCATCACAAGTTTATTTTTCTTTCGAGGCACCAACTGTCTAATTTTTATTTTATTTTGTGGGCGATACGACACTTTGTGATGTGACACACCCTTGGGCTTAAGCAAGCAAGCACATTCACATTCAAATGGACCGATTTGGGCCACCGCTCTCCCGTCGCTCACCCAAACCCGGGGTGACTTGGCGATGCCAAGTGGAGGATGTGAGGGTTGGGCCCTTGTTGGTAGAGGGCCAGCAAGGCCAAGATTTGATTCCCAAAGGATGTGGAGGCCCAATTCAATGAGGCCGTCAAAGTGCCGAAGGCACCGGCTACACTCTTCCCCACGGTGATCACTCAAGGCAACGGGGCTTGAGGATCGAGCTCTCACTCTCACGGCCAGCGGAACTAAGAATTAATATTGAAAAGCAAGCACTAAATTGGAGTTAGGTCTGAGCACTTACTCGACCGGTTTGAAGAAACCGGTCCCGCTCGGAGACGAGGGCGAGCGGGGAGGCGAGTGGATCCCCACACACCGCGTCGGGGCAGCTTGACCTGTTCAAACGATTACAACACTACACCTCTCGCAGGAGGGGGACCTTGGGGTGGGGGTTAATTGATATTACAACTAAAACTACCTCCACACAGGGAGGGGCCTTCAGCCGGCCAAGCGGGGAGGGGAACTTGGACTAAAAGTATTGAAAAGATGGCGAAGCCGAATCTGCCTGCTCTCTGCGATAGGGGACAGACAGACAGAGTTGAGGCCACAGAACTTGATCGGGAATTTTGCCGATGACGGGACCAGTGGGGAACTCTTCGTAGCTGGAACTGTAATGCCTCCAAATTTTGTTGATTTCTTCTGACGTCGATGCTGGTCTGGGTGGAGGCTCGAACAGGGTGGCAGCTTTTCGGACTGACAGCTTCAGGATTCCAACAGCAGGAAGAAGAGGATGCCCCGACCGCTCCCGATCTCAGAATCAAGTACCGCCGGGGCTGTTGGAACCGTTGACGAGTCCTCTTCGCAGCAGAACTGGCGGGGAAGCCAGACGATGCCGGAGAAGACCAGTGGACTCTAAACAATGATGAGAGGTCGGTGCAGACTGTGGGGAAGCAGAACAGTGTACCCGGTGGAGAAAATTGATAACTCTTGCCCACGGACGTCGATCGGAGTTCCGCTTCTTGATTCTGAAAGTAGACAGGACGAGGAAGAACTTTGCAGAAGAACTCTTGGACTGATTCTTCCGAGGTCCGTCGTGGTCAAGCTTCTACTCCGGTTCAGGTACTCAGCAGGGGCAGCTCTACGCAGTTGTGGGAGAACGGATCTCCCGGGCAGCACACAGCTCGGATGGGGATGAAACCACCGCCGTTGCGAAGAAGACCGGCAGACGCTTTCGTGGATATCACTTGGGCCTTCAGATTCGCAAGGAGATGATCGTGGTGGCTGCTGCAAGCTGCTGGTTCACCTGCATCTTCTGGACTGCAAGCTGCAATTTTGACATAGCCTCCAATTGACCTAGAAAGAAGAAGAAGAGGAAGTATATGGTGAAAGGGGGGGTGGGGAATGGTGGTGGGAAGGTGGGGGAGGTATGGAATGGTGCTAGAGGTAGAGGGGAGGTGGAGGAAGAAGGGGAGGGCGCAAGGCTCAGCTGGAGAGGGGAGGATGGGGTGTGCAAATGGGTGGAGGAGAATGGGGGAGAGAGGGGCGACCTAGTCTAAAGGGGAGGAGAAAGGGGCGGCCAAAGCAAGTGGAGGGAAGGTCATTTCAAATTCAAAATGGCCTTGGAAGCTGGGAGATTGTGTGGGAAAGAGGGGTGAGTGTGTTGGAATGGGGAAGATAGTGTTGGAATGGGAGAGATCCTCCTAGGGAAGGGGTGGATGTGGTGGGAAGTTGTGGAAGGGCATTGAATGCACCTAGGGAAGGGAATGGGGGGGTGAGGTGGCTGGTGAGGTGGAGGAGAGAGGGGGAGGTCGCAGCCACCCCTTGGGGTAGTGAGAGAAAGAGAAAGAGAGAGAGGAAGTGGGTGGGGAGTCTCTCCCCTAGGGTTTCTCACCATTATTGGATTCTCTCCACTATAACTAAATAGTTTGAACACTCAATTGGAAATCTTGGCATTGATTCATTAGTTTCAAATGAAGGGAATGGGGCCCTATATATAGGCAACCCATATTTTACAATAAGACCCTGACAAAAGACTCAATGACAAATAACCGAGGGGGTAGGGGGATGCTCTTGGGCCAAGCCCAATGAATTGGGCCCAATAGCTAACTAAACAACATAATGACACTCAAACTTAGGGAAATAAACACAAGACCTAGGGACATGACTCAAGTAAAATGAAAATTACATCAAATGACTCAAATAGAAAGCACAAAAAGGATAATTGGGCCTTTATAGAGAGAGGCCCGAACTCAAATGACGCCGGAGTGTGAGGAAGACCCGAGCCAAAGGGAGTCACGGGTGATGCCTCCATCAAATCCCCTGGGCTGCGAAGAGCTCGACTCCGTCGAGTAGGGGTCCATCCGGCTGTGATACTGCTCGAGAAGGTCGGGATCCAACTGTTGGAGATCCTCCCTACTCACCCATGAATCCTCCGAAGGAGGCCGATCCTTCCACCTGACGAGATAGCGCTCGTATACCTTGCTCCGAGTGATAGTGACTTGTTCATCCAATATTTGTTCAATGCGTTCACGCTGGGCTCTCTTGGCTTGTGGTCGCTCCTCACAGGTGGGTGCTCTCTCAAGGGAAGGAATAGGCTCAATCTCCTCACTGGGTACCACCGTGGGTCCCTTATATGGCACTAGGTCGGCGACATTGAATGTGGGACTTACCCCATATTCCTCGGGGAGATCTAACTCATAGGCATTTGCACCAATGCGCCTCAGGACCTGGAAGGGACCAGCCCCACGTGGCCTCAATTTGGAGATGGCTCCCGGGGAGAGCCTCTCCGTCCTTACCATCACAAAGTCACCCTCATAGAATTCTTGGTGACGCCGATGAGAGTCGGCCCGCCTCTTATAAGCCTCATTCTTTTTGCTTATGTGCTCGCGAATTTCTTCATGCAATTCTCTAATATCCTGGGCAAATGATTCAGCTGAGATAGACACTCTAGCATGCTGGGGAAGGGGAATGAGATCTGAGGGTTTCCTTGGCTTGTACCCATGCACAACTTCAAATGAACTCATCCCTATAGACTTATTGACGGAGTTGTTATATGCAAACTCAGCTTGTGGTAGAATGAGATCCCAATTTTTCGGACGATCCTCAACAAGGCACCTAAGGAGGTTCCCTAGACTCCGATTGACAACTTCGGTTTGGCCATCTGTTTGGGGGTGGTAGGCAGTGGAGAATTTGAGGAGGGTACCCATCATGTGCCAAAGAGTTTTCCAAAAGTAGCTAGTGAATTTGACATCCCTATCGGAGACTATGGTCTTAGGTAGCCCGTGGAGACGAACAATCTCATCAAAGAACAATCGGGCCACATGGGAGGCATCGGAGGTCTTGGAGCATGGGATGAAGTGGACCATCTTGGAAAACCTATCAACTACCACATAGATCGAGTCATGCTTTCTTTGAGTCTTGGGTAATCCTAGCACAAAGTCCATACTCAAGTCTTGCCATGGACGGTCGGGGATGGGAAGTGGGGTATATAGGCCCGTGTTTTGCTTCACCTGTTTGGCCGAAGCACATGTGCGGCATTGACCCACTATTTTGCCTACATCTCTCTTGAGACTTGGCCAATAGAACTGTCCCTCAACTAGAGCAATGGTTTTGTGAACCCCAAAATGACCAGCTAGCCCTCCTGCATGTAGTTCCCAAATCAAGAAATCACGGAGTGAGGTTCGTGGAATGCAAAGTTTTGGTCCCTTGAAGAGGTACTCATCCTCTAAGACAAATCCCTCATGTTCCTTGCTAGCATGGGTGATCAAGGTGGTATAGATGTGCCCAAAGTCGGGGCAGCCAGGGTACTCATCCTTGAGCCTATCAAATCCGGTCACTTCCACTTGGATAGTGGATAGCAAAGAAACTTTCCTACTAAGGGCATCCGCCGCTCGATTCTCACTCCCGGCTTTGTGTTTGATGACAAAAGTGTAGGATTTGATGAACTCAACCCATCGGGCATGTCGGGCATTTAGCTTTTGTTGGGAGTTGAGGTATTTGAGGGCCTCATGGTCGGAAAAGATGACAAATTCTTTGGGCAATAAGTAGTGCCTCTAATGTCGGAGGGACTGAACCACGGCATAGAACTCCTTGTCATAAGTGGAGTATCTTATCCTGGCATCACATAGCTTCTCACTGAAGAAGGCTACCGGGTGTCCCTCTTGGCTAAGAATCCCTCCTATTCCTATCCCGGATGCATCACATGTGACTTCAAAGACTTTAGAGAAATCGGGTAGGCATAGGACCGGGGCTTGGGTCAACTTCTCCTTAAGTTCTTGGAAGACTTTAGAGGCTGATTTGGTCCACACAAAAGTCCCCTTCTTGAGACAATCGGTGATAGGACCAGTGATAGTGCTAAATCCACGAATAAACCTCCTATAGAATGTTGCCAATCCATAGAAACTTCGGACCTCATGAAGGGTGTGGGGTTCCGGCCAATCAAGAATAGCTTGGACCTTGTCGGGGTCCATGGAGACACCCTTGGTAGACACCACAAATCCTAGGAAGGTGATGGATGTGGCCATGAAGTGGCACTTCCCTAAGTTGGCAAATAGGCTCTCTTGTCGGAGGACGGTGCAAACTTGTCTAAGGTGGTCAAGGTGGGCCTTTTGGGATTGACTATAGATGAGTATGTCATCAAAGTAGACCACTAGAAAGATCCCAATGAAAGGCCTAAGGACCTCCGTCATAAGACGCATGAAAGTACTTGGGGCATTTGAAAGCCCAAAAGGCATGACTAACCATTCAAAGAGACCATCCTTGGTCTTGAAAGTCGTCTTCCACTCATCCCCGGGTCTTATCCTAACTTGGTGATAGCCACTCTTAAGGTCAATTTTGGAGAAAATAGTGGCTCCGGCTAGCATATCAAGCATGTCATCAAGCCTAGGGATGGGGAACCTATACTTGACGGTGATCTTATTAATAGCCCGGCTATCCACACACATCCGCCAAGACCCATCCTTCTTGGGAGTTAGAAGGGCCGGGACGGCACATGGACTTTTGCTTATTCGGATGAAGCCCTTCCTAATAAGTTCCTCTATTTGCCTACGAAGTTCGGCATGCTCCGTGGGATTGAGGCGATAATGAGGAAGGTTTGGGAGGGTGGCTCCCGGAATTAAATCAATTGCGTGTTGCACATCTCGCATGGGAGGGAGTTGGTCCGGGAGCTCGGCCGGGAATATATCATGAAATTCTTCTAGGAGATACTGGATCTCTATAGGATGTGGGTTGGTGGGAGTGGGCTCTCCTAGGCAAATGATCACCGCACATAGTGGTACTCCTTGAACTATCTCCTTTTCAAGTTCTTTCCTAGTGATAAGATGAAGACCCTTGGTCACCTCCGAGGTCCCACTTTGTTTGGGAGTTTGGGTGAGGGATGGGGTTGGAGGGGTGGAGTTCCCCGAGACTTGTGTGGTGGTGGGGTGGTGTCCTTGAGGGAGGGTGTCCCTCTTGGGCATGGGACGTGGTGGGGAGGGGTTAAGATGGATAGTCCTACCCTCATGTTCAAAAGTGCATGTGTTGGTCCTACCCAAGATGGTGGCATCTACATCATAAAGCCAAGGTCTTCCTAGTAGGATGCTTCCCACTTCCATGGGGATGACGTTCAAGGATGGTAGTATCGGTTTCGGTACCGGTTTTGGCCGGTACCGAAACCGATACGTTTCGGTTTCGGTTTCGGTTTCGGCCGAAACCGGTTCAAAACAGTCAAAAAAAGCAAAAAATGTATTGAGCAAGTCTGGTTTCGGCCGAAACCAGACGGTTTCGGTCCGGTTTCGGTCGGTTTCGGTATCGGACTTGCTACAGTGACTTGGTGCGTTTCGGTTTCGGCCGATACTGCCATCCATGATGACGTTACACCATATTTGTCCATGATATGAAGAGAAGGTGAGGGGCACAAGGCATTGGGTGTTGACCGGGATGGAGTTGTTGTTGATCCATGAGACCCGGTATGGATTTGGGTGGGGGGTGATAGTAAGCCCAAGGAGATTAACGGTATCGGGGGATACGGCATTGACACAACTCCCACTATCCAAGATCACTTTTCTTACATGGCTCCCTATCTTGACAAAGGTGTGAAAGATTGAGGTTCGACGCCAATCCTCTTCTTGGGGTTTGGTGATGGTGCATCTAATCACTCCTAGATGGGAGTTGGTAGGTGGAGTGATGTGATCTAGTCCCGATTCAAGGTATTGGGCCTCATACTCTTCTTCCCAATCTAGGGAGGCCTCATGGTCCTCAACAACACTCTCAAGTTCCCTTTGGGGTGGGGGAGCTTCTTCCTCAATAAGCAAACTAGACAATCCTTTGGAGGGACATTGACCCGCAAAGTGACCAAACCCTTGACACCTATAGCATTGTTGACGCCCGCTACCCGGAGTGGTTCCTACATTTGGGCCTTTGGGAATGTTTTCCCTCCGTGGAGGAGGGTGACTAGGGGTGGGCTTGTTTGGAGTGATGGTAGGAGGAGGGTTGTAAGGCCTTAATGGGGCATTCTCACTTGGGCTAGGGGCTTTCATGGGGGTGGCCGGAATGGGTCGTGGTCCCATGTTTTTAGGATCGACCGGTCGGGGAGTAGCAAACTGAGGGATCCTAGAGAATCTTTCCACATCCATAGCTACTTGGTAGGCTAGCTCAAGGTTGTGAACGTCCCTCATGAAAAGCTCTCTCTTGATGTGGCTTTGGAGCCCATTTCTAAAGCGGGACAAGGTGACAGCCGGGTCCTCATGAACTCCACACTTCAAAAGATAGGAGTCAAACTTCTCAATGTATTCAACCACGGTCTTCCCTTCTTGGGTGAGGCTTTGCCATTCATCTAAGAGCATTTGGTGGTAGGATTGAGGTAGGTATTTGTTTCTAAGTTGGTTCTTCATACCCTCCCAAGTATCAATAGGCTCTTCCCGCCTAATCTTTTTTAAACCCTCTTGGTTTAGCCAATAAGTTTTGGCTAATTTGGTGAGATGCATTTTGGCCAACCTTACCCTCCTTTGGTCGGACATAGGGTACCATTCAAAGTATTGGTCCATGGCGGTTTCCCATTCTAAGTAGACACTTGGTTCATGGGAACCATCAAAGTTTAGGGCCTCTACCTTAACCATCCTTAAGAGAGGGTCATCCGGGTCGTCCCGTGGACGCCTTTCATGAATTTGATGGTGGCGGGGCCTCTCATAGTCATGGTAGGGGTCAAAACAAAAGCCCTCCCTATGAATTTCAGCATGTGGATGATAGGCTCTTGGTCCATAGTTCCTAGGATGGAACTCATCCCTATGAGGCTCAATGTGTGGAGGGTGGACTCTTGGGTCATTGTTCCTTGGGTGGAACTCATTTCTATGAAATTCACCATGTGGATGATGGACTCTTGGTTCATTATTCCTTGGATGGAGGTCTTCCCTATGAGGTTCAACATGTGGAGGGTGGATTCTTGGCTCATTGTTCCATGGGTGAAACTCTTGCTCCTCTAGCCGAGCAAGTCGAGTAGAAAGGGACTCTAGTTGAGCAAGAATGTTCGTAAGGGCAGCATCTACCCGATTCATTGGGCCTTGGGGTTCCTCCCTAGGGGCATCTTGGTTGAGTTCGGGATTGGGATCCATGGGTGGAACCGAAGACGAAGGATCGGGTCGGTAAATGGCACCACTACGGGTGGACATGCAAGAAAAGGGGGAAAAGAGGATGGACACACAATGCAAAGGTCCTAGGACTTAGACTTGATAGAGACAAGTCAATGACTTGCTCTGATACCAATTTGATGTGACACACCCTTGGACTTAAGCAAGCAAGCACATTCACATTCAAATGGACCGATTTGGGCCACCGCTCTCCCGTCGCTCACCCAAGCCCGGGGTGACTTGGCGATGTCAAGTGGAGGATGTGAGGGTTGGGCCCTTGCTGGTAGAGCGCCAGCAAGGCCAAGATTTGATTCCCAAAGGATGTGGAGGCCCAATTCAATGAGGCCGACAAAGTGCCGAAGGCACCGGCTACACTCTTCCCCACGGTGATCACTCAAGGCAACGGGGCTTGAGGATCGAGCTCTCACTCTCACGGCCAGCGGAACTAAGAACTAATATTGAAAGGCAAGCACTAAATTGGAGTTAGGTCTGAGCACTTACTCGACCGGTTTGAAGAAACCGGTCCCGCTCGGAGACGAGGGCGAGCGGGGAGGCGAGTGGATCCCCACACGCCGCGTCGGATCAGCTTGACCTGTTCAAACGATTACAACACTACACCTCTCGCAGGAGGGGGACCTTGGGGTGGGGGTTAATTGATATTACAACTAAAATTACCTCCACACAGGGAGGGGCCTTCAGCCGGCCAAGCGGAGAGGGGAACTTGGACTAAAAGTATTGAAAAGATGGCGAAGCCGAATCTGCCTGCTCTCTGCGATAGGGGACAGACAGACAGAGTTGAGGCCGCAGAACTTGATCGGGAATTTTGCCGATGACGGGACCAGTGGGGAACTCTTCGTAGCTGGAACTGTAATGCCTCCAAATTTTGTTGATTTCTTCTGACGCCGATGCTGGTCTGGGTGGAGGCTCGAACAGGGTGGCAGCTTCTCGGACTGACAGCTTCAGGATTCCAACAGTAGGAAGAAGAGGATGCCCCGACCGCTCCCGATCTCAGAATCAAGTACCGCCGGGGCTGTTGGAACCGTTGACGAGTCCTCTTCACAGCAGAACTGACGGGGAAGCCAGACGATGCCGGAGAAGACCAGTGGACTCTAAACAATGATGAGAGGTCGGTGCAGACTGTGGGGAAGCAGAACAGTGTACCTGGTGGAGAAAATTGATAACTCTTGTCCACGGACGTCGATCACAGTTCTGCTTCTTGATTCTGAAAGTAGACAGGACGATGAAGAACTTTGCAGAAGAACTCTTGGACTGATTCTTCCGAGGTTCGTCGTGGTCAAGCTTCTACTCCGGTTCAGATACTCAGCAGGGGCAGCTCTGCGCAGTTGTGGGAGAACGGATCTCCCGGGCAGCACACAGCTCGGATGGGGATGAAACCACCGCTGTTGCGAAGAAGACCGGCAGACGCTTTCGTGGATATCACTCGGGCCTTCAGATTCGCAAGGAGATGATCGTGGTGGCTGCTGCAAGCTGCTGGTTCACCTGCATCTTCTGGACTGCAAGCTGCAATTTTGACATAGCCTCCAATTGACCTAGAAAGAAGAAGAAGAGGAAGTATATGGTGAAAGGGGGGGGATGGGGAATGGTGGTGGGAAGGTGGGGGAGGTATGGAATGGTGCTAGAGGTAGAGGGGAGGTGGAGGAAGAAGGGGAGGGCGCAAGGCTCAGCTGGAGAGGGGAGGATGGGGTGTGCAAATGGGTGGAGGAGAATGGGGGAGAGAGGGGCGACCTAGTCTAAAGGGGAGGAGAAGGGGGCGGCCAAAGCAAGTGGAGGGAAGGTCATTTCAAATTTAAAATGGCCTTGGAAGCTGGGAGATTGTGTGGGGAAGAGGGGTGAGTGTGTTGGAATAGGAGAGATCCTCCTAGGGAAGGGGTGGATGTGGTGGGAAGTTGTGGAAGGGCATTGAATGCACCTAGGGAAGGGAATGGGGGGGTGAGGTGGCTGGTGAGGTGGAGGAGAGAGGGGGGGTCGCAGCCCCCCCTTGGGGTAGTGAGAGAAAGAGAGAGAGAGAGAGGAAGTGGGTGGGGAGTCTCTCCCCTAGGGCTTCTCACCACTATTGGATTCTCTCCACTATAACTAAATAGTTTGAACACTCAATTGGAAATCTTGGCATTGATTCATTAGTTTCAAATGAAGGGAATGGGGCCCTATATATAGGCAACCCATATTTTACAATAAGACCCTGACAAAAGACTCAATGACAAATAACCGAGGGGGTAGGGGGTGCTCTTGGGCCAAGCCCAATGAATTGGGCCCAATAGCTAACTAAACAACATAATGACACTCAAACTTAGGGAAATAAACACAAGACCTAGGGACATGACTCAAGTAAAATGAAAATTACATCAAATGACCCAAATAGAAAGCACAAAAAGGATAATTGGGCCTTTATAGAGAGAGGCCCGAACTCAAATGACGTCGGAGTGTGAGGAAGACCCGAGCCAAAGGGAGTCACGGGTGATGCCTCCATCACTTTGAGATCAAATGCGCCAAACAGGAGATCAGCTTTAGATAACAACATCGATGTTTTCTTTTGGAAACATTATACGAGACTCTGAAGTTATTTGTTACTTCTTTTACAGGTAAAATGGATATAAAGACTCTTTATGGCAGTATCTCACAGTTCAATTCACTCTCATCAAACAATTTTGGGAAATCTGAAATTGTTCAAGGTTACTGCCACAAGGTTGATGAGATTCTGAATCTATTGAAACCTGTGCTCGATGAAATTCTTGTTTCTGAGATTCCTTTAGATGAAGAAATTAACACAGTGATGGAAGAATTGGATGCTCTCATCAATAATACTAGGGAGATCATGGAAAACCCGCAGAAGATGTCAAGCAAGTTATACATTGTGAGTTACATTTCTGCTTTCATTTGCAGTTACAGATTGATCGTTTAGGTGCTCTTCTTCCACTCTACTAGATTCAATGTTCCTTACCTTTCAATAACTGCAACAAGTTGTACTCCATTATTTTTGAAAAAGAAATCACTGATTCACTGCTACTAGTGATTGTGAGAAGTGAAGAATCCCCGGCAAAAGGAGTGATTTTTGACACTGCAGACTTCCAGAAACGGTAACGTGTTGAAGAAGGCATTGTCAGGGAGTAAAGAAGAATACAAGAAGAAATGAAAAAGAGAAGAAAGCTTGACAAAATTTGATGCAGATGAACAGTTGGGAAAATGGGGCGACTTTTGGTGAATTTCATGTAGTTTCTTGATATCAAACTTATGTATATCAGGATGGAAGCCAGAGTTTCACATATGATTGTGTCTTTTATTTTCAAAAAAGTGAGAGAGTGGGCTTCGGTTGTATGTAAATTGGACGCACATAAGTCCTTTTTTGTTCTGCTGTTGGGGGGGGGGGTAATGGGATCCACATCAACTTGGTGTGGAGAAGTTTTTGTATAGGGATTTTTCGGGAGCTCTCTGATTAAACTTGTATATCCTTTTTTTACTTTAATACAATCCCATGGTACCAACCACTTTCCCAAAAAAAAAAGTATTTCAAATACACCTTTCTATAGTTTCGGAGAAAACTTGGATGAGACATCTATTTGGGCCCAGTGGTCAGTATTAATGACCCTGTATCCTGTATATTCTGATGCAAACAAATTGGCCTATTCTCCTGCAAAGTGTGTTAGTTTGTCCAGTGACTGTTTCCATTTTCATCAAACATTACTTTCTTGAAATCACAGAACTTTGTTATTTTCTGGTTTTTCTGTTTTGAGATATGAATATAGATGCAAAAAAAAACTGCATTAAAATATAGAGTTTGTGTCCGTGGGTTTCTGACTATGATTTTTTGATCTCTTCTCAGGTTTTGCAAATCGAATCTGTGGTAACCAAGATTCGAGCATATGTGTTCAAAACATGCCAGCTGCTTAGTCCTATATTTGGGTCACCCCCAAAAAAATTTCACATGGCCTGTGTTGAGGTATTGCTTGTTTTTTATTCTGAACTCATTTTGATTTCTTTCTATAAAATGAATTTCCTTTATTATGCTCCCGGTAATTTGCTGATATAGGGTTTCTTTCCCAAAAAAACCTGCAGAGGTGTACAGAGAAACTGCATAACATGGCTTATGACCCCATATCGGACTCCATAAAAGGAGCTATGAGGGATCAAATAGAGAACATAGTTCCCGGGTCTGAACATCTTTTGAAGATAGCTGACTCCCTAAACTTGTCTTCAAATCAAGAACTGCTAATGGAGGCTGTTGCTCTTGAGACACTGAAGACTAAGATCAACTGTGGGGAAAACCATGGAGAACTGGAATATATTGATCCTCTGATTGCGCTCATAACTTACATGCATGACTGCCACATCAGAGTCAAACAGTTGCATAGCATAAAGGGGGTTCCAATTCCTGCTGACTTTTGTTGTCCACTTTCTCTTGAGCTAATGTCAGATCCAGTAATTGTAGCATCTGGGCAGACCTATGAGCGAGCTTTTATTAGGAAATGGATTGATCAAGGTTTCGTTGTCTGTCCGAAGACACGTCAAACACTCGGGCACACAAATTTGATTCCTAATTACACTGTCAAGGCTTTAATCATGAACTGGTGTGAGTCAAACAACATTAAGCTCCCAGATCCGATAAAGTTGATGAGTTTAAACCATTCATCCGCCTTTCTTACTCATTCAGATCCACGCAATGTTCATCCAAGATCACCTGAATCCAGTAGATCAGTTATGAATTTTCATAATAATTCGCATTCATCGAATGATAATCATCAAAATGGTTATGCGGTCAATGAATCATCTTCTCCTTATCTTCATTTAGTGTCCACTGGATCAGCCTCGTATGTTGCAAATGGGATTGAGGCAAATATGGCAAGCATTAAAATTTCAAGTTTTGATGAAAAGGAAACTAGTTCAGAAGCTCAACATTCTGGCTTTTGCAACCAAGCATCCAACCAGTCCGAGAATGAAGGTTTACATAATGATGAACAAGTTCAGCAGTGTAATGGAACTGCTTCTGCCTCAAGTTCTGTTTCTAGTACTGGATATCTTCATGGAACAGGAGATGCTAACAGGGACTCACAGTCTTTGAACGACCTAAGACATTACAGTAGTGATGCTCCTGGGGAAGTGGCTCAAGAATCTCCAGCTTCCTCAGCTCCACCAAAAGATCCTGAATTTCAACCAAGGCCACCTGATTTCCGCTCTGGAAGCCAAACAATTCGGCGGCGCCCATCAGAAATGTTTGTCTCAAGGATTATTTCCCCATCTATGGATACCAGACCAGACTTATCTGCTGTTGAAACACAAGCCCATAGATTGATTGAGGATTTGAAAAGCGATTCAATAGACCTGCAAAGAAATGCTGCGCTTGAGCTGCGGCTACTTGCTAAGCACAACATGGAAAATAGGATTGTAATTGCCAGTTGTGGGGCTATAAGCCATTTGGTCAGTCTGCTTCATTCAACAGATCCAACAACTCAGGAGCATGCTGTGACAGCCCTTCTGAACTTATCCATCAATGACAACAACAAAACTGCAATTGCGGATGCTGGTGCCATTGATCTTCTTATTCATGTACTTGTGACGGGAAACCCAGAAGCAAAAGAGAACTCTGCTGCAACACTGTATAGCCTTTCGGTCGTCGAAGAAAACAAGACAAAAATTGGGCGATCTGGTGCCATCAAACAACTTGTAGATCTGTTACGAGATGGAACTCCCCATGGGAAGAGAGATGCTGCCACTGCATTATACAATCTTTCCATATCACGTGAGAACAAGGCTAGGATTGTGCAGGCTGGAGCAGTGAGACATCTTGTAGAACTGATGGACCCAGCAGCAGGTTTGGTTGATAAGGCTGTGTCTGTTTTGGCAAATCTTGCCAGGATACCTGAAGGGAGGACAGCAATTGGTAAGGAAGGTGGAATCCCCTTTCTTGTGGAGGTGGTTGAGCTGGGATCTGCAAAAGGGAAGGAACATGCAGCTGCAGCTTTGCTATGTCTCTGTACTAGTAGCAATAAATTTTGTAGTATAGTACTCCAGGAAGGCGCTGTGCCACCTTTGGTAGCTCTGTCGCAGTCAGGCACGTCTCGAGCTAAAGAAAAGGTATGAAGGCTCTTCAATATTCCATGCTCAGAGGGTTTTTCAATTTGCATCCATCATCAGGGAAAAATAGTGGCATTCTTTCAAAATGGCCCTTTTCCCCTCCCTTCTTTTGAACTTGTGTAATAAATCATTTTCTCGTTTACTTTATGTCAGTTTTGCACCATCATGTAAATTTGAAGGGTATATATTCATGCACCTGATTTGCAACTTTATTTAAATGTCATCTCTTTTCCTGAGGAGTTTCTTTCCCATTTCCTGTTTCCCCGAGAGGTTAACCCTGCAAAACTAGAAACTAAGGTCATTAACACTTCCGTAGTTTCTTTTCAGGCACATTCACTTCTTACATATTTCAGAAATCAACGACATGGCAATGGTGGGAGGTCATGATGTTGGCGTAATTGTGGAAACCAGAGCACCTGTGTATACTGATCTCGTTGTTTAATAAACTAGGTCGTAGACAGCGTCTTTGCATGTAAATATAAAATGGGTCTTTGTAAAGTGGGGCTATGGTGTTGCAAATTCTTTGTTTGTTGCCAAACAGCTGTGCATGCTTCTTACCATAATTTACAATCTTTGGGGAGCTCTGTGATTTTGGAATATCATGGAACCTTGATAACTTACACATGAAGTTGCAGCCTTAGTTGTTGTTTCTGTATGCGGATAAGTCGTTCTTCATATTCGTTGTTATTGCGTGGGTTTGTCACACTTCCCATGTCGTGAATCAGCTCAAATTACGATATATATGATATATATGATTCCTCCACACCCCCCTTCCCACCAAGAAGAAGAACCCCCCCCCCTCAACAAAAAACAAAAAAAACTATGATATATGATTCATGTATACAATTAATAATAATAATAAAATGTCGCCCCCACCTAGAACTAGAACTGCAAGAATGCTCTAGTTTAACATACATTCATATTTGGCGTCCAAAAAAGTTTCAAACTTGTGGCCTTTCCACCATATGAACAAAGGTCCCCGCTTATGACACTCAAGTGTTTGATCAAATGCTCCTGAGGGCCCCTGCCCAGCGTCCCACAAATGGTGCTGGGACTGCAGTCCTCCTCCTGCTTGTGCTATTGCTGGTGTCTCTGCTGCTGATTCTCAAGTGCTCGATCAAATGCCTCCAATGGCTACTGTCCAGCATCCTCTTGATGGTGCTGGTTGCCTTGTCACACCACCTGTGTGTGGTATTGCCGGTGTTCATGTCCTGCCCGCGGCTGGTGTTCTTTGGCTGGCCTTGCTCCTGCCTCCTCTCAGGATTGGAGACCCATACGTGCTGCTGCTGGTGTCCCCGCTGCTAACCCTCTAGTGTTTGACCACATGCCCCTGAGGGCCCCTGCCCACCCTCCCCCAAATGGTGCTGGGGACTGTGGTCCTCCACCTGCTTGTGCAATTGCTGGTGTCTCTGATGCCGATCCTCAAGTGCTCGATCAATTGCTTCCGATGGATCCTGTCCAGCCTCCTCTTGATGGTGCTGGTTGCCCTGTCCCGCCACCTGTTTGTGGAATTGCCGGTGTTGATGTTTTCCCCGAGGCTGGTGTGCCCTTGGCTCGCGATCCCCTGCTGCTGCCTGCGGCTTTGGCCACATCCGCTTCGGGGGCCCCTCTTGGCTCTCCTCTTGCTAAGGCGTTTGGCGCTCCTCCTATGGCCTTGCTAGTTGGGTGTGCAGCAGCCTCGGTTGTTGCTCCCTCCGTTGATGATCTTCCTTGTGCTGCTCGGCCCCTGCAAGTGCTTGCCTCTGTCCAGAATGGCTCATCTTCCCCTGCAAAGGTTGTGGCTGCCGCTCAGCCTTTGGACGATGCCCAGTTGGTTGCCTCTCATGCTGGTGCCGCCGTTCGTGCTGCTCTTGGCGCTGCTATTGATGGTCCTTCTTGCACGCCCGTGCCTAGTAATCCTATTGTTGCCGCCTCATCTCAGCCGTCTCCAACGACTGCCTGCTCCGTCGCCTCCGGTGCTGCTCTTGTGGATGTATGCCACCTTCCTGCCGTGGCGCCCGGTGCTACCAGCAGCTCTACAACCGACGCACCTAGTGCCTCTGCCGCAGATGGGCCTCCTGCTGTTGGCCCCCATCTAAATGCAACGCGCTTGGCCCGCTTGGCTGCTCTACGTGCCTTAAGGGATGAAGTTAACGCCTTGCCAATTTTTGGCAGCTCTTCTGCTCTCGTCACTACTGTTCCTCTCCAGCCCATGTCTAACATGGCTGAGGATGCCAGGCTTTCTCCTATTGTTCCTGTGAAGCCTCCTCCAGGAGTTGTGTCTGTCATGTCAGACTCATCCGTGGCTTGTGATGTTGATGCTTCTATGCCTGATGGTACTGCTGCTGATCCCTTGGGTGCGCCTGTTAGCCCTCTTCAGCAGCCCGCCATTGGTGTTGCTCAGTCTTCTTTGGTGTCTCGTCGGCTTGGTAGTGATGTTCAATCTCTGAAGTCCCATGGTGTTGCGTTGCCCTTGAATGCTACTCCTCCAGCTGGTGGTACCTTACCTGCCCCTTCATCGTCTTCTTCCAGTCTGGCTGCCCCCGACGAGTTTGATGATTCGGTTGAAGAGTAGAGCTTAGAATTTGATGCTTCTTTCTAACTTGTCCGCAGAAACAAAAGAAAGAATCAACGCAGACTCAATCACCTCGAGTCCTACAATCTCAGGCTTTAACTAACGGTCTCTTTGATTTGACTTCCTTGGCCATGTTTATATTCGTTTGGGCCTTTTTATTTTTTAAGTTCATGAGCTTCTCTTAGCGACTTCGTAAGTCTATCCCCTTTCTGTTGTTTGTGACCCCTTTCGTCTCTTTTAATTTGGGTACCTTTCTCTCCTCCCCGTCATCCCTGTACTGCTTCCGCTTTTTTCTACTTTACTTAATAAAAATTACTTGCCTAATGATCAAGGTGGAGCGTCAACCCCCTTCCGCAATGAAAAGATGAACGGAAAATCTCGACCCACCTTACAAATATTGCCCTTGATTGAAAAAAAAAAAGAAAAACAAAGGTCCCACGGCACGGGTCCGACACCTATTTACCCACTGAAACTTGTAACTTGGATGGTACTCGCGCAGTTATGCATATGCGAAACGAATGCTAAACGACTCGACTCGCATATTTGGGGAAGTATACAGCCAGATTACCCCTCTTACAAAGGTCATTAATCAATCAATTATCTGGAACAACCTCGGGGGCAGTCCCAGGCGAGTGAGTCACTCAGGCCGACTGGATGTGAGAGCAACAATAATAACCATGGATAAAGCGTACTTTGATTGCTACTAAGGATAATTTAGTGTCTCTTTTGAGTTTGCAAGGGACAACAAAGTCACAATCATCAAAATTGCCCCCGAGCCTTGGTTAATTTTCATGAATTACCGCAGAGCTGCTGCCATTTTTCATAGCAGGGAAAAAAAAGGAGGGAAACTGAAAGGGTGATGTTGCTATCAACAGGGGAACAGGACAGGAGACCCATCCCTTTCAAGCTTGCGCTCGCACAAGCCTAACTTGCTCATCTTTTCTTCACACCACAACAACTGCTCCTTGCTGATTTTTGCCATCCTCAGAACCCTCGACACAATCTTGATGTCAGTGAGCGCGAAGAGCAAATCCACTTCCTCCTGCGTCGAAGGCCAGGATTTCTTTTTCACCGCTTTCTTCTTAAAAAGTTCCTTCAGTTTGATCTCTTTCTGCAGTTACAGAATGGAAAGTTGATTTCAGCTCATAATGATGCGAGAACCATTTCTAAGCATATAAGCTGAAAAGAGGGGCAAAACAGGACATGGTACATGACCAAGTACACTATGGGTATACATGAACGATGGATTTTGCTCACCTGGGATCACGAACATATGGGGGCATATGTGATAGATATATGACTGGAGGGACACCGTTAAAAAAAGAAAGAAAAGAGAGAAAAAAAAAGGACCGGTGAGACAAACGCATGAACCGTCGCAGATTGGGATGTGGAACTCAAGAGTACACTCGTCACAGTTGCCAAATGAGTATACGCTCTCAAGTGAGCAAATACCACCATATAATTTGAAACTGAAGCAAAAAAAAAAACTATGCAGAAAATGCATTTTGGCTCTCCAATGATATATCCACATGAGCAAATATCACTGCACTCACCAACTCTTTGGAAACCTATGGGAATTTGGCAAGACTGACCTGTCCATCAATCAGTAGATGATTCCTAAAATGGAGAGGGAATATCTTTTTCCTTTTCTTCTCTCCTAGACTAAGGACAAACAAAACACCAAGTAAAGAATTGACTTATAGTTGAATAACCTCTGGTTGGGCATCATTTCTCATATGCATCGATGAAACTGAAAATTACATAAACATGAGAAAGATAATTTCATAGATAATACAGTATCCATAAGTTGACGAAAAAGCATTTTCATTATGATTTGTTAAAACAACAGACAATGAGGTACTTCCTTAAAATGAATAGGTGTTGAACATAAATATTGAAAATTACCTTGTCAAGGGAAATCTGAACCTGCTGAAGAGAGGCCGCAGACTGATGACCTCCGAATGAATTCACATTACCACATGATTTATTCTTTTCAGTCTTTAGAAGAAGGCGAAATGTTAAGATTGACTCCTCTATAACTTTTATAAGGTCCATCACAAGAATGGGGGAATCCAAATCATCATGTTCTTTGTCCTTCAATTCCAAACCTGAAATATTCATTATCAAAGCTCTAAGTCAACAGAGAAGAACAATATATACAGATTACAGACAAACACCTTTCCAAAAGTGCAAGAACAGCATGCTCCAAACAAGCAGCTACAAATGAAACCCATGCACTCAAGACATGCAGATACACAATTCTCATGCAGAGCAGGCAGGTGAACAGGCTGATAGTATAATTATTACCTTGGAAGCTTGGAACCTGAAGTAGTTTGGGCATTGAATTTCGAGCTCGTGTATATTTCTCTACTCGGAAGCCAGGCTCAAAGGGCTCATTTTCGATAAACCTTTGTAGTAGAACCTGAAATTGTTGAAATGCCTGTGCAGCAAAGCAGTAGCAAGTGGGGCTCTCAGGTTGCAGTGATAGTTTCTGCTTTAATTGCATGTACTGACAATGGAGAGCCTCCCATGCTAAACAAATATGGGCCACATAACCAGTCTCAAGATTTTGGTAAGAATCTTCCACTTCATCCTGTTGCTGTTGCAGGTACTCGCTATCCTCTTCATGTTCATCTTTCCTCTTAAAATAGAGGCTTCGACAGGTTAATGCCAGTTTCTTGGATGCATATCTAGGAGATCGATTTATTGCATTCTGAGGCCCTGTGGAAGGAAAAATGTGAAACCTTTGGTTGGATAAGTTCATTGATAGTGAGGGACAAAGAGACTACTGTTGATTAATTGATAGTGAGAGAATTTAAACAAAAAGAAAAATCAGAAGGATGCATATGGGAATCCAGTCCTGGAAGAAAGAGTTCAAAGCTTTAAAAGGAAAATTTGACAAGCACATTACCATATAAAGACTAACATATCTAACTATTAAAAAATTTGAAAGAAGCCCCAGTTTTCTTTTTCCTTTATTTTTGACACCTAGGGAAAGCCCACCCCACACCCCACCTAACGTAGTGGAGAACTGGAGTCCTAAGCCCCCGGGTGGTACACATCCTCATGGGTCCGCTTGCTGTAACAGGGTCAGGTCTGGAAAGACCCCAGACCATGCCACCCACCCTGCAGACAGTTCACAACTATTAGGTAGGACCTGTGTCTAGACATGTGATGCTTGTTGACGAGTAGAACCCCTATATTTATACATATGATGCTTGTTTTTTTGAAATGTGGATAATACCACCATTATATTAATAATGCCAAAAAGGGATACACATGTATAAGAGTGAATGCTATGGACCAAAATCCACATAGAAAAGATCGACATGGAGAAGGTGTGACCTAAGAACCCCCCACCCCCAACACACACACACACACACACACACACACACAAAGAAAAGCCAAAAGGGATGAGACACCCGTTTCCAAGTCAAAAACATGCTTGGCTCATTTTCAGACCCTATGCAAAAGAAAGGGACACAACCTTATCAGGTTCCTTTGCTTCCTTCTTAGAATTCTCGCATCTCCTTGTCCAAAGAGCCCAAATTGTGGCATGCAGAATCAGCCACCATACCACCCAGTCCCCGTTAGAACTCCAATGCTGGTTGATACATGATGCTTGTGGACAAGTAGAATCAAAGCTGCAACCTCTGGAACAACGACAAGGGAGTTCACCACATGACCCACCCATTCAGGGCGTGTTACTATTGAATCATACAAAATATTCTATATCCTGCAGGGGCATGCATAATGGGGCTAAGCACAAAAGCTGCTTTGCCATGCTGCACTTAATGAACATGTGTCTGTGTGTACCAAAATCCACAAAACTAAGTTTGACAGATTAAGTGCTGTTTGAAAATTTTAACGCATCTCACCGGACATACCAGATTTTCAAGATTCAGCAATGTGTAAATACGAAGAAAAGGTTTTTTATTTTAAATGACAAGAAGCAATAAGAGGAGAAAAGTTAATGAACAAAAAAACCATAATCAACTGAATTGTAACATGTATAGGAACTAACGGATACTCAATGGTAACAGATGCAGCACATAAAATAGCATATAACAAGTACATAAATACTTGGGAAGAGCTTCAAAGGAACATGCCTACCAAAAGCTTAGACTATGGAGGCCTCTTAGACTTTCTTAGCCCATTTTGGCAACTGAAAAAAGTACTAATAAAAGAAAGGTTGCTATTCGATTCATTATACAAGATTATCATTGATTCACAATATATGCTGGCTGCTTCAAATTGGGCATCTCCTGTTAGCTTTAAAACAATACTTGATTGTGTTGATATCAGACTGACACCAGAGACTGCCACGGAATTGAACAAATGGATTCAAGTTTATGAAGTGTTCAGAGTAAAATTTCAACCCTTCCGGGACACATCTGTGTTTGATGTTGAAAATATATGTTAATATTAATTTTGCAGTGGGATTCTTGAGAATAATTTGTGAAGAAAAGAAGAAAGGAAAGAAACAGTCTCGGGACAAAGGTGACTGCATATATGCCTAGGCATGCCGTGTACAGATATCAACTCTTTGAATCTAAAGCTCTCTACATGGTCAGACAATGAGTAAAAGAACTATTTATGTGTATGACATCATGGTTCATCAGAGACTTGAACAAGCATTAATATCCACTACCCATTATGCGTCAAATGAATTCAACGTCACTGGTCTCTGAAAAGTTGTGGTGCAACTCAGGCCAAAAAATCTCTATTTATTTGCAATCTTGCACCACTTTATTGCTACAGAACAACTGAATGCCAATGCTTAACCAAATTTGATCACCTTTGTACTTGGTTGCATCATTCAGTCAGCAAATCAACCTGGTAAAGAAGATTTCTTGCAGACTACAAAATATAGGAAAATTATGTGACAGAAGATTCACCATATCAGGGGTCAGGACAAACCCAGCAACTTCCAATTAGATTAAAGTCCAGAACTCAAATGGATTTGCAGTTAGACAACTAATGACAAATAATATACGACTGGAAGGAATAAACTGTGTGCTGAAGGCTGCTTTATCATGGTGTTAGTTATTCTATTTGCATAGACAGCTGGAGAAGTACCTGCATTTTGCAGATGCTGAGAAATCATCTTGTCAAAGAACAACATCCTCTCACAGTACTTGCTGTAGAGCGTATTGAAATCACACCACGAGTGCCCATCCCCCACATCTGGTTCCCTCCATTCGCTGGAGCTCGTCTCCTCCTCCCCCTCATCCTCCTCTGGACAAGACTCTTCGGGTATAAGAACCATGAAGCTGTTCTTTCTCAGCTCCTTTAGCCGCCGTTTAACTTCATTAGTAATGAAATCATCATCATCCTCGTCCTCCATATCCATAGCAGGATCAGCATCCTCCTCCTTCGGAGGAACATCCCCATTCTCGGATTTTAGCTTCTCTGTAGTCAATTGGTTCTTCTCTGGATCTGGGTCTTTCTCTGCCTTAGATTTCCGGTATCTCCCGAACCTTTTCACTTTGAAAAAATCCATTTTTGCACTTCTTTGGCCAATGCTAGAAAGGATGGTTTCCGAAGTGGGAATTTCAAAAAGGATCAGATATGCCTTTCCTCCCAGGAAATTCCAATGAGAGAGGGCACCCCTTTAAAAGCCAAAAGGTTAACGCGTCAACCAATCACACGACTAACTCTCCCACTAGGAACATGCGCATCTTCAGAACAAATACAGGAAACTTTTGGGCTATGGCAGTGGCCCCTAAATGAAGAGACGACGAAAAAAAGTAGGAAGCAAAAGACGGAGGATGACAGAGCGGTAGGGAGAGAGGGAGAGTTTTCAGATCCTCACATAAAAAACCCTGCAATTCACGAAGGAACTTAAAAATAGTCTAAAAGGCATATATTACAACCGATCGAGACTCCCTCCCCCAAAAGAGGCTAGCATTCTCTACTGTTTTTATCAAACGGAAGATCCAAAAAGAAAACTTCACCAAGTCGTCAACATTCAAGTACCTCGGATTCGAATCCCCTGAAATTTCTCTCCTTCGCTCCCCCCCTCACTCCGGAAGCAGCTAGATACTTACAAATCAAGAATGCACTCTAGGAAATTCCCGGCTCCAGATGAAGGAACCCTCCTGCCAGCAATGGTGACGTCGGGTGTTCCGATCCTCGACAGGGAATCCCTCAGAGTTGTCACCTCCTGAAAGAAAAAAAGGGGGGGAAAAGCACAAGACCTGATATGCAGGAGAAGCCTCCAACCCCCTTCCCTCCTGTTGAAGAACTGACAAAAAAAACACAATGCAGGGATTCCAGGACCCCCCAACCCCCAAAAACCAGAACAGCCTCTGCAGGTAGTGTACGGATGATGCTTGCTAGTTGCTACTAACCCTAACAAGCACCCCCGCCTCACCTCACCTCACCTCACCCCACCCCACCCCACCCCAATCTCTGGGGTTCCCAGGAGAAGCCAGACGACGCGGGAAGAAAAAGGAAAGATAAAAGGGGCCTCCTTGAAGGGCGAGCCTCGACGACAAAACCAACGTCTGTGTGACAAATAAAGCCCAGGAGGGGCGTCCCAGACAAAATGCCCACAAGAACCCGGCGAGCCCACCCTAAGGCGAAGCCCCAATGGTCGGAAAAGCGGGGAGAGGAGTGGAGGGGGAGCCCCAATGGTCCAAAGATCAGAACTTTCCCGCTTGGCCCTGCTAGTGCCGGTGCCACTGCAGCTCCCAAGTGCTCCCATTTGAGCGCGCATTTTATTTGGCAATCACTAAAAAGGCGATCCCCGAAGGCAAAATTTTCGGTTGCTGTTACGCAGATTCTCTCTCTCTCTCTCTCTCTCTCTCTAGGGTTTTTCACAGGAACAGAAACACCGGGAAATAAATTCGAGGTAGCCGTACCGCTGCTGTCCGCCTCGTCGGAGGGGAATATTGTCAGATCGAGCGTCCCTGTTCATGCTGTTGAATTACCTAAACACCCTCGAATCTTTCTGCATATTTCCCCCATCCCCCCACCTCCATGATCCATCGCCGCCTGATCGGACTCTGACCGACAGCTCCCAACCGTCCATCACACATCGGAGGATTATTAATGCGTCTGGGTTTAGGGCTTTACGACTTGTTCTTACGCATTTCATCTCTATTTTTATTTTCCAAATATTAGAAGAATTAACTGTACCTCTATGTTTAGAGCTTTTGCGTTATTTCTGACCACTTGCGAGTTTTTCCTCTGCTTTGCTAAAACATAAGTAGTGGGTTTGTTTTTCCATTCCATTCCACTCCTGCGATCAGTGTTAATATGTAAACTGTATATATTTACTAAATAGGACGGTAACATGGTAACATGTTAAAAGTCGGCAGCATTGTTTGATTTTATCTCATGTCGTCACGTGAATCCCATGTAAATTGTAGACGTGAGATGAATTTTTTTGGTACCTCTAAGAGGGATTATCTCTGTCGTGTCGGAGGACGGCTAAGATTTTATCTTTGTAAAAGAGTTCTCTCTAGATAGTAGATGAAGACTTATCTTCTAAATACTCGATTACTTCATCAACATCCGATGTAAAATTAATTATGTGACCTTAAATCCACTATATAAACTAATCAGAAGATGTACGTTCAAACAATTTACTATTAATCCCGATTTACATGCGGTAAGTATTATTACTCGAGATTTACTCAAACCATTGTGCAGCGAGTTTTACTCAAACCATTTATCTATCCCAAATCAGACTCATCAATCGTCCAACACCCGACTTTCATGCACGATGAGAAGTACTTGCTGCTCCCAACGAGTGGGACACACTCTTATGCCCGTTGGTTTTTTTTTATTTTTATTTTTGCCGGTGGAATGTGCCCTCCATTAATATGTTTCCATTATGTAAGTTGGATCAACGAGACAGAAGAGTGTGAAACTTATTTCTATTATTATTATTTTTTACTACGGGAATCTAATAAGTTTAACAAATTTCGAGTTTACATCTTTGAAAGATTAAATATGAGTCAAATAAATCTCAATCTAAAGTCAAATTTGAGATCTCTTTATCACGAAGTAACGTATTTTACCGTTCAATCCACTCATAATTCTAGTAGTGGGAAACTTGTTACACATAAAATTATGAAACAAACAAATATTTCTAATGGAGAATATTGCAAATCCGTTTCCAATGAGTGTACATCATCGGAAGGATGGCAGGTGTCTTCGACGAGCTTGTCACACTAATTTTTGTGAAATCTTAGAAGGAGCTAGTGAAAATATTATACATTAATATACAAATAATTAGTAGGAATAAAAAAATCAGAGTGAAAAATAATCTATAAGAGCGAAAAATAATCTATTAGACTATTATTCACTCTTATGGACTATTTTTCAGTATTTTACAGCGACCTACATTAGTTTTTTCACTCTCTGTGAGTCAACACGGGGAGTTCATTAGGTTACATCCGGACCGACTTGTGCGCGCTTGATACATTGAAAGTATCCGGTGTCCTAATGACGTGGACCAATCAGAAATAGATTCATCAATGAAGTGAAAAATATTATATATTAGTGAAAACTAATATATAAAAGTGAAAATTAGTCCATAAATTTATAGGAGTGAAAAATAGTTTATAAGAGTTCACTCCATTAGACTACTTTTCGTTATTTTTCACTTACTTATAGTGTCTTTCATTCACGAGAGTTTACGTGAGAAGTGCATCGAGATGCATAGGAATCGATTTGCATCCACTCGGCCCATTAAAGACGTTCGATGTCTTTTTAATGACGTGGACCAATAAAAAACAGGTGCACACCAAGTCATTCTTTTTTTAATACAGGCTGATAACGCAGTACATCTATGTCTAAATAAGGCCGTGTTTAGAATAGCTCGTTTATCTTTTTGAATTTTTTTAAAATCAATGACATTGGTACGGTCTAACATAGGGTTAGATTTTGAGAAAAAGATACAAGTTTAAAATCTCATTTGACGAGTTGGCTCAAATCATTTCAGAGATGGGTGAAACTTGAACAATGAAACTGACATTTCTATCCTCAATTTACGATGTGTGTACGTGAGATGAATAGTATTTGAGAAACTTTGCCCTCGCACGATTTATATTTTGTCGTGACACTATAGTTGCTACAACTGCCTCCGTCGAAGAAGAAGAAAGAAGAAGAAGATGTGCGACGGTCGGACGACGACGAGCCCGATGACATTTGAGGGGTGGGAGCGGCAATGGCGACGGCAGCACCAGCAGGGGGTTGACGGCGACGACATCATCGGCGCTCGTGGGCGTCTGCCTGCGACGGTGTTTGTTTGCACGAGGAAGACAATGGCAATCGTGGGAGAGGCGGAGGAAATGGCGATGGAAGTAGGGAGCGTAGATGGCGACCGGAGAAGACGGGGATGGGGTCAAAATGGGGTTTTCACCATTGAGTTGAAGGAAGTTCCCTCGAAGGAGCTTATGCAGATTCTGCCTCCCACGCGGCGATATATCTTTATCTCTCCTCCGCCAAAAATCTCATTTGACGCAAAAGCCCAGGCAAAGTGGATCATTTGGAAATATCGATGAAATTGTCAGAGATTTCAATGATTAAAATATCTCATCACTTTATGAAGAGGCTAAATCTCGCGCTATTTCTGAGCGGGCTGATAATCACCAGATTGTGAACTGCAAGACAGGGAAAGAGATTAGAGGGCCCAGGGGTAGTCCCTGGGGTAAATCATCCGATGCTTAAGTCAGTAGAGCTATGGCGGGAGCAATAATGGGGAGGGGCTAGTTTATGCGCGAGATCCCTCTCCACCGAAGGGGTGAAGCGGTTTGTGCTCAGGAGTTTAGGACGTATGGTTGCCCTTTTGGCTTCCCTTTCACCGGAGGATGCCCCTGGCTTAAATAGTGCTCCGTCCCCAGGAGTACTGCAAGCCGAGGGGTTTCATGTAGAGGTTACGTCCTCATCGTGGGCTTTTATTGCCTTATCGTGGGAGCGTTATCCTCGCGGGGAAGAAGAAGTCCCTTGCCTTCCTTAATTCCTGCCTGTTGCGGACTCTTAACGGCTGCAAAGATAAGCATTCGTCGGTCGTTCCGAGCTTAGAGGGGCCAGCCTTATCCGGGCGGTAGGCTTAGCTCGGTAAAAGATGGGTCGGATAGGCCGGCTTATGCCTCCTTCTCCCGGGCGGAGGGATGGCTCGGGCGCGGACCTTCCAGTGACCTGACCGATGCTCGGGCCCTCCGAGCCTTGAGGCCGCCTAGGAGGGTTGTTTCCTCGAGCGCTGTAAATTGGGCTTTCTACCCTAAGTGAGCCTTGTGGGCTGTCACTTGGGTGAGCTTGGCCTCATTGGGCCCTGCCGGGCCTAGTTGGGCTGCTTCATTGGGCTGCAGAAATCCCCATCTCCACTTGTCCCCCTCCTACTCCCGAGCCAAATGAGGCTCGGTTGAGTAGTGTTTGAGGGCGTTGGACCGGCGTGGCTCAGGTGGGTGGAGATCTGACGATGCTAAGTAGCCACGTGCCACGTGCCGTGGTCACCTGGGCACGTAGTAATAATGATCCTGACGGATTTGAAATGAAGGGGCCCCCCTTTTTCTCGGAGGTCGGAACGACGCACCGACTTCCGCGAGGGTTTATAGGCGTTGGGCGCTAGTTGTCATTCCAGACTCTCGTAGGGTTTTGGCTTTCCTTCGCTTCTTTGCTTTTTGGGGCTCCTTGATGCGCCGTGAGATCACGGCGGAGGAGCGAAGCCTTGCGGCGGCATTCGAGGAGTTGGAGAGGATAACCGTGGAGGCGGTCCGGCAGCTGCCTTCTCCCCCGGAGTCTTCGAGGTCTTGTGAGGGCTCTTCTTCCGGTTCCTCCTCGAAACTCATGGCGGACCAGCACTCGGGAGATGAGTTGGAGGTGAGGGCGCCAGTCCCGAACTGCAGCGAGCTGGGGGAAGCCGAGGTGAAGAAGCTGGAGCACCGGTTTCGGTTGCCTTATAAGTACAGTTTCGCCGCGGCTGCTCCATACGAGATGAGTCTGGACGACCGCACGGGCCATATCTGCTCCTTTCTTCTGGCTTGGAAGAGCGGGTTTCGCCTCCCCTTCGAGCCTTTCGTCCTTAAGCTCCTTAATTTTTTTAAGTTGGCGCCTATTCAGTTGGTGGCAAACTCGTATCTCCTTCTCTCTACTTTTCGAATCATCTGCCGTCAGTGCGGGGTTCGCCCTTCCTTGGATCTTTTTCATTATTTCTTTGAGTTGAAGGCGCACCCGTCGGTGGGGAAAGGCTTCTATTACATCCAGGCGAGGAGGAACATGAGTTGCATTTCGCTAGCGGCGAATGATTCCTCGCATAAAGGGTGGAAGACCCAATTTTTCTGGGTGAAGATGGAATCGGTGGACACTTGGAGGTGTGAGGTGATGTCCAACTTCCACCCGAACATCCCTCCCCGCCAGGAGGAGTTTCCTTCAGATGTGGAGGAGCACGCCGCTCGCCTGCTGAAGAATCACCGGTCTACCGAGGAGCTGGTGACGCCGGAGAATGTCGAGCGGTGTCTCCTCACGCGGCTGAAACCATCAGGTATCACCACTCGAATTTCTCTCCGGGGGTGAGGGTCATCTTTCTTTTCCTGACCATGCCTTCTTCTCTGCTGTAGACACTAGGCGGGAGCCTCTGGAGGAGACTGCTGAGGTCATCGATCTCGGAGATGACTCGGCGGCTGATGAGCCTGACGCTCCTGTGGGTCGCTCCCAAGCCCGGGACAAGGGCAAGGGGGCGGCTTCCGAGGGAACTTCCCGGCCGGGCGGTGCAAAGCGCAAGGATCCCATGGAGGGAAGGTTGCGGGAAGCCGCGAAGGCCAAGAAGCGGGCCAAGAAGGCCGGCCTTCTCACCACTGCCGGGGGCGACTCTAGCTCGGCGACGCTCCCCTCTCAGGGGCAAGATGGGGCCGACCCTACCGGGCCGGCTCCCCCATCCACCGGGCGAGAGGGGGCCGAGGAGACGAGGGGCCCCTCAGAGGGTAGTGATGGCGGGTCGGCTCTCCCCTCGGTGGGGACAGAGGGGGCCGGAGCCGAAGCAGTCGATGCCGAGGCCGGGGGACCGGTCGAGGTCGGCGATGTCTCGGGCGGCGAAGCGCGGGCCGAGACAGTTGAGGTTGGGGGTTCGCCTGTGAGGGCGTCGCAACCCCAAGCGCCGGCGGTGTCCGGAGAGACCGGGCTTGCTGCGCCGATCGAGGTTGGGGGTTCGCCTACGGAGGCGTCGCAACCCCAAACGCCGGTGGTGTCCAGAGCGATCGGGCTTGCTACGCCGATCGAGGTTGGGGGTTCGCCTACGGAGGCGTCGCAACCCCAACCGACTGTGGTGCGCGGGGAGGTGGACCCCGCAACCCGAGCTGAGCCTTCCGACGCGGCGCCCGGCGCGGAGCGGATTCCTATGCCGGAGGCCTTGGAGAGGCTTGGAATCTCGAGCAATCTGTATCGGCTCTGCTGCGAGGTGTCCGCGAGGATGAAAAGAGGAGATAGGCGCCATTCTCCTTCCGGGGTCCTCGACGTCATTATGGAGGGTGGCCTTATCATGGCCGAGATGGGGGCCACAATGGCGGAGACCTACGCCCGAACGGAGTCAGAGCGGTCGAATCTCGCTTGGACCCTCGGGGGGTGCGAGAGGAAGCTAGCCCGACTCACTGAGGCGCACGGGGGGCTCCAACGGGAGTTCTTCGCGATCAAGGACTTGGCGCGGTCGAGCTGGCTGGAGGCTGGAGCGTTGACCGAGCAGCTGGCCAAGGCTCGGGAGTCGCTCAAGAGAAAGGACAAACTCCTTGAGGAGGAGCGCCTTCGCCATCTCGAGTTGGACGGCCATTGGGAGGCGGAGCGTGCCGAGCTGCTGGATCGGGCGGAAGCAGCCGAGCGCCTCCGTTCGGAGGCCCAGGCGGACCGAGCTGAGGCGGAGAAGCGATCGGTCAGGGCCGAGGAGCGGGCGGCCGAGGCCGAACGGAAGTCGATCGAGCTCGAGGAGCGGGCGACCGAGGTCGCGCGGAAGTCGATCGAGCTCGAGGAGCGGGCGACCGAGGCCGAGCGGAAGTCGATCAAGCTCGAGGAGCGGGCGACCGAGGCTGAGCGAAAATCGACCGAGGCGGAGAGGCGAATGGCGGAGGCAGAGGAGCGAGCGTCCGAGGCGGAGCGGAAGTCGGCCGAACTTGCTGAAAGGATGGGGCAGGTCGGGGCGGAGGCGATCGAGCAGTACAGGGGCTCAGAGGCCTACCGAGCCGACCTTCAGGAAGCCGCCCTTCCCTACTATGAGATAGCACTTCGCCGAGGCGCCCGCAAGGGGTTCAAGAAAGGTTATCGTCGGGCAGTGGACTACGTCGACGAGCAAGACTATGGGGTTGATTTCCCCTCGGGCCAGCAATATGACTCGGATGAGTCGGCTTCTGTGTAATGCCCCAGATTTTTCAGATATTTTTCGGATCATTTTAGTGGGTCTCGGAGTGTAATTTGTACTTTACACGTATTTTTCCCTGATGTGCCTTCGGAACTCTTTGCAGGGTAAACCGTGGCGTTCTCCGACTCTGGGACGTTACCACTGCGTTGCGCTCTTCCCGATGATCGCGGAGGTAATTTTTCGTAATTTTTTGAATTTCTTGAATTTTGGTTTTTCTATATATACTAACCATTTTTCTCTCTCCCCTCTCATTTCTCTCTTCCCTCCCTCTCTCTTCTCTCACGCCCTCTTTCTCCCCTCTCTTCTCCGGCGGCCGACGAAGCGAGGCGGGGACGAGGTGGAGGCGGCGCGGGCGAGGATGCGAGCGAGGACAGGTGAGGATTGAGGCGGAGGAGGCGCGTGGAAGCTCGGTGGCGCGATCACGAGCCGGCGAGGGTTTCACGACGATTTCTTCATGGATCGGCGTCCACGGCGCGTCGTTTCTTCGGTGGAGGTAGGGAGATGGACCCCCAGCTCGTGCTCTTCTTTTCCCGCGAGTTTTGTAGGCCGTGGTGATCCGAGCGGGCGTAATCGGGGATTTTTGGGCAAAACCCATATTTTAGGGCTTGTGGGCCGATCTCTCGTTTTACGGCGTTTTTGGCCGATCCAGGGGTTTAGATGCATGCCTAGGGGCTTGGGGATGGATTCCCCTTTGTTTCCCCATCACCCAGGGGTGATCGGGGCGTGGATCGGTGTTTTGGATGGTTTCCCGCCGTAACGTTCTCGTGAGAGTGTGACGGTCATTCCAGTGACCGTTACATGTGTGTAACGCGCCTGGGCAGGGGCGTTACATTCCCTTTGCTTTGGGCTTTGGCGTTCGTGGGTGTGACGGTCCCACGATAGACCGCCACAGCCGTGTGACGCGCCTGGGTGGGTGCGTCACATCCCCTGTTACCCAGCAGAGGGCTGGGGGTGTAACGGCCCCCGACGGACCGTTACATACGCGTGACGCGCCTGGGGTGGGCCGTCAAGGGTGTTCCAACCGTTGTCGTTTGACCGATTGGGTGTCTGTGTGTGTAACGAGCTGGACCAAGCGTGTTACATTCGTGTAACGCGCTGGGGCAGGCGCGTTACATCCCGTTTTCACGCTGGGAGCGTGAGGCGCGCGTGACGCACCAGGGCAGGCGCGTTACATTTGTGTAACGCGCTGAGCCAGGCGTGTTACATCCTGCGTTCCTATGGGCCGTGTAACGGCCTGCGTTAGGCCGCCAGGTGGATGTGACGGTCCCGCCTAGACCGTTACAGCCCTGTGACGGTCTAGGGCTAGACCGTCAGGCGTTGTGTTGCACCGAGGCGAGTTTTTGTGTTCTCCGCCTTGTTCCGCGATGTGTGGGTCCCCGGTCGACCCGGTTGGGACCCAGTGGTCGACTTGCGGTCTCGAGAGTGCCAGACACCCATGGGATTTTGTGTCCATGTTTTGAGGGTGTCTGGAGGACCGTGTTATCTCGTTTAGCGTGCCCGTGGGGTTGAGAGTCCGGGTGACTTCTCACGTGTTGGGCTTTCGTGTCACGCTCGATCGAGTCACCGTACATCAGTGTGTGTGCGGTGGGGTCTCCCCCGCATGTCATGGGTTTCTTTGGAAGGCGATTCCCATGTGGGCCACGTGTTTGGCCTTGGACTGCGAGTCCAGTTATCCGGCCTGGGGCTGGAGGTTTCCCGCTTGCCCTGAGATAAGAAATCGACGAGGTGACTTGTGTGCTGCCCTGGGAATCGTGCTTCTGTGTCTTCCGTATGGCCCGTGTGGGTGGCCTTAGTCTCTTGCATTCCCTTCCCGAGGGAGTGGTCTTGGCGGTTCGTGAGTTATCTCGGTACTCGTGCTACCGTGGTTTTAGACCTAGAGATTGGATTGGATTGACGGCCTTGTGCTGTTGCGTACAACGGTCTTGACCCCGAGTCTTGTGACTCAAGGACCGTTGGGTGTAATGCGTCTAGAGGACTGTCCAGAGTCCGGTGGCTTAGCGCCACTTGAGTTTTCTCGACTCCCGTGCAGGGTGTGTGCGTGGCTGTGGACTGCGAGTCCTGTCTCTTCTCCGACTGAGGCCACCGTGCGACGGGGCCGGTACGTGGGGTGGTCCCTGTACGTCGTCGGATGCGGACGTTGTTTTCCGTTGACTTGAGAGTCTACTCCTTCAGTGACCCTCCACTAGTCGTAGCCTACCAGTACGCGGTACCGGTCGCACCAGGGAGTGGTGTACGGGCTTACCCTTAGAGGCGGTTTGTGGACCGGTTGCCGTCGGGCCCCACGTCTTGCAGCCAGTGTCCGGCTGAGGGGAAAATCGGTCAGAGGGCCAGACCAGGGACGCGCGGTCTGTGTGTGCACACGTGGTTGGGGACAGTTGACGCACGTCGACGGGCGTGACCCCAGCTAGTCACTTGTTTGTGGTTACTTGTACGGTGTTCGTGCCTTTGGTAGGCGCTACCACGTCAGGCAGTTCACCTGTGGCGCGGTGTAAGACGTCAGGGGACGCTACCGGCTGTGCTTCTAGTGGGCGGTACTCCTGTCGAGTTGAGAGTGACAGACTGTCAGTTTCCGTGACTTCGACCTTTGGATTTTCGGTCGTGTCGACCGTTGAGTTTCGGTTGTTTCGCCGTGGCGCAGGTGTCGGTTTTTGCGCCGTGAGACTGGTGCTAGTGGCTTTACCGAGGTTGCATCTTGTTGTGCGGTACCCGCGATCGGATGGTCGGGGTTGCACCTTGGACAGTGTGTCCAGGTCGGCTGTGTCCGGGGGACAGGCCTCTACGGCCTGGTTGCCGTGGATTTTTACTTCGGTAAGCGGTGCTAGTGTAGTTCGGTAGCCTCGACCGCGAGGTCGGGGGGTGTTTCTGGTACAGTAGGAGTAGTTGTAGTGTCGGGTTTCGACCGGCCACCGGGTTTACTGTTCCTACTGTTGCGGTTGCTCTTGTAGCATTCCTTTCCGCGACCGCGGTTGTTTCCGGTTGGGGTTCCGCGGGATCCCTGCTGAGTCTCTGTTTTGGAGACTCATTCCCTGCTTTTCAGGTGTGGCGGTTCTTTCTCGAGGTTCGAGGGTGCGGAGCGGAGGTTCTCAGTTGTCAGCTTGCCGGGCCGAGTGTTCACCTGGCATGTGGTATGCTTTACTGCTTTAGACTGTACTTTCTGTTGGACTGGACTCTGTTGTAGCTGTAGTTGTTCTTTCTTTCAGATTGTTGTTGTTGGTTGTCATGCTTTATTTCCTATTTCTTTGTGCCTCCACACTCCTTTTAGCCCTTCCGAGCCCTCCCGGCTCGTGGGCGGCGGTGCGAGTCTCGGGTTATCGGGCCTTCCCGGTAATTGGATTCTCGGGTCGTTACATTCTAGCTCCTCTGCGTCAGGCGGGGAAGATCCAGAGGGTTCTCCTCCGGCGGGGTCACCAACTCCGGATGCCTCGGGAGGGCTCGCGACCGGGGCAGTTCTCGCACAGGCGAGGTCAGTGCCTGGGTCGGCCGTCACCGAGGGTGCCGGGGGCGACTCACTTACTCCCGCCGTTCCCGAGCTTCAAAGTGGGCCCGAGACCTGATGTATTTTGCCTTGTTTTGCTTTTTTCTCTGTTTGTCTCTTGTCCTTTTCTGAAAAAAAAGGAAAGATTTTCTTTTTATAAGGCAATAAATGACTTACTTGCCTCTTGCGTTCCTTGCCGTGATTTGGTTAGCGTATATGAAGTAGTTGGAAAGTGCCGATACGTCCTGCGTGGTTTTCGCATGCTGATTGGGCAGGCTCTGACGGGGGCGTCTTTCCATTTTTCTGATGCTTTGAATGCCAGGCTGCTTCGTATATCCCGCCAAGGTGAAAAACGAGGAGTTGGAGGTGACCGTTCGGGGGAGAATTCCTTTGGCGTGTTTTCGAGAGGGGAGTCATTTAAGGCAAGTAGCCTCCCTTGGCCTATAAGAAGGACCGACGGGCTCCCCTTCCTCTTCACCGCTTGGGACTTTCTCTAACAGTCTTTCCTAATCCCTTCCTCGCGTTGCGCGGTGCCATTGCATTCGGGGCATGGAGGATCCTTCGGAAGATGACGCTGCCGATGATGGGGAGCGGGGGGTTCTTGCTGCTTCGGACTGTCGAGCAGGTCCGACGGTCGCCGCGCGGATCTGGGGAGGACTTCGACGTGCGGGGGCACGCCGTTCCTCCTCCCTCAGTTCTAGCGAGGCTTCTGGGTGGGCGCCGGGATGGAGGACGGATGGGGGATCCGTGATGCCTTCCCCTGCCTCCCCATCCAGCTCTGCTGGATTTCTTTGCAGCCTCTTTTTCCCTCTTCTGCTCTTCATTTCTTTCACTCTTCGGAGGCTGCTTGCTCTCTGTTCCCTTCCAAGGGGTTGATAGGTTGGAAGAGAGGAGGCCTTCACAGGCGTTCTTTCTCCTTGGCTTCTACCAACTTGGAAGGTAGCCTTCCTCATCGTGGAAGGTAGTCTTCGTCAACGCAATCCCTCTGTCACCTTTGTCATGGGCCACACGGGCTAACTGGATTGACCTCCTTTTATCCGAGCCAGTTTCTACACGAGGCAGAGTCAGTGGCTGGACGCGAGGGGATCAAGACCGAGTCGGCCGAGCGATGGCCTCTTACAGTGGTGCTAGATGGATTTTTTACTTTTTTGTCGTGCAGTGTAATGGGTTTTGCCTATCTGATGTACCAACAATTATTTGAATGAATAGAGGAGAATTTTATTTCATCCAACTTGTTTGCACAATTTCAAAAGTAGAATTTGCGTAGTGTGACTGCGTTCCATGTCCGAGGGATGGGTTCCCCTTCCATTGTAGGTAGCCTGTACGCACCTTTCCCGAGCGTCTCGACCACTCGGTAGGGGCCTTCCCAGTTAGGGGATAGCTTGTCCACCGCCTCTAATGGTCGAGAGGCTTCGGCTTTTCTGAGGACGAAGTCTCCCGATTGGAAGTGTCTATTTCGGACTTTGGCGTTGTAGTATCGAGTGAGGCGGCGCTGGTACTCCGTGGCTCGGATGCTGGCGATCACTCGGAGTTCATCTGCTAGGTCGAGGTTCTCGAGTAGTTTTTGCTCGTTTGCCTCGGGCGAGTAGCGGATGACTCGGAGAGACGGGTTGGCAACCTCTAACGGAATGACGGCCTCAGTGCCATACACCAGCTGGAAGGGACTTTCACCGGTTGCCGTTCTGGGAGTCGTTCGGTGTGACCAAAGTACGCTGGGCAGTTCCTCGAGCCAGCTACCCTTGGCCTTGCCGAGTCTAGTCTTTATGCCTTTTAAGATAGTCTTATTGGCATTTTCGACCAGCCCGTTGGCCTGAGGGTGGGCGACCGAAGTGAAGTGGTTGCGAATGTTTAGGTCGGCGCATCTTTCTTGGAAATAGCGAGAATCGAATTGCCGACTGTTGTCGCTCACTATCACCCGGGGAATGCCGAAGCGACAAATGATCGACTTCCATACGAAACTCCAGACGACTGTCTCGGTGATCCTCGCCGTGGCTTCGGCCTCGATCCATTTGGTAAAGTAGTCGATGGCGACAATGATGAACTTCTTCTGGGACTGAGCCGTAGGGAATGGCCCGAGAATGTCGATCCCCCACCTAGTGAAGGGGTAGGGCTCAGTAAGGGTGATGAGCTCCGTAGCCGGCTGATGGACCAAGTGGTCGAATCGCTAGCATCGGTCGCACTGTTGTACGTGAGCCGTGCAGTCGCGCTGCAAGGTTGGCCACCAGTACCCCTGCCGTAGCAGGATCCTGGCTAGAGGCCTTCCTCTGAATGCGCTCCGCACAGGCCTTCATGAATCTCTCGGATGGCTCGGTTGGCCTCGTCGGGGCCGAGACACTTCAGGAGGGGACCAGAGAAGGACCTCCGATAAAGAGTGTCGTCGAGGATGACGAAGCGCCGGGCTTGATACTTCATTCGGCGTGCCTCCCGAGGGTTGGAGGGCTCTCGGGAGTCCTGGAGCAAGGATAGGTAGGGGGAGCGCCAGTCGCTTGGAAGGGCCAAGTCAACGGCCAGGAGCTCCGAGTCAATGCTCGGACGCTCTAGCTCTTCAAGGAGGACTGATCGGGTACCTTCAGGGTCGAGAGAGGAGGCAAATCGAGAGAGGGCGTCCGCTCGGGAGTTTTCCTCCCGAGCTATTCGGACTACCTCGAATCCCTCGAACTGTTGGGTCAGGTCTCTGACCAGCTGGAGGTATTTGATCATTGGGGCCTCTCGAGCTTCGTATTCACCGTTGACTTGGCTAGCGACCAGCTGGGAGTCAGTGTGGATTTTGACTCGCCCAGCCCCCAACCGTCGAGCCATGCGAGCTCCCGAGATAAGGGTCTCATACTCGGAAGCGTTGTTGGACGCCTGAAAGTTGAATTTCAAGGCGTACTGTAGTTCTACTCCTTCGGGGGACCTCAGGAGGATCCCTGCGCCGCTACCGACCGAGTTTGAAGATCCGTCGACGAACAGTTCCCAGGTTGGCCTGGGCGCGGACGGGGATCTCTCCTCAGTCGGGATGGTTCTTTCGGCGATGAAGTCGGCGAGCGCTTGGCCTTTCATAGCTGAGCGCGGGCGGTACGAGATATCGTAGGCCCCAAGCATGATTGCCCATTTGACGAGTCGCCCCGAGGCTTCGGGGTGGGCCAGAATCTTCTTTAATGGTTCGCCGGTCAGCACGGTGACGGGGTGCCCCTGACGGATGAGGCGCTCCATCTCGTCTTGAAGCTGGTGGCAGTCACCGGTGTGGTGCCCGTGATCGCTGTGGAACAAGCAATGCCTGTCGTGATTACGGTTCTTCGACCTCATCGACTCGGGCTGGTGGAGGAGTCCCGAGTCTTTGATGTCTTCATAGATCTCGTAGACCGGTGCGGCTAACGGGTGTAGATCCTAATAAATCCTCTTAAGGAAAAATTAAGTATATGAATAAATAAGCATGAAATAGCGCGAGGTGCTAAGGGGAATTTGTGATCGCCAGAGACGCGAACGCCTCAAAAGTATAAGAATAATAAATAGGGAGGGATCGCGATATAAATACCTTAAAAGCGCGGGTGATTGTGAATGCTCCTTTCTCTTCTAATCGGCCGGCCGATGAAGAGAGTTCTTCAATTATTATTACCCTTGCAAAAAAGACACAAACACCAATAAAAGATAGGAATTAGAACATGGTGAGTGTAGCATCAAATCCTAAATAAAAATATGAGTATGATAACATGGTGAAGAACACACCTTAAGGGTATTAGCCCTTAAACCCCTATGCAAAGAGGGTGGGAAAAATATGATGAATGATGTGCAAAATAAAATAAGGGAAAGAGTGCAAGAGTTGCACTATGGGGGAGATACTCAATGTGGTTGAGTTAAAAATATATAAACATGAACATGGACATGCATGTTTAACGATGATAGCAAAAGAAGAATAAAAATAAAACAGAAAGAGCCTGTTGCTTGGCTTTGATGCTCGATGGGGAGAAGGTCTTCCAAAAGGGTGAAGAGATGGCACGGAGGAACCTCTCCTTCAGCCACAGCAACCTGCGTAAGAAAGAAAAGAAGAAAAACACAGAAGAAGAAAAGATAGAAGAAGAAGAAAAACAGAAGAACGACGAGGGGAGAAGAAGAAATCTGGAATCCAACCGATTAACAGAGCTCAGAAGCTCTATTAATAAGGTAGAAAAGGAGATAAGAAGGAAAGAGTCCAAAGGAGGAAGAGATAAGAAGGGGCAAGAGCCCAAATAGGGGAGGATTAGGCTGGGCAAGAGCCCAAACGAAGCAGGAGTCTCTCTGGGAAAGGCTGCGTTCGTTCGGAGCACAAAAGTGAAACACGACCTGGATCAGGGCGTCAATTGTTGAATTGACGACCTGCCCAGAGGGCGTTTCTTAAAAACACGCCCTGCACAAGGGCGTTAATTCAAAACCAATTTTTAGAAATAAAAAACTCCCCATATTTGAAAAATATAAAACACGCCTCAATCAAAGCCACTTTTAAAAACACGCCCCTGGGAAGGGCGTTAATTTCAAGTTTTCAAAACGGGGGAAGCCGGTCAAACCAAAAGAATTGACGCCCTCATTTGTGGGCGTCCTTTCTCAAAGAAACGCCCCAGATCAGGTCGTATATTTCAAAAACACGCCCTTGCCCAGGTCGTTAATTTCAAAATTGATATAAATGCCCAGAAAATCCAGAAAAATAGGAAAAAGGAGGAAATGAGGGAAAAATAGGAGAAATTCAAGAAAAGTGGGAAAAACCACTCAAACAAGCAAATTTGAGGGTCAAATGGGGCATTGCACGGTAATATGAAATATACTCAAAATAATGTCAATTTTGGCGTGTCTACAGCTGCCCCGCCTTGACGTCTGCTTTGCAAGGGAGCGTAGCAAACTGAAAAGTAGATGCCAAGGTGTGATGAGACACACAATCAACATCACTTGATGAGAATCAAATCAAAAGCACGAGATGAAGCAAATCTCGGGAAATTCAATGAAATCAACAATGTTTGGATAAAAGGGGAGTTGTGCACGCGGTGCACGAAGGAGATAAAATAAATGATCAACTTCTAGCGCGGTGGAAGTACCCCAGGTCACAAACCTGTAAGTTTCACCATTGGGGAGCGGTTACCAGCCAGTGGACGTGCTGCAGCCAAGGTGGATCAAAGGAAAGGATTGAAATAAGATGATAAAAATCCAAACAAGGAGCTTTCGAGAAAATCACCCAAAACAGTAACAAAACGAACTGAAGATTCAATCCGGCATGGAATATCTCATATCTGGAAAGATTAAGATCAACTTCAACCCTCAAAGTCAGCTCATCAGAATGATTTTTCAACAATTGTTTCAAATTCCTACATGAATGCATGCTGGGTTTAAAAGGAAAAATTAAATCAAATGAAAATATAAGATAATCAAGGATAATATTGCTAAGCTGCCAAGACTGGGTCAAGAAACCGATTTCACGAGCTGATACTAAGCTGAAGCCCGTTTATCCACGCACCAACTCATAAAAAGGAACCATCGTCCCCAGTCTCGGACGGCTCAACGGCATATCCGTATGACTGAGATGCCTCTGGAATCGTCATCGTTTTTGATGAAGGGGAACTCAAATTCCAGATTTACCAAAGCCACAAGGTCCTTGATATAATCTATTAGCATAATAACATGTAGTAAAATGCATACAGGAGATGGTGGTGCAATGAGCATGAGAACTGAGAACTGAGCTGCAAGCACCGTGGGGCTTGGATGATGATGCCCAGTCGGTGGGACCAAGAGCTTCTTATCATGCGCTCAAAAATTCATCAGCCAAGATATAAAAGATAACAAGCAATGAATAAGGCATTTAAGCGTAGCAAGCATAGCATGAATCAAAGCATCAATAGCATGTCACAACATAGTAACCATTATGAGTTGAATCATGATATTGTAAAGCATCATTGTTTGTTATTTTGTCATGAGGATGCCAACTTGGCTAATCAAGATTTGGAGTTGAATGATCAAGATCTGATAATGCCCATCGGCAGAATTGATCAAGAGAAATTAGTAGGAGTTGATTGAAAGATCTGGAGATGAATAATCAGAATGATAATCAGGAGATATAACCAAAATGATATAAGGAGGTGATAACCAAAAATGCCCAGGGTGGCATGTCATGAGAATATCGGGAGGAATCAATAGATTGATAGCAATTGGTGGAGATATGACTCATCCCGTGCTCTTGGTCCTTGCAAAGCTGTTCCTACAAAACACCATCAGAAAATACAATGCAATTTTTATGGAGTTTTTTTTTGAAATATGCAAATTTTTATGAATTTTGAAAAAGATATTCAAATTTTTATGAATTTTGATCAATATGCAAATTTTTGTGAAAGATATTCAATTTTTTTGTGAATTTTTGGTAGAAATATTTGATTTTTTGTTTGATTTTTGTAATATTCAATTTTTTTTAATTTTGGTTTAGACATAGCTAATGCAGCATCCAAGGGTGTTTCAAACCACTGACTAGGGGTCCTCGTTCCTTCCCCTTTTGCTTAAAACTGTCCAAAGCCGGGCGTGCATTGAAAGTGGCGTCCTATAACCGACTGCCTATGGTCAACGGTGCCCCTACCAAGGCCATACCCGAGAAACATTCGGTCTTGGAGGGAGAAGAGAAGAATAATTGGAGATAAGCTTTATGCAGGATGGGAGATATCAAGACTTGAATTCCTTCCAAGGTGTTTCCCCTCAAAGAGGTAGTCTGTTGCGCCGGGACTTTGTGCCTTTGATTTTTAGACCCTTGACATGCATACGACCATGGTTTTCGCTGCGGGGACTTTGCCACTCTTGTCATGCCATAATTCACAGTCTTGCTTTTATCGAAATTCTGACTTGATTTTCATAATAGCCATTTTGGCGAGATGTATATCATGAAATTCATATTTAGTTTGGGTCAAGACTGCCCCTATTTGAGACTCCTCTCGTATTGGGGATTACCGAGGTTGGTCATCTCATCCGTCAACCTCTTGCCCCTGCACGTGGCCGAGTAAAGAAGAGAAAAAGATTTTCAGGGATACTCATGGCATGGCCAAGGTAGCAACGGTGTTTAACCAAAGGAGCCGGCTAAGGATGCCGTGAAGTGTGTGGAATGCCCAGCTGAGGGTTGATCTTAACAAGCAGGGAGAGAATGTTGAATTCCCAGCGCGAGGTTCTTATTAACCAAGGTGCTGCATAAGCAAGCCTAAAGACTCTTTTTAACAATGATTTAATTTAACAAAAGCCTAAGATAAAGATCTAAAACACCACTCTTAATCTTGTTAGGAAGCACTTTATTTTGAAAATCATGCGTGAAGTAATGAGGTAATGATATCATATAAATGCATACTTACGTCAATATATTACCTTGCAACCTTTATTAAAGCAGCTGCCGCGAGAGGTTGATCATCGTGGGATAGTCCTCTTAGGCAGATAAAGGATTGGAAGCAAAGGATTGAAAGTGGCTTAACAAGAAGGAGTGGTGCCAAGACCAGACTCAGACGAATAAGGAAAAAAAGGAAAAGAGGCGAGGGCTAGAACTCCCTTGCTAAGGCGTGGAGACCCTGATCACATGGAACAGTCTACAGAAGGAGAGGAGAATTAGAAGGAGGAATGAGGACTAAAGTCTCAAAAGCAATGGGAGAATGGGCAGATGCCCAAGGCAGTGGATGTGGAAGAAGTTGGGTCGGACCCAGAATCAGGAGGAATTAGAAGAAGAAATTGGTAGATAGAAAGAGGCGGATCCGGAGGGTCCGGAGGCAGAGGAGAATCATGAGAGGAAAAATCCGAAGGCTCCGGAGAGATGACAAAAGAAGGGACGCGATGCCCTGAGACGAAATAGGGAAAAAGATGATGAAAAAGGAAGAAAAAAATGAATGATGTGATGTTCAGGAAGATTAGAAAGATGAATCGGAAGAAAGATGGAGGGTCCGGAGGTTCCGGAGGAAGCAAATGCCGAGGGACGCGATGCCCAGGGAGGAGAGAAAAATCCGGAGGTTCCGGAGGAATGAAATCAGGAAAGAGAAGGTGGAAAGGGGCGTCGTGCCCGAGGGGAAAGTCCGGAGGTTCCGGAGGAAGAAAATGCCGAGGGACGCGATGCCCTGGGAAGAAGGGAGAGAAATCTGGGAGATGAAAAGGTTGGAAAGGGGCGCGATGCCCGAGTAATGAAGATGAATATGAATAAGATGGGAAATGCGGAGGATCCGGCGGTGCCGGAAGACGGGGAAGATACGGGTTCGGAAACCCGGGAAAGAAGAAGTGCAATTGCATGCAATATGATGGATGCGATGAATGCAGCGAATGCAGTGAATAGAATGAATGCATGAAGGAAGATGAAAAATAAGAAGAATACGAAGGGTGAGAGGGTGAGGTCCTCCTCTTTCCCCTGGAAGTGGCCCATGAAGAAAACGCGATCGACAAGAATATGGATGGGGTGGATAAAGGAGTGGAAGGCCCCTTAGTGCCAAAATAACTGCCCCTCCACGGCAGTGAGAGAGTATAGCCAACTGGCTTAATGGACAAAGCATAAGCCCATGATGAAGCTTCAATGGTAAATAACAATTCCCTTGGAAGGTGAAAAGTAATAGCGGGAGGGAGTTGGAAAGTTAGGCTTGGAAGCATCATGTTGCCGAGGAGTTCAAGATTTGGAAATTGGAACAAAGAGTGCCCTGCCCGGCCCTTACGCAGCATCAATGCTTGGCGTGGTGGTGACTTGGCCTCTTCAATCATGCTTGGCACAATGATCCGGATTGGCATCCGGCAAATAAATTCTTGGGTCTTGAACATCACGGCCATGGCCAAATCTGTCCTGCCCGGCTCTTGATCATCTTCGGCACATATACTTGAAGAAGCACCCACATTCCGAGTAGTAGAAGGAGGTGAAGCGGAGGCGGAAGGCTTTGTGAGTGGTGGAGGTATAATGGAAAGTGTTGGCGTAAGTGGAGGCGGAGGTTCAAACACATCGACTTTCTCCCTTTGCTTGCAAGCGGTCGGGGTTAGCTCGAGTGCAAAAAGTGGTGGATCCTGCTCAGGATTAACCATAGGTAAGGGTGAAGGGTTAAATGGTGGGGTAGATAAAGTGGGTTTTAGGGATGGTGGTAATGGGATAACGGGAGGTTGAATTGGGGACAGTTCAATGGTAGGCTCGGTGGAGGCCGATGGTGTGGAGGTTGATGGCTTAATAGGTGGAGATTTAATTAGTGGAGGGTTAATGGGTGAAGGTTTGGTGCGTAGGAAATGCCGGACGGGGCGAGCGGTGTTAGGAGTGGGAGTGGGAATGGGAAGAGACTCAATAGGCACCGGCGCGGGCGATTGGAATATCGACCCATCGTCGTAACACCAACTAGTCTCATAAATAGGGGTTGAATTAGGAGTGGTTTCCTCCTGAGCAGGGGGTTCATCGAATGAAAATAGGGAAAGCGGAAAGTTAAGGAAACTCGGAAGGGGTGCCTGCGTAGCTTCATCATATACTGCCTTGGATTCTTCAAACGCCGGCTCTTGTTCACTTGAAATGCCGACACCATAATCATCCCTCCTGTCTTTCCATTCTCTCTCCATCTTTGTAATCTCGTCCAAAGCGGCATGGAGAGGATTGACTGGAGTAGGAGGAGCCGTGACCCTCTTTATTTGTTCCTCCATCAAAGTAATATTATCAAGTAGAGATTGTTGGAGGGGTGTGACTTGAACAACCGAGGGCTGACAGGGCCTTGAAGGAGGAGGGGCCGCATAAAAAGGCCGTGGAGGGGAGTTGACGGGATGACCCGTAAAAGAACCCGGACGGGCCGGATTGCAAGGAGTAAATGGGCCTCGGGGCCGTGATGGAGGAGGAATAGAAGGAGGCGGGTGATGGGCCACCCGAGGAGGAGTGTGAATAGAAGGAGATGGGTAATGGGCTACCCGATTAGGATTGTGAATAGACAAGGGAGGTGGGTGATGGGCCACCCGTGTAGGATTGGAAGGAGGATGAGATGAATGAGATGCACCCTCAACGGCGGCCTTAAGGGCTTGGATCTGTTGAGGGGTGAGATGATCTAATGCGTGCAAGATTCGGGAGACCTTCTCATCGTTGGGAGGGGACGGCCCTGAGGGAATAGTGGCCCGGAATTGAGTAGGGGGACCATGAGAATGGACATTGCCCATGGGCTGGGCATGACCATAAGAATGAGGACGTGGTCCCTTGAGAGTATGGTGAGAATTTTGACGAACATGTTGAAATTGAGGGGAATAAGATGTGCTAGGTTGATCACCCTCATGAACATTAATTGAATTGAACATGTTATTTTTCCTATCATGGTAAGCCATCATGCAATCAAAATAATGTGCAAACAATTGGCAAAGAAACACACCCAAGTTGAGATGGTTACCTTGATTTTTATGTTCGAACCTTGGTGAATTAATGAATTTATGCAAATTGATATGATTCACACAAGGGGAGGAGCCTAGTTTCAATATGATTTAACTCCAATGCCAACTAGGAACACTCTCTCACCACGTTTAGGCCAACTAATTCGGGACTTCAAAGGGTACAACCTGCCCGGCGTCCGTGAGGGAATCCACGGGTGCGGGGACTTATGGAGGCTTGGAAAAGAGATTTCCGGTCCAAAGAGACGGAATGCTCAATGGAGGGTCGTCCCGATTCCAAGAGGGTGTGTGGAATCCTAGTGAGGAGAGAGGAGGTCTCCCAAACCAATGCAAAGAAATGAATGAATGCAATGCAAGGAGATATAAACAAATCCACCAATAGAGCCAAATAAATGGTATAATCAATATAAAATCAATGCACAGATAAGCACGGGCTCTGTGAAAACTAAGGAAATACACGACCTGGGTAAGGTCGCTATCAGAAAAGAGACGCCCTGGGGCAGGGCGTGAATCACTGTGGCGGGCCCACAGGCAGAGAAAAAACGCGCCCTGATATGGGGCGCTACAAATCAAAGAAACGCCTCCTGGTGAGGGCGTCAAAACTCAGGGGATGCACAGCCAAATCAAGACACGCCCCTGGGTGAGGCGCTATGCAATAAAAAGGCGCCCTCTGGTAGGGCGTTAATTCACAAAGCACCAGGGACACAAGGACGGGCTGGAAAACGCCCTGCCAGAAGGCGCTAAACAAGAAGAAAACGCCCTTTGGTAAGGGCGTGAAATTAAAAAGCGCCTCCGACAGAGGCGTTAATTCCCAGAAACACCCCACTGCCAGAAATATTAACAGGAACACTCACAACCCCAAGGCAATCAATATAAATAATAACATGATCATCAATTTTTTATTTTTAAAAGGATAAGTGGAATCTCTTAAAAAAAGAATCTAATCAAACTAGCCAAACACTAGTGGGGAATTGCAAAGCACAATAGAGGGTGCCCGAGGGGCACAAAGGAAAGGGTACCGTGGGTACCAAAGGGAAAGGGCACGCGAGGGTGCCAAAGGGGAAAGGGGTAATCAAAAAAGAGAACAATAGGTGTCCCACCGTGATTGCCAATTTGTAGATCCTAATAAATCCTCTTAAGGAAAAATTAAGTATATGAATAAATAAGCATGAAATAGCGCGAGGTGCTAAGGGGAATTTGTGATCGCCAGAGACGCGAACGCCTCAAAAGTATAAGAATAATAAATAGGGAGGGATCGCGATATAAATACCTTAAAAGCGCGGGTGATTGTAAATGCTCCTTTCTCTTCTAATCGGCCGGCCGATGAAGAGAGTTCTTCAATTATTATTACCCTTGCAAAAAAGACACAAACACCAATAAAAGATAAGAATTAGAACATGGTGAGTGTAGCATCAAATCCTAAATAAAAATATGAGCATGATAACATGGTGAAGAACACACCTTAAGGGTATTAGCCCTTAAACCCCTATGCAAAGAGGGTGGAAAAAATATGATGAATGATGTGCAAAATAAAATAAGGGAAAGAGTGCAAGAGTTGCACTATGGGGGAGATACTCAATGTGGTTGAGTTAAAAATATATAAACATGAACATGGACATGCATGTTTAACGATGATAGCAAAAGAAGAATAAAAATAAAACAGAAAGAGCCTGTTGCTTGGCTTTGATGCTCGATGGGGAGAAGGTCTTCCAAAAGGGTGAAGAGATGGCACGGAGGAACCTCTCCTTCAGCCACAACAACATGCGTAAGAAAGAAAAGAAGAAAAACACAGAAGAAGAAAAGATAGAAGAAGAAGAAAAACAGAAGAACGACGAGGGGAGAAGAAGAAATCCGGAATCCAACCGATTAACAGAGCTCAGAAGCTCTATTAATAAGGTAGAAAAGGAGATAAGAAGGAAAGAGTCCAAAGGAGGAAGAGATAAGAAGGGGCAAGAGCCCAAATAGGGGAGGATTAGGCTGGGCAAGAGCCCAAACGAAGCAGGAGTCTCTCTGGAAAAAGGTTGCGTTCGTTCGGAGCACAAAAGTGAAACACGACCTGGATCAGGGCGTCAATTGTTGAATTGACGACCTGCCCAGAGGGCGTTTCTTAAAAACACGCCCTGCACAAGGGCGTTAATTCAAAACCAATTTTTAGAAATAAAAAACTCCCCATATTTGAAAAATATAAAACACGCCTCAATCAAAGCCACTTTTAAAAACACGCCCCTGGGAAGGGCGTTAATTTCAAGTTTTCAAAACGGGGGAAGCCGGTCAAACCAAAAGAATTGACGCCCTCATTTGTGGGCGTCCTTTCTCAAAGAAACGCCCCAGATCAGGTCGTATATTTCAAAAACACGCCCTTGCCCAGGTCGTTAATTTCAAAATTGAGATAAATGCCCAGAAAATCCAAAAAAATAGAAAAAAGGAGGAAATGAGGGAAAAATAGGAGAAATTCAAGAAAAGTGGGAAAAACCACTCAAACAAGCTAATTTGAGGGTCAAATAGGGCATTGCACGGTAATATGAAATATACTCAAAATAATGTCAATTTTGGCGTGTCTACAACGGGGTGTACTGCTCGTACTTTCGCTTGCTCTCCATCACAGTCTCGCTTCTTTCCCGAGCCAGGAGTTGGCTCGGAAGTCCGCTTCTTGTCCCCCTCCCGACCCGAGCCGGTTGCGTCTCGACAAGCGCTGAGTACTTCTTCGCACTCGGCGTGGCGCAGTGCCAGAGTCACTAGCTCGGCAAGGGTTGAGGGAGGGTGGAGGACAAGCTCGCGGCGGAGATTCTTGTCCCTAGTGCCCCCAGTCAGTGCGGTTGTGGCTGAGGCTACGTCCAGGCGGGGGATTCTCAGGGCTTCCGATTTAAATCGGTGAATATAAGCCCGGAGTCTTTCCCCTTGCGCCTGCTTAAGGGCCAGGAGCCCCGCTACTGACCTTGGGGGGGCACTTACGGCGAAACTCTCTTTGAAGACTCGCCCAAATTGCTTGAAATCTCGGATGGACCCGGGGGCGAGGGCCCGGAACCATACTTGAGCGCCTTGGACCAGAGTGGTCACGAAGGCTCGGCACTTGATGGCGTCGGACACTCCGTGCAGAGTCATCAGAGCGTCGAAGCTGTCGTAATGGAGGTTCTGGGAGATACCTTTGCCTTCAGAATGTACTCGGAGAACGGAGATTTCTCCTCGTCCTCCGGGAAAGAGGTCTTCTGCAGGGCGCGGAGGGCGCGCTCCTGCTCCGCAAAACGTCTCTCGAAATCCCGCAGCCGGAGGGATAGTTTCGGTTGCTGTCATGCCATGGGGCTGGGGGGAGCGTCTTGGCGATCCCCGGGGACGTCGGCTTCTGGGTTCGGGCGGCGCGCCCCCAGTTTTTCCCTTCTTGGCGTGGAGGAAGCCTCTTGCTCCAGAGGTGGAGCCTGCGAGGGTCGTCCAATCCGGTTGCGGATGAGTTGCTGGCCGCGGAGGGTGAAGCGACCCCCGGCGGTGTGCTGGGACGTGTTCCCACGGGGAGGGCTCCCTGACGGAGCGTAGGACCCTCCATCCCTAGCCGCCTGGGCCCTCATGAGTTCCACAAGGACATCCAGTTTCGCGTTGAGGGCCTTGAAGGCTTCGGCGCCACCGTTGGGGAGGGCCCTACCGCCGCAGGGGGGGGTGGGTCGTCGGCGGGGACGCTGGCGTTGGAGGGAGGGTTATGTGAGGCCCGAGAGGGGCCGTCCCCTGCCGCTACCATGGCCTTACCCCTTTCACCGGCGGACCTCCTCCCTGAGCTCCTTCGCACCATACTGGCTCTTTGTGCGTTTCCCACAGACGGCGTCAGATGAAGAGGCGAAATCTCGCGTTGTTCCTGAGTGGGCTGATAATCACCAGATTGTGAATTGCAAGACAGGGAAACAGATCAGAGGGCCCAGGGGTAGTCCCTGGGGTAAACCATCCGATGCTTAAGTCAGTAGAGCTATGGCGGGAGCAATAATGGGGAGGGGCTAGTTTATGCGCTAGATCCCTCTCCACCGAAGGGGTGAAGCGGTTCGTGCTCAGGAGTTTAGGGCGTATGGTTGCCCTTTTGGCTTCCCTTTCACCGGAGGGTGCCCCTGGTTTAAATAGTGCGCCGTCCCCAGGAGTCCTGCAAGCCGAGGGATTTCAGGTAGAGGTTACGTCCTCATCGTGGGCTTTTATTGCCTTATCGTGGGAGCGTTATCCTCGCGAGGAAGAAGAAGTCCCTTGCCTTCCTGAATTCCTGCCTGCTGCGGACTCTTAACGGCTGCAAAGATAAGTATTCGTCGGTCGTTCCGAGCTTAGAGGGGCCAACCTTATCCGGGCGGTAGGCTTAGCTCGGTAAAAGATGGGTCGGATAGGCCGGCTTATGCCTCCTTCTCCCGGGCGGAGGGATGGCTCGGGCGCGGACCTTCCAGTGACCTGACCGATGCTCGGGCCCTCCGAGCCTTGAGGCCGCCTAGGAGGGTTGTTTCCTCGAGCGCTGTAAATTGGGCTTTCTATCCTAAGTGAGCCTTGTGAGCTGTCACTTGGGTGAGCTTGGCCTCATTGGGCCCTGCCGGGCCTAGTTGGGCTGCTCCATTGGGCTGCAGAAATCTCCCTCTCCACTTTATTATCAAGATTTCAATTATTGAAATTTCTCCGGGTTTGAATTATCAAACGCGGCCTAAGTTGATCAGTAGGCTTGGCCCAAATTGCCAAAAGTCCAAACCCCCAATCTCCTCGACAGGCCCAGTAATTACGATTTATCATCCCGCCCAACTACCCCTCCCCGCCTTGAGCTTCTACCCGGGAGAGTGATGCTCCAGCAGCTCCAAACGAAGCCACCACGGCCCAAACTCCCCCCTCTTCGCCCCCCAACTCCCGCCCCTCCCCCGCCGCCGCCGCCGCCACCCCCCTCGGACGCCGTCGGTCGCGTCCTGTCCCTCCTGCGTCAATGCGCCACCGTCGCCGCCGTGAAGCAGGTCCATGCCCACATGCTCACCGCCTCCATCCGCAAAGACAACAGCCTTCTCTTCCGCCTGGTCGAGCTCGGCGACCGCGACTACGCGGACGCCCACTTCCGCCGCATCCACTCCCCCGACGGCTTCGCTTTCAACGTCATGATTCGGGGCTTCGCCACGGCCTGGGACGACCACCGCGCCGCCCTCGAGCTCCACCTCCTCATGCTGCGATCCGGGCTGCGGCCCGACAACTACACTTATCCTTTCGTCCTCGCCGCAGCCGCCAACCTCCGGTGGCGTCGCTACGGCGGTGCCGTCCACTCGTCGGTCTTCAAGTCGGGGTACCACTTGGAAAGCCACACGCAGCACTCGCTCATCAGCGCGTACGCGAAGTGCGGGGATATGGCATCTGCGCGGCGGGTGTTCGACGCGTTGTCCGAGAGGGACCCAGTCTCCTGGAACTCGATGATATCCGGGTACTCCAAGATGGGTTTTCCGGGAGAGGCCATGGAGATCTTCCGGAGGATGAGGCTGGCAGGGTTCGAGCCGGATGACATGACGCTCGTGAGCGTCGTGGCAGCGTGCGGGGATTTGGGCGATTTGAGCCTCGGGAGGTGGTTGGAGAAGCTGGCGACCGAGAAAGGGGCGGACTTCAATTCCTTTGTGGGATGCGCCTTCGTCAGCATGTATGGGAAATGCGGGGATTTGGATTCAGCAAGGAGGGTTTTCGACCAGATGACAAATAAGCACATTATAGCGTGGAATGCCATGATCTCAGGGCAAGTATACATCAATCAATCAAGTTTGGCCCTCTACATGTTGAGAGAACTATTACCCAGCTTTCCTCTGCTCTTTATCTGTTGCCCAAATGATCGATCATAATCTATGGAAAGCTAGCCAGGATTCCCATTTCATGTAATGCTTTTGAGCTAGCTAACGATTAACTTTTCATAAAACCAAACAGGTATTCTCAGAATGGCCTGTCAGATGAAGCAATTGCACTGTTCAAGTCGATGCAAGAATCAAGTGTTGAACCCAACGAAGTCACAATGGTAACCGTGCTCTCAGCATGTGCAGCAGTTGGAGGCCTCGACGTGGGCGAATGGATATATGCTTACGCATCGCGGAAGGGGCTTCTCAGTGACGTCTATGTCGGCACGGCCTTGATGGACATGCATGCCAAGTGCGGCAACTTGAGTCGCGCCGTCCAGATATTCGAAGCAATGCCTCGGAAGAATGAGGTCTCGTGGAACGCCATGATCTCTGCATTTGCTTTCAATGGGCACGGCCAGGAGGCTCTGTCGCTCTTTGCCCGCATGCGGGATGAGGAAGTGGTGCAACCTAATGACATCACCTTCGTCGGGGTTCTGTCTGCGTGTGTCCACGCTGGCTTGGTTGACGAAGGCCGCAGGTGGTTCAAATCCATGCAACCGGTTTTCGGCATAGTTCCACAGATTGAGCACTACTCTTGCATGGTGGATCTGCTGGCGCGGGCAGGATGCCTGGAAGAAGCATGGGAGTTCATTGAAACAATGCCAGAAAAGCCCGATGCAGTTGTGCTTGGAGCTCTGCTGGCTGCGTGCCGGACCTGCAAGAATGTGGAGATTGGGGAGAGGGTGATCCACCGGCTTCTGGAGTTGGAGCCTGCAAATTCAGGAAACTATGTGATCTCATCAAAACTATATGCGGGTTCCAAGAGATGGGAGGATTCGGCAAGAATCAGAGGATTGATGAGAGAGAGGGGTGTTACCAAAACACCTGGCTGTAGCTGGATCCAAGTTGGCAGTGAAGTTCATGAATTCCGTTCTGGTGATGCCCTGCATCTTAGGGCAGTGGAGATTTATCGGATGATTGATGTGTTGAAACATGAAATGAAGATAGAAGGGTACATCCCAGACACTAACTTGGTGTAGAAACGTTTCATTAATGTATTTAAGATTGTAGCCCTTTTTACTGTCGTCCCACAATATTTGTTAAATTCTTGACGTTGCGGGGAGATGAGAACCAAACCCTCTTCTTGTGATGCGAATTCCAACCAAGGCTCGTGTATTGTAACGGATCGATGCACCTTGTTCTCGTGTCCGATGATGATGGGTCACCCGAGCCATGATCCCGAGTTGTAGTCTCAGTCCAATCCGGTATTTATTATTTATATAATACTAATATTTAAAAATTGTAATAATAATGTAACGATATAACATTAATCATGGATCTTGTATTTTTCAAGAATAAAGAGCATGAAACTCTAATTGCAAGGTTTAATCATCTAAATAAATAATGACATGACATAAGAGATAATTAAAAATAAGAAATATATTGTAGCATTAAATTATTGACTTGCTTAACTTAAGTATCATATTTAGGTCAAAATCTAGGGTAAAAGGCTCTAAATTCTCATGAGATCTTAATTTTTTAAACAAAAATGACATCAAATCGTTTGAATTGTGCGATCCCTCGAGTTGACCCGATCCAGTCTGAGTAAAACCGACTCATGCCGGATCAATCATAGCTGAGCTGTGTCCGGAACAACAATCTGATAAATTAAGCTCGGTTCCAAGTGAAAATAAATCCATTATTAATAACTCGACTGTCTCCCGATAAGTTGTCCAAATCACATGTCAACTTTGATAAAATATTTTGCTCATGGACGAATGATCTTTTGAAAATTACACCTTTTAAATAAAAATATATTTTTTAAAAAAATATTTCCAAACACCTTGTTAAGTAAGTTCTTCAACACCTGCCATTCTCATCTCTGACCAACGAAAAAATGTCCTTACCATCCCCTTCTTCACAGTCTCCCCCTCCGATTCTTCTGTCATCGTTCGTCACCATATGTTCTTCCACGTTTCTACCCGTTCCACTTCTCTCCTCCCCCCCCCCCCCCCCCGCTTCCTTTCTCGCCCCAATGCTGCCGAGGCTAGAACAACATCCCCTTCTTCCTGCCCCACATCCATCTCCGGAATGCGCCGACCCATGATCGGAGGAGCTCCTTCCATCTTCCCCTGCTTCGTGGAGGAACCAATTCTCTTCATCCGTCCTCCCATTTCTCACAGGAGACTCCGCCTCCGTTTCCTCGTATCTTGATAAAAACTCCCATCTTTTCACCGTCTTGCTCCGTGTGGTCTCCCTTCTCCTCCACGGGCCTAGCTCTCGCTGATCCCATGGTTATGTAAAGTTGCCACCTTTCCATGTTCATATCCTCTTCGGGTGTCTTCTACGCCAAAAGGGGGAGGGGGAACAATTTGGGTCCGTCGAGAATCGAGGAGGCAGGAAGATGGTCTCAGCTCCGGCGGATGCCCCATTTGCCGGGCCCTCTTCGTCCTCTTCCCCTGTTGCGGAGCCATGCGCGGCGCCTTCCAGGTTCTCTAACCTCAGGGGCGTGCGGTGGCGCATGGCCCTGGGGATCTTGCCGTCCTCTCCTGATGCTTCGATCGAGGACATCAGACGCGTCGCTGCGGATTCCCGAAGGAGGTAGGGTAGGCGTCGGCGCCGTGCTATTCCTGTTTTGGAAAATGGAGACACATAGATTGATTCTAACTAGTTGTGGACAATTTGTGAAGACCCTATATCATTCTGCCTCCTCTGTTACTTGTTGATTCACCAGTCTCATGAGAATTCTGCAATGATCTTTTCGTTGATGATAGAGATTTCATATTTCATTAGTGGCCTTTCTATTGTTCTTTTTTGGGATTGTCTTCTCCTTTGGGTGGGATTGTCTTCTCCTTTGCGTGGGACTGTCTTCTCCTTTGGCCTTTCTATTGTTGTCAAAAACTTCTTCCCCTTCGTCTTTTAGAGACAGACACAAGTCAACACAATCTCGTAATTTTATGCTTGACGATTCATTTTCTCAATTAATAAAGTATAGAAGAGTTCCTGCAATGCAACTTTTAAATGGCCACCACTGAACAATCAGATTTTTCTGTCTGTCTCAGAAATTGCCTCATGAAGATGCATTCTTCTCGTGTAAGCAGCTTGTGTTAGCTAAGCAAGTGTACTCTGTTGCTGCACATAACTTGGTGGGAAGTAAACTTTCAGTTTCATACTTTTCAAAAGTAAACTTTGAGTTTCATGGTGTTTCCAAACATTAACATGTTTATCAGTTTATGCAAGTTATGCTACGCTATTTTACGTTTTACAACGAATGAAGTCTAAAAGCTAGGATCACACCTTGTATTTAACATACATTTTCTTTTGTAGATATGCTAGTTTAAGACGGCGCCTTTTAATAGATCCTCATATGTATAAGGATGGAGATAAATCTCCTGGTCTTGTCATGGACAACCCATTATCGCAAAGTCCAGGTATGTTCATCTATTCTTCAGTAGTTTTCTTGAAAGAGTTAGATTTTTTTTTAATATCCATTTCACATCATAAGCCTCCATATATTATATCCCATGCTCACTTTTGAGTTTTGGCACTGGCATGTGTTGATTAAGATGTTCCTGGCTTTCTCCCAGGAAAAGAAAATCCTAGTTTCCTCTTACCCAACCTCTTTGTATATTTCCTTGGATTTGTGCATTTGCTCACATGTAGTTTTTTATTTTTTTCAAATTCTTTTAGAACATCTGATGATGTGTTTGTTGAAAATATTTACTGTTTGTTTCCTGTGCTAACCATCATTTGTAATAAGACATGCCATCCTATACCCTCTTTTTGGCAATGCTCTACAATTTTAACTCTCTTGAGCTGAGCTGCTTATTTTTGATGATGTGGCCAATCTGGCGTGGACTCTCTCTAAGGTAACATTTTGAAATCTATGAGTTGCATTGGCTACACTTTGACCTGAGCTGCTTCTTTTGAAAATGCCACCCTTTCTGTGAAAGTTACATTTGGAAGTCTGCTGCTCCTGTGCCAAATTGGTGTGTTATACTAGTTTCAAGGTGGTTTTTTCAAGCACTGATGTGTTATCTCCACTGAAATTGCCTATGCAGACAGCATGTGGGGTCGTTTTTTCCAGAATGCTGAACTAGAAAAAATGGTTGACCAGGACTTGTCTCGGCTGTACCCTGAGCATGGGAGTTATTTCCAAACTGCAGCCTGTCAGGCCATGTTAAGAAGAATATTGTTATTATGGTGTCTTAGACATGATGACTATGGATATAGACAAGGCAAGTTGTAAAGCTGATGCCTTCTCTGATTTTCTCTCTCTCTTGTTTTTAAATCACATAATTTCCAAGACTAATAGGACTCAAGTGGGAACGAATAAGACAACAAAATAATGTTCATGCTATGGAGTTTGAACCACAACTCCATATCACCTGTCTCTTATATTTTTAATGGAAGGGTCAACCTTGTTGAGCTCAAATGCTCATATTACTACCTTATGCAAATCAAGTTATGTAGGTAATTTGTGCACCGCATGAAAAACTAGAGTTGTGACTTCTAGAATGGGCACTTCTTTTCTACGTTATTCAATAGCAGTATAATTTTACAGGAATGCACGAGTTGGTGGCTCCTTTACTATATGCCCTTCACATGGACGTGCAATACCTTTCTCAAGTTAGAAAGCTCCATGTAGACCAGTTCAATGATGAATTTGATGGGGATGCTTTTCCAGAATGTGCCGTGGTGTCTAATTATAGAACCACAAGCTGGGCAAGCTGGGACAAAGAAGTTGAAGAAGAGACCTTTGAGGGAGATGTGGATAGGGTCAGCAGCTTGGATGAGCTTCATCCTGAAACAAGGGTCATAATCTTGTTAAGTGATGCCTATGGTGCAGAAGGGGAACTCGGGATGGTTCTCTCGGAGAGATTTATGGAACACGATGCTTACTGCATGTTTGACGCACTAATGAATGGGAACCAAGGTGTCATTGCTATAGCAGACTTTTTCTCTCCTTCTCCTGAGTCTGGATCAAGAACAGGCTTAACTCCAATTATTGAAGCATCTTCTGCCTTGTATCATTTGCTTTCTATTGTGGATTCATCTCTTCACAGTCACCTTGTTGAACTTGAGATAGAACCTCAATACTTTGCTCTTCGATGGTTACGTGTTTTGTTTGGCCGTGAATTTTTGCTTCAGGAACTTTTGGTCCTATGGGATGAAATATTCTCCTACCCCAATAGCATGTCTCTTTTGGGCATAAGAAATGAAGCACAGTTCAATTTCAGGGTCTTATGTTCTCCTCGTGGGGCATTTATCTCCTCAGTGGCAGTCTCCATGATTCTTCATCTAAGGTCTTCTTTGCTTGCGACCGAAAATGCAACTACCTGCCTCCAAAGGTTACTGAACTTTCCATGGAATATAAGCATGAAGACATTGATTGACAAAGCAAAATCTCTGCAGGCTCTTGCAGTGGATGCAAATATCTTAACTCACATGGGAACTGTTTCTCACAGGAATAAGTCAAGACACATCAGAAGTTGTAGCCTCTCTTCTGCCTCAGTTTCTCCAGAGCCTCCTCTCTACTCATTGCGAGAGAGTAGTTACTGGGAAGAGAAATGGAGAGTATTGTACGGGACAGAAGAAGTTCAGAAGGAAAGACAGACTGAGCCAATTACGAAAAGAATTTTGAAGAAAACATTCAATAGGAGGAGATTTAGCCTATCTAGGACAGAATCAGATTCCTCTGCTTCAAAAAACATGGGTGCAAAGGAGGATAATAATCACACAACTTTTAGACGTAGGCTGTTTGATGATTTATCTCGGGACGATGATTCTGGGATTGGCAACATTAAGTTCGGGTGTGGAGGGATCTCTGATCTGCCTGGCACAAGGGATTCTGTCTCTGTGGAAACAGTCGTGGAGCAGGATTTCTCAGGGGCCTCGCCTGTGCAGACTACTCTGGAAAAGAACCTTGATTGCTTGGGGGAAGAAAGATGCTTCAGTGAGGAGAGTTTCTCGGTGTTTGCTACGGCATCCATTCCTCCAAGTAGGACCTCTGACCAGGAAAATGACTCAGAGAAGAGCAGCGTCACTTCGAATTCATGTAATGGTGATAACGTCTATGAGGACTATACTGCTGAGGATTCTTTCTGTAACAGTTCTAATAATGTTGTACTTGGAGACTGTGATAACAATTCGGTTGCCATCCTTAATCAAGGGCCCAATACAGATGTGAAAGAGAAACAACAATCACCTGTTACAAAGGAGAAGAAGTTGTTATTTGGTAAATTTCAGTGGTTTTGGAAATTTAGTAGAGGTGTCAGCGAAGGGAACATGGAGAAAGGAAATGTTGAGACACGTATATCGACACTGACAGGAAACATACAGAAGGATATATCAGAAGCATCTTCCATCAGTTGTGGATCTACCAGTGAACCCGAAGTGGGAGACAGGAAACCGATCAACACCTTGAGGGATTTAGGGCAGTCAATGCGAGAAAACATTCAAGTAAGTTAGTCAATACCTGCAATCTTTTTGCAGTACCTTGTCGAGTAAGTTGTGCAACTATTTGGATAGATCCATTCGCATATAGGTAGGAAAATCAAAACAGGCACTTTATGAGTTTGAGTAACTTATATAATGCTGGACAGTAGTAAAACCAGTTGCTCCTTTTCTTTTTTGAAAATTTCTAACGTTTCTAGGAATGTTGTCCTTCTTTGTTGGTCAGTGTCACGATCGTTGTCTAAAGAAAGGCCTTTTTTTCGAAAAGAGTACCATTTCTTTGTGAAAGTGACTTCATTACAGATGTTGTTAAGTTGCTTGTAAACGTATGGATCTCCGAGAGAGAGAGAGAGAGAGAGAGAGAGAGGAGTATTGGTTTCCACAAATTTTGGCAAAGATGTTGTATGTATCTTCTTGTCTCTAGATTCTTGCAACTATGGGAGCTGCTTATTTCTGTCATTGACATCTTCAATTGATCCTCTACCTTGATCAAACTGACACCATTTCTCTTTTCTTTAAATACACTCGGACAGGTACTGGAGTCCGCATTCCAGCAAGAGCAGTGGGAGGCTGGTAGGGAAAACTTGTCCAACAACGTTCTTGTGGAAAAAACCCTCAAGGAGCTTCGGAAAATTAGTAACCGTTTGTGTGAGATGTGACTTCCATGTTTTCACACGTATACACATCTTGTAAGTATCAATCTACTGTCTCTGCATACAAATTCCAAGCATGCGAGGCTGGCTTCTTTTTTTTTCTCATTTATATCTTCATTTATTTTTTTCTGTAAATACCAGCCGCTGCAATGGAGCAAAGAAATAAAAAAAAGATTTTTATAAATAAATCATGGTTAAAAGTGAATTTGAAAAAAAATCATCACCGAAAATACATTAGAATACATACCACCGCGTAAAATTAAATAATGTAAATATGACATCGCCATAGTCACATGTTACCTTCTGTCCACTTAACTATGGTTAAATTTAATCAGATCTGTGAAAAAAATCAAATTACCCTCAGTTTTAAAAAATAAAAGAATAAAAAATGCCTGTAACATCTCTCCCCTCCCTCTAGCCGCCCCCGTCCCTCGACGATGGCGAACACTCCCTCCCCTTGTCGGTCCCTCTCCTCTTGCACCGCTTCCAGTCGACCATTTCTTCTCACTGGCTGTTTGTTGGCTTAGGAGAGAGGGTGGAGGCAGTTGATTAAGATAGGGGCTTGAGATGGGAGGAAGAAGACGACTTACAACAAATCTAACGGTGATAGGGCAAGAGACGGAGAGGCAAAGGGAAGTAAGAGATAAGGGTGGTGGCAATGGCAGGCTCTCTCTGGTGCGACGATGACTGATGGGGAAGGAAGCAGAAGGCGGGCTCGCAGGGGCTTGCGCCCTTGTAATGGCCAAAAATAGAAGAAGATGATGGGGGGTGTTCTTGTAAGGATCTGAGCTGGGATCAGACGAACGTAGCAGAAATAAGAAATTAAAATTTTATTTTGACCGAGTCGATCGTTTTAATGTGATTTTCGACCAATATTTATAATTATGAGATTTGATTTTACTTCTGTGATACATGGATTATGGTAAAGCGAAAAATAATCTCTCGTGACGATAATGAACCACACAGGTGCACGATCTGTAGTAGTATTCACACGGGCATAGATGACAGAGTCCTCTCTTCGTAGCGTCCCATGAACAATCTCCTCATTAGTATTCCAGCATAGTCTTTACACTAGACACAAGAGGGAGAAGAGAGAGGAGAGAGAAGGTGACCCCTCTCCCAAGAAGGAGAGATAGAAGGGGGTGACTTTTGCTAAGAAAACACTAGATATTTGGCCCACGGTTCTCTCATTGTAATTATTTAAAAAATCTCAATTTTTTATAAAAATATTCACAAGTCCAAAACTACATATATACTCCCACTGTCTATAACCCTAATGTGTGTGACCCTCTAAGTTCAGTGTCAGTCTAGTTTTAGGCCAATTAAACTTAAAAACTCTTTTTTAATTTTTCCTCATTAATGCTTAACATAGAATTAATTATTTAATCATACGATGACTTAAATAATTAATTTACTATCTTATGATGGATATTCCTCTGTTGGATTTTCAGGTCACAATAAGTACTAAGCAACACTTCGTGACCTCAAAAGATAAAGAGGGTCTATAAAATTACTCTTGAACCTTTCGTCTATAGTTGTCACACAACTATAGTCCTTCGTTCATATATATCCAATACTCATGGTCATAATTAAGGGTATGGTCATACTGTCAAACCCTTTCTAGAAACCTCTCATGACTGACCTGATGGGAGTTCCTCTTGGACCCCGAGCGTGCTTGGCGTCCAAGAGTGGAGAGCTAGTGAGAAGGGTAAAATCTGCCAGGACCAGTGTGGCCCATCAGTGTCAAGCCCACGGTGGCCCAGAGCCAGGCTCAAGGAAGGCCGCCCGACAGTCTGAGGCCTAAGCCGGGCGGCCCAGTTAGGGCCCACAGAGAATTCGCTCTCTCACGGGCAAGATTGATGCAAGCACCCTGGGCGTCAAAGAACTCGTCAGCGGTCGAACATTACCCCCGCCATTATAGACCCTTCCCTGGCAGGACAAGATTACGTCCACAATGCCGAGATTCTCCCACGAGGTACATCTTCCCGAAGAGGTAGGTACACAACGGACAACTCTCCCCACGATCAAGGGGGCATTATTTTATAACCTACGCCCCTTCCCCATTAAGGAGCGAGCCTTCACCGCTATGACAACCTATATAAATAGGCCCTCGATCAGATCCACAGGAGAAAGAGACGGACACACAAAGAGGCTCAGACATACAGAGATAGAGACCCGCAGAGAGAAACGCAGCTTACGCCCACCGCTTCGAGCACTCTCCAGGCTCTCCGAGTACTCCAGCATCCCTTTTTCCTACGTGCAGGTTTATTCACTCTGATCTTAAACTTTCTCCTCCCTCTCTCCTCCTTATAGTCTTCTCTGAAGTGCATTCGTGACTTAAACATCAGAGAGTTGTCCCATGTGAGAACATCCAGGATTCCTTCCGACGTCGTTTCTCTACTGTTTGTAAGCTTTCATGGGTGGTTGATCGATCTTATCCGATAAATAAATCTTAAAAATGTTTTACGAGATCTATGGATCATTTTTCTGTCTCTACAATTATAATTTTTCTGATAAATGGATAAATGTGTTATATATATGTTTTGGATCCATTGTTTGTGATCACCTAGCGTTGAACCTAAAATGAATATTTGAACAAATTATTTATTTGAAATTTCTCGTAAAATTAAGTCCACGTTCATAAAAGTATTGAGTACTTTTTAAGATCCAAGCAGCTACGTGGAACCCGGGATAGTAGGCGTCCAAATGAGCTTGGTCCATTTTGATAGCTTATGTATGATAATTTTAGTGGGGCTTCGGATTGAAAGCAATCAAAAACTAAAATTCCATGTCATCGGTATTTAAATACCTGAAGATTATCAAAGAGCTTTCTCAATGTACAGCATTGTTTGGGGGAGTTATATGCAGACCCCCACCCCCTAATTTTAAAGTAAGTTTGTTTATCTTAAAATATTTTTTTCTTTTCTTTGATCATCATGGCACTAATAAATCCTCTATAACATGGAGAGTACAATTCCGGATGTTCTTGATTCTTTCCGGATTTTATAGCGTTACAACCCATAGTTCCACTTTAATTATTGAAGCGATTGTTTGATCTTCTAGTCTCAATTTGATACGGAGTTAGATTAAAAGTGGGTTAACTCAACTTGATTAAAATAATTCGGAGTTAACTCATTTTTAATTTGATAGGATGATAGTTAATCTGAGAGTAAAGAGTTAGGCTACTCTATTTTTAATCTAGTGTGATTTGATAAGTAACAGGTTAACTCGGTAATGATGACAAATAAAATATTTTATTTATTTATCTTTTTAAAATTTTTAAATATATCTCTCGTTCTCTCTCTCTTCCTCTCTCCCCTCCCCTTTCTCTCTAGTCACTCTCTATTTCTCGCACACATTGATTATTGGTTTAAGTTACTATTCACCTTTAATTTTTTAAATTATTTTAATATATATTATAAATTAAATATATTATAAAAATATTTTTGATAAATAATATCATTAATATTTTGATAAATAACATCAATAATCTCACTAATTAAAATTTAAAAGTCAAAAATGACATTAATTACAGGTTTATGTTATTGTTCATCTTTTAAAAAATTTATTTTATCTTACTTTTTAAATATTTTATTATATTATATAAATATAATATATCATTAAAATCTTTTTTTATAAATAACATCAATAATCTCACTAATTAAAATTTAAAACTCAAAAATGACATTAATTACGAGTTTATTTTACCATTCATCTTTAAAATTTTTTATTTTATCTTAATTTTTAAATATTTTTAATATATTATATAAATACAAAGTACTATTAAAATAAATTTTGTTTTATAAATAACATCAATAATTTCACTAATTAAAATTTAAAAGTCAAAAATAACATTAATTACGGGGTTCATGTTATTGTTTATCTTTAAAAAATTATTTTATTTTACTTTTTAAATATTTTAAATATATTATATAAATTAAATATACCATGAAAATAATTTTATTTTGATAAATAATATCAATAATCTCACTAATTAAAATTTAAAAGTAAAAAATGATATTAATTACGAGTTTATGTTACTGTTCATCTTTAATTTTTTATCTTATTTTTTAAATATTTTAATAAATTCTATAAATATAATATATCATGAAAATATTTTTTTATAAATAACATTATTAATCTCACTAATTAAAATTTAAAAATCATAAATATTTTTAAAAATTATAATTTATTTTAATATCTTTATTTTTAACTTTTATAAATATTTTTAATAAAATGAGATGGTACGATGTTATTAGGAAGTATATTAATTTCTTGAGTTTAAATATGAATATAGTACTTGATACAAACCTTTGGCGGAATAGAATTCATGTAAACGACCCTAAATAATTGGGATAAGGTTCTAATGATGATGATGATGATAAAAATTATCACTAATATTATTAACTAAAAAATTAGATATGATAAAAGTTATAACAATTTACTGTTAAACGTAAACAAATATGAGAGAGAGAGTGTGTGAGAGAGAGAAGTTAAAAGTAACATTAAATGCATTAAACGAGAGTGGCAGGGTGAGATATGAAGGTAAATACTTCAGTTTTTCCAATACTGCAGATCATATAATTACAGAAGTTGCATATGTTGTTAGCAAGACAAAGTTTAAGCAAGGGGTTAACACAGATTATCAGGAATCCTGCAGGAATTTGGCATTGCTCTCTCCTACTCCCATCCAAGCTTCCTTAGTGTTCGTTGGGTTGCTCCTGCTGAGGGTCTAGCTTTAAATGTGGACGGTGCAAGTAAGGGAAACCCAGGTTTAGCAGGGGGGTGGCTGCATTAGAGACAAAAATGGGAAGCTTTTCATGGGGTTTGCCTTCTTCTATGGCTCTGGTACAAATATGGCTGCAGAAGGTCGTGCTTTGTTGGATGGATTAAGGCTGGCACAGGTCCATGGCATCTCTTTGGCTGTGATATATACTGATTCAATGGCTTTAATTGATATGTTGGCTTCTAAAAGAGACCCCCCGTGGACTCTTCTCCCCTGGTGGTAGGAACTTCTACAATTGTTTCCAACCTTTCACTGCCCTATTATTCACTCCTATAGAGAGTCTAACCAAGTGGCAAATGCATTAGCCAATTATGCAGTAGCTAAGGGAAGTAGCTCTGTATTTTCATGTATTCGAGAGCTGCCATTGCTGGCCAAGGGGTATGTTTTGGCTGATGCTTGGGGTTTGCCAAACATCCGCATTAAGCTTGTATAGGATTTTTCTCCATTTTACATACAAGAGGTTTTATCCTCTATTGATGATGTAATTACATTCTGATAGCAATAAAATGAGCATCTAGTTGTAGACGGCTGGAAGGCGTCCACCCTCGAGGGAAAGAAAAACAATGATATAATAATAATAAACAATGACAATGATAAAATGGTGATCGCCAGAGAGGTATAGGCGGCGGGAGTCGTCGTCTACCCCCGTCTGTCTTAGGAGATGGAAATGACGAGATCAACTCAAGAAGAGAAAGAGAATAGGGATGCGGAACGGACTCTGGTACGTGGCGGAGATAGGGGTCGGAAGACCCTCTCGCGCAAACTGACCCATTCCCGGTAAGCGTGACTTACCGTTCCACGAGCAGTTTTTTATATACCGGGAAATCCGAGAATCTATGTAACAGAAGTGGAGAGGCACGAAGACTCAGAAGTTGCAACGGTATATCGTCCTCCAGACAATTATAAGGACGATGCAAACAAAGACGTACCACCACAGGACATTGGTCTTTGTGGGGTTCTAACAGCAATGCAATAATATCAATCACTAATGAGTATATATATATATATATTAAGACCACCGCAAGACATTGGCCTTACGGGATTTTACTGCAGCATAGATAATAAATATTGTATGTACATACCACCACGAGACATTGGCCTTCACGGGGTTTTCGCAGCGATATAAGTAATAAGTATAACTATATACAAAAGACCACCGCGAGGTATTATCCTCCGCGGGGTTTTTATTATGATAATTATATGTATATAACAAGAAAAGAATAAGGGATCAAATAAACCGCCGCGAGATGTTACTCTCCGCGGGGTTTTAAAGCGATGATAGGGGGGATGCGAAAATTAAATGGTTAGGGGTTAGGAGGTTAGCGTGCAGAAATTGAATTACTGGAATGAAGATGGTCGCGGGAGATGACCCACCACACAAGTTAGATAAGACCACCGCGAGGAACGAGTTCCTTGATCGGGGTCAGATTAAAAGAATGCAGAAAATTAAACCACTGCGAGGAACGAGTTCCTTGATCGGGGTTGGAATTGAAAGTGCAGAAAATTAACCACCGCGAGGAACGAGTTCCTTGATCGGGGTTGGAATTGAAAGTGCAGAAAATTAAACCACCGCGAGGAACGAATTCCTTGATCGGGGTTGGAATGAATGTACAAGAAGTTAAACCACCGCGAGGAACGAATTCCTTGATCGGGGTTAGAATAAATAAAAAAAAGGGGATTAAATAAACCGCCGCGAGATGTCACTCTCCGCGGGATTTTGAAGCGATGATAGGGGAGGGTTAGAGTTAAACAGTTAACGGTTAGGATGTTAGAATGCGGAAATTAAATTAATGAAATAAAATGGTCGCGGGAGATAACCCACCGCACCAGTTAGATGAGACCACCGCGAGGAATTGGTTCCGTCAACGGGGTTTAAACAGAAAGTAAATAACAAGAAAAGGGGAAGGGAAGTGTGATCGCCAGGGGCTGAGAGCCCCACAGGAAATGTCCTGATCGCGTCCGCCGCCGAAGCGGGAGCAGTGCGGGTCCTCTCTTCCTCTTCGGTCGGCCGGCCGACGAAGAGGGCCTTCTTTGGTTACCCTGATTTTTATTATTCTTTTTATTTTGTTTTTATCTTTTGTTATTATATTTTTTGGGTTTTGTTACTTTTATTATTTTTTTATACTTTTATGTCTTTTTAAAGAGATGTGAGAAAATGAAAAAAGAAACCGAGAGATAGATGATAGAATAAGATAATATGATATAAGGAAAAACCACCAAGAAAAATATAGGTAGAGGGAGAGATGTATTTTAGACAAAACGGAGAAGAACGGGGATGGAGATTTAAAAATATATGATAATAATAAGAGAGAGAAGATAGATTTATTTCTAAACAAAAGTAAAGGAGGATGGAGATGGAGATTTAACAACAAATAACAACAACAAGGTAGAGAACTAGAATAGAATGGCGAAGGTGATGGTCGGGTACCTTAAGGGTAGGAGGGATGGTTGCGTTTTATCCTCGAACTGGGGATCGTGTGAGTTCCTCCTCGCCCCCTTTCGGCCGACTGAAGAAGTGGACTTCCAGACTGGTTAACCCTGCACACAGAACAAACGAAGAGAAACGACTACTAAATAAGGACAACGGTGGTGTAGTACCAATTCTTTAGAAACTAATATTGAAAATAACATAAACGAATACGCATCTGGTTGGTGGTATTTGAAACCCCTTTTAGGACTAAAGGGTGGACAGACAATATGATGAGTGAACACGCAAAGGGACCTCTTAGGGAGAGGGATGCAGTATGAACGACAGATAATGATGCATGCAATGCAATGTAACTAGTGAAACAAAGGCAAATAAGACGACGTGGTGAAAAAAAAAACTTATTGGGCGGCCGATGACGGGCTCGAGAATACGTGTCGGAGACGCGAACGCAGCACGGCGGAGGGCCTTCACAGCAGACTCCAGGAATGGATTAGGCTGAACATAAAACATACACGCATACATGTGTACAGAGTAGTAAGCCTATTTACATAAACGTATGTATAAATATATTAAACATCTTACACGTATTTACATAAACATATATATGTAAACATATACGTAAACATGTCAAAATAAAAGAACAAGAATTTGGGAAAGAGGGAGAAAAGGGGGGAGGGAAAACTCTTTTTTTATATATTTATTTTTTTAGCCTTTGTTTTAGAAGGAAAAGGATAAGAGATATATATATATATATATATATATATATATATATATATATATATATATAATATATATATATATATATATATATATATATATATATATATATATATATATATATAAATGGGAGAAAGAACTAAAGAGAGAGGGAGAGAGAGGAGAAGAGAGAAAGAGGATCGAGAGGGAGTACGCGAGACAGAGAGAAAAGAAGAGAGAGGGGGTGTAAGAGGGGTAGTGAGGGAATAAGTAAATAGAAGAGAGAAAAAAAAATAAATAAATAAAAGGGGGAGGGATCGAGTGGAGACAGGGAACATGAGAGGGAGAGAAGAGAGAGACAGTGAAAGGGAGAGAGAGGGGAATAAACAAAATTAAAAAAAGTGAGAGAGGGAGATCGAGAGAGGGAAGGAGTTGGAGAGAATAAAATAAATAAAAACAAGGGAATTAAAGGAGGGGGGCGGTGAGAGACAGAGAGAGAGTGGAGGGAGGAGAGAGAACGTGAGGGACAGTGGGAGAGAAAGAGAAGATAAAAATAATAAAAAGAAAGTAGGTTAAGAGAGAGATCGAGAGAGAGTGAGAGTCTGAGAGAGAGGAGAAAAAGAGGGAGAGAGAGACCGTGAGGGGGAGAAAGGGAGAGTGAGAAGATAAGAGAGAGGGGATTAAAATAAAAAAATAAAAAAAGGAATGGGAGAAAGAGAGATCGATAGAGGGGGGGGAGAGAGAAGGTGAGAGAAAGAGAAGAGAGAGGGAGAGGGGAGGATCGAGAGAGAAAACGGGAGAGAGGGGGAGGAGAAAAGAGAAACAGGGAGAGAGAAGAGACGGGGAGAGAGGGGGAGTGAGAAAGTGAGAGAGAGAGGGGAGAGAGAGGGAGTGCGAGAGAGAGTGGGAGGGGGAGTGAGAGAGGGGGGTCGTCGGTGGCGGTGGCCGCAGCAGGGAGGGCGGCGGTGCACGGCGAACGATGGCGAGGGAGGCCGCGTGGCGAGCTGGAGGAGGCGTCGGGGCAGTGGTGCTGGCGAGCTGGAGGCGGCGTCGGGGGCGGGAGCGGCGCCCGAGACGGGCCGGAGACGGGAGCGGCAGCGGCGGCGGGGGGAGTAGGCGGTGGCCGGGGCTCGTGCGGCAGCGTGCGGGGGCGGAGCGTGGCGGTGGCCGGGGCTCGGGCGGCAGCATGTGGGCTGCGACGGGGGCCGCGATCGGCTGCGACGGGGGCCCCGGCCGGCGGCGTCGGGAGCGGCTGGGCGGCCGGAGCGCGGCGGCGGAGGCGGGATGCGGCGGGTGCCGCGGCCAGAACAAAAGGGCCGTTGAGGCCCTAGAGTTCAAAAGGGGGGGGCACGGGCGACGAGGCCCCCCCTGCGAACTCAAGAAAGAACTTTTTTTTTTGATTTTTTTTACACGAAAGAGGGAGAGAGAGGTTGAGGGAAAGAGAAGAAAATGGAGAGAGAAGGAGAGAAAGTGAGAGGAGAAGGGGGGAGAGGGGGGAAGAGAATGAAGGCGTGAGAGTGAGAGAGAAATGGAGAAAACCGTGAGAGAAAGGGAGAGAACAGAGGGAGAATGAAGGAAACAGGGAGAGAGAGATGGAGGGGAAAAGAGAGAGGAGAGGAGTAGAGAGGGAATACGGGAGAGAACTGAGGGAGAGTGAAGGCCAGAGAAAGTCAGAGGGAGAAGGAGAGAAGCAGAGAGTGAAGGAGAGGGAGAGAGGGAGGGGAGACGGTGGAGGTGGCTGTGGGTTAGCAGAGAATGGGAAAAAAAGGGAGTGAGGGTGGAGGATGGGGTGGCTGTCGTGGGGAGAAAAGAGAAGGGGTGGTTGCCGTGGGAGATGGCTTGGTATCGAGAAAAAATGGAGAGAGGGTGTGGGTTAGGGAGAAAAATGAGAGAATAGAGAGAGATCTCCATGAATGAGAGGGGGGCATAGATCCTAGAGACACGGGAAGGGAGTGAGGGAAATAATTTAGGTAATAAAAGATGGGGTTATGCCCATTAAAATTGATTTGTTTATTTTATTTATTTATTTTTGGAACAATCATGGGCCAAGCCCATTAGCTCACATATTTTTTTATACACCTTTTTTTAATAAGAATGGGCCAAGCCCACTAGCACACACCAACTTCTCTGTAGAAAGAACGGGTTAAGCCCATTAGCACATGGTTCCAAGTCCTTCAACACAAGAAGTTTTCATGTAGACAAGGATGGGGTGAGTCCATTAACACATTTATTGTAAGAAAAGCATAGCCACTAACCCATTAACGAGGGTCTCATTTATTACAAGAAACAATAATTTACTTTTCGTGAGACGAGATTATCAGATAAAAATTGGAGATCATTCAGATAACTTAACCGTACGAGCCACTTTGGGACGTCTTAGTGTAATACGGGATCCGCTCAGCATAATGCTTAAAATGCCGTGTCTACAGCTGCCCCGCCTTGGCGTCTGCTTTGCAGGGGAATGACACGGAGTGGAATGAAATAGCAGTGTAATGAAGTGGAGTGGAGAATGGACTGAAAAGTGGATGCCAACTCGTGATGAGACACGTTTTTAACACTACGTGATTGGAATCTTTCCTGAGTTTCAACAAAAAAACCTTGAAGAAGGTCCTCCGAAATCAACGATTGTTTGGCTGGAAATAACAAAGGAGAAAGAGGGACCAACTTCTCGGCGCGGAAGTACCTGAGTCGTAGACCCGCAGGTTTCACCTTGGGGAGCGGTTACCAGCCAATGTGGAAGTGTTGCGACCAAGGTGGGTCCAATGGAGTAAATAAAAAGGGTAGCTGATAAATCCAAACAAAGGTCTGTTTTGGCTAACCAGCCCAGGATGGTTTCACAGAAACTCAGTACTCGATTCAGAATGGAATATCCCGTATTAGTCAAGAATTTAAGCACAGCGGCCCTCACAATCGAGTTAAATGAATGATCTTCCACAGTGATATCAAAGTCCTACATGAATGCATGCTGGGTTTAAAGGAAAAATTAAAACAAACTAAAAGTAGAAAATAGCCAAGGATAATATTGTTAAGTTGCTTAGGACGGGTCAGGATACCGATTCGATGAGACGATACTGAGCCGGGGCCCGTTTATCCACGCACCGACTCACCGAACGGAACCATCGTTCCCGAGCTACCACAACCTAACGGCCTATCTGTACGTCCTGATCTCCTCTAAAGTTATCACTATTTTTGTTGGAGGGGAACTCAAACTCCAGATTCATCCAAGGCATAAGGTCCTTGACGTGCTCTAATAGCGTAAATATCATATAGTAGGACGCATGACACAGTGGGGTCAGTCACCGAGGTGACTGATGGTGGGACATGGTAGGGCAATGGCACCCTCTTGCTCTCTTATTTTCATTTTATTCTTGGAACCTGCACCGAACAGCAAGCAGTGAAGAAGGAGTTATTTCATAAGAAGTAAAATTACATTCAACTGTACAGGACGTCTGCACACTAATACAGGAGCCGGGAAAAACACGACACAAATCAGACAAGATTCATCCGGTTAAAATTCATCACGGTAACTTGTCATAAATGCTTTACATTTACCTTTTTATCCCCCCCCCTTTTTTCACTATAAGTACCCCTTTGATCCTTAGCAAAAGATCATCTATTGGTGCATGGTTCGGGGAGTCAGACACTTTTGAGATGGGAGGAGAGAAGTCCTGTGCTTTTGAGATGGAAGGCTGGTCTTCCCGCCCTGCCAAGAGGAGCAAGTTCGGCCGCGAATTCAGGAGGTTGACCGACATTGAAGGCCATCTGAGCGAGAGGATTCTCTCAAGGGCGGTAAGTTGGCTCTTTCTCCTAGTTTCCTTCATAAGTTCTCCATCGCTTTTTCATTCTTTTCTTTTCCTTCCTTTCAGCCGTATCCTCTTTTTCCGGGCCCGAGAAAATTTTCAAAGCTGCCCTGGCTATCGAAGCTTACGTCCAACATCACTATCAGTATGAGGGCCGTTATTTCAAAATGGCACCTCCAAGGGTTGGTGATCCATGCCAAGCATTATGACAAGATCTACATGGATTGGGCGGCCCTGGGTGCATTGCAGAGGTTTGGCATCCGGAAACCCACACTTTTATCTTCCCTACTTTTGAGGCAACGGTCCTCCTCGAGGAGGCAGAACTTCTGCTAGGCTTAAGAAGGTCGATGAAGGATGACAGGATAAAGGTTTCGGGATGCGGAAGAGGGTATCTACCGAGGAAGTTCTTGGAAGCTTTATGCCATCTGGAACCATAAAGAGCGTTCAGACTCAGAACGGAGTCAACTTGCAAAAGCTCGCAGACTGGACCGTGACTGCCTTAGAAGGGTTGATAGATGATGAACATTTAGAAGGGCTTATGAAAGGGTTCACAATTTGTTTGGCCGGAGCTCTCCTCTTTCCTTGCACTGACAACATCGTAGAGGAAGACCAATTGGGAGCGATTTGTGGACTTTGGGAGGGAAGGAGAGTGGGGCCTGCTGTCCTCGCGCATCTTTACAGTGGTCTCACGGCTTCCAGCATGGGTAGGCCTCCTCACGGGTGCATGCTTCTCCTCAACTGCTGGATTGATCTTCACTTCAAATTTCATCACCACGAAGGGGTACAGACCGCCTCCAGGATTTTCGAACAAAGCCCCCTCCATTACATGGCCGATGTGTTGGGCTTTAGTGGGAAGGTGGCCAATCGCATGCCCTGTCTGAAGACACGCGGCGACTGGCGTACTCACTTCAGCTCCTTGGCGCGAGAGATGTTCACTTGTGTGCCAGCATGTTTACTTTCACGTGGGCTTCTCACGCGATCTTCTCCCGATGCTGAACTCCAGCTTATCGGTGCAACCAAATTTGTTCTTTACAGCTCGCACCGGTGCTGCCTGCAAATTGGCCTTCCTCGGCACTCTCTTCCCATGCCATCCAACCTTCCTCTGATTAAGGAGAGAAAGCTGGGCACGGAGGATGATGCGAAGGATGTGAAGGCGATCAAAGCTTCGTGGAAGGCAAGCATTCCGAGGAAGGTGACGGTATCTGTGAGTGAGGATCGAGAGCTATGGGGGGCTTATGTAATGGAGCTCGGGAAACTGAGGCCTGAGGTGCCCAAACCCTGATGTATGTTATCTTAAAATAAATGCAGAGCCTTAATGCCATTGCACTCTCTTTCAGTCTCTCCCCTCCCCTTTTCTTTGTGACTGGAATGGCGGACGTCGGGTGATGGTCGGTCGTTACCGGATAGGATCTGGGGGGCTGAAGCAACTACAGTATGCGGAGATGCCCTGAGATGTCATGGAGCTGAGGATTTCTCTTCAGGTGGCGAGGAGAGAAGTAAACTGGCAGAGAATGGTAAGAGAGGCATGCATAAAGCTACATCGAGATTGAGAGGAGAGGAGGGCACGTGAGGCTCAAGTGATGAAGCTCCGGAAGACACAGCACTCGGACACGTCACTCCTTCAGAGTCACTGCCGATTGGAGGAGAGTTGGAGCTCACGGTGGAGGAGCTCCTGGGGTTGGTGTAGTCTCCATTGCAGAGTAGGGGGCGGCTCGGCCAACAGCCTCGGGTTCAAGAGCTTCGCGGCCGTCGGGGTCGCGAGAGAGGCCAGAGGAGGGCGAGGAGCGCTACCAGAGAGGGTGAGATGCGATGATGAGACAATTGCAACGTCGCAGAGCTTTAGATGACCTCCCAGGGACCTCCCTCTTAGGAGAGGAGAGAGACGACCAAGGGGGTAGTGCGAGATTTAGCAAGTTGCTCATACACCCTTCTCTTCTCACGGTGAACACGACAGTTTATATAGACGTATGAATGGAACGACATGCTCTCATGTGACGGGTTTGCCCTCCATGCGTTCCTTCTCTTCTACGCCTCTTCTTTTCATGCCGTCCCCATGTGACGTGTTTAACAGAACTCCCCTGAGTAACGGATCGTGTCTCAGACTCATTGTGCATTTCTTTCGGGAGAATCCATCACAAATTTTAATGATGTACACCGAATTCAAAGATGCCAACCGCCATTCTGTCCTCTTTCCATGTAGACGAGTCCACTCCCAGATTCAAAGATATCGACTCCCATTGTCCTTTCTCCTGTGGATGAGTCCACTCCCGAATTCAAAGAGGTCGACCTGCATTGTCCTTTCTCCATGTAGATGACCTCATCTCAGATTTATTTGAATCATGATGAACACAGGGAACCTAGATGTGTAGGGTGTGAATCAACCTGCTACGCTCCCGACCTCGTTCACTTCGAGTGAAAGATGGGTGCTTTGTTACAAGGCCCATTGCAAGAGGAACTGAGACAGATCTGGATCATATCCCTTCAATCCTATAAATACTCCCCCCGCCTGCTTCACTTGAAAGCACGGAGTTGTGGAGACTGGTTAGAAGAGTGAAAAGTCGACAGGAGGGAGTAAAGAGTTTCTCATTCTCTGAGATGGAGGGAGAGTTCAGTTTCAGGGTGGAGGGCGAGTCTTCTCGCTCCTCGAAGAGGAGCAGATCCAGTGGTAGTTCCAGGAGACTCTCCGATGTTGAAAGGCAGCTCAGTGAGAGGACCCAATCGGAGCTTGTAAACGAGCCAGTTCTTCCCTCTATTTCTTCATGATCCCTTTCTTCCTTTCTCATTCTCTTTCTATTTTTATTTCAATGATGCACCCGCTTCTCACTTCCTGTGTAATCCACAGAGTATGAGGAGGTCACACATCTCATGGGAATTAGTGGTGGCCGCCTATCGAGGCTTGCCTGACTTCCAGAAAGCTCGACTAGATGCGATGGGGTTTGGTGCATTCCTCCAGATCGAACCCATTAAGCTCGACCTCGCCCTCATCCAAGCATTGCGTGAGAGATGGGACCCAGAGAGTCGTGCCTTCTTGATGTCCTGGGGGCACATGGTGCCCAGTCTCGAAGATGTGGCCCGAATCACCGACCTTAGAGTGGATGGTGAGGCGGTGACCGGGGTCACCTACCCCGATTATCGCGAAGTGGCTCAGAAGCTTCTTGGTCTGGAATTAAAGGACCAAAAGAATAGGTCAATAGCCAAGGCATCTATCATGGAGGCATTGGGGCTCACTGACACTCGTCATCGTGATAACGAGTCCTTGGAGGAGTTCATGGAGAGAGCGGAAAGAGGGTCCCGCGCTGTGTACTGCGTGGATGCCAGTAGCTGGGAGAGATCAAACATGGACTTGAGGATATTCCTCCTCTTCCTGCTGGGAAAATTACTGCTGGGTTCCAAAGGAGACGACATCCATTGTCGTTTCCTAGAATTTTTGGTGGACCTAGAGAGGGTAGGGCAATATGCCTGGGGAGCCGCCGTGCTGGCGCATCTGTTCGCAAGTCTGTCCCAAGGGACAGATCGAGAGGTGACTGTGAGTGGCTTCATACCATTTCTCCAGGTAATTATTTGTTTATTTATTTATGCAACTAATCTATTTCATGAAATGCTGATGACATGTGACGACACAGGTATGGAGTTATTACTACATCCCAATGGGGCGAGCTCGACAGTGGCGTGTGGCTGTGGCACCACTAGCTCGGCGGTGGCAACCCATTATGAGCACAACCTCTCTATCTTACCAGCTGATGGTATTAAGGCGTGAGCTGCAAGAGTTCCCCGCAGAGATGGTAGGACTCCATTTTTTTTGTCTTTTCTTTTGTCTCTCTTTTTTTTTGTTCTTTTGAGTGATTGAGGAGACATACGCATGCCAACGTAGGTGATCTGGAGGCCTTACTCGGGCTTGGTCGATGTCGACCAACCGTGGGTCATCGCAGGTCGCCCTCGATTTGGTCGGGACCTTTGGGTCCACTGCCTGAATGAAATCGAGCCACTCCGGCTACGATTGGTCATGAGGACTCTAGGGCTTGCCCAGGAATGGGTAGATATGACCGCACCACCCCGCGTCGGGAGGAAAACACGTGGGCCGGTAACCTGTGTCGACTGGCGGGTGCGCTTCCCCGAACAATATGAAGATTGGCAGCGGGGTGGCACGCTCGTGGAGTCGCACGCCCGGGATAGTGAAGATTATCTACGTCTCTATAGGGCGATGTATGCAGAGCGACTCCATCCTGAGGGACTTGTGGAGGTGTATCTCCTTTCTCACTTTTTTGATATATATTTTTTTATTATTTTTTTATCATTTTTTAATGTAATGCTGACTCTTATGACATGGGTTTAGGATGCCCGTGATACCATGATAGCGAACTTGCGGGCTCGCTTGGCGGACACGGAGGAAGAATTGGGTGACACCCGTGAGGCTTTACATGTCTCGGTGAGTATGTATGCAAATGCATATTCCTAATTATACCCCTAGGTTTTGGTGTTTAGCCACTCACTGTCACTTCTTGCTATCATAGCGCGCTCGGCTCAACGCAACCCTACCAGCAGTAGGGGCAGAGGGTGCTCTTCCAGTCTATGGATTCCTTCGTCGGAACTAGATTCGCTCCATGAGCAGCTTGCCCGTGTAACACAGCGCGCCGCGGAGGCAGAGGGAATGCTTTCCGCGCAGGTGAAGGTTCCTCTTATCCGAAGCTTCTCTATTTATGTCTCATCACACGCCTGAAATGACGGATATGGCAGGCCGAAGAGATGCAAGAGATGTTTGCTCATGCATCACAAGGGAAGGCCAGGATAGCGGAGCTGGAGGAGGAATTGCAGCGTCGCTCAGATGACAATTTTTCTCGGGACGCCATGGAGCTGAGGATCACCCTTCAGCTGGAAAGGGATGACAGAGAGAGAGAACGTGCTGAGAGGGAAAAGGACAGGGAAAGAGAGAAGGCCAAAAGATCAGTCGAGAAAGAGGAGAGGAGGCCCTGGAGGCCCAACTATTCGAATTGAGGACCAGTCTCGGCCTCGCTGAGCAGTGGCTGAAGGATGGCGAGGAACGCTACCGAAGGGCACGAGAGCGTGGCTTTCGTGTTAGTAGCTTCTTTGCTGCTCCCGCAGATCGACATCGGGGAGTGGAGATAGAAAGAGGACCCCAAAGCGGTAGAAGTACCGCTTTTCATGGTTGGATAGCACCTTCTAGAGTTTCTCGTCCAGAAAGCGGCGAGACGAGTAATGTAGAGAAGGAGGGTGGGAGCTAATGTAGGCTCTCTCTTGTTGTTCGTTTTTGTTGAGTGGGAGTGGAATAAAATATTTTGTGCTTGGTTCTCTGCTTCTTTCTGTTCTCCCGAATCCCTGTACACATCTAAGCAAACAAGTTAGCATTTCTGCTCTGACTTGCCCCTTGCTCAATAAACAAACGTGATTTTGAGTTATCTTGATAACGAGTCAAGGGGCAAGCCTTTATTAACAAAGGCAATGATAAAAAAAGGATGATGAATGCGACAGACAAGCACACGGATGCAAACGAGAATTTAAAATGAATGGTGCATACAAATGCGATCATGCGAAGATGTGATTTTTGTTTTGTTTTTGTAGGTGTATTCATTTTTTTTTGTATTTTGTTGTTTGTTTATTATTTTTTTGGTCTTTTATATTTCCATTTTTTTGTGCATGTACATTTTTTTACTTTTTTTTGGATTTTTGGATTTGTTATTTTTTTGTTTGTTTTTGGTTTGTTTATTTTTTTTTATTTTTGCTAATGCATGATGACCACTTGATATAACATCTAACCTGCATGAGAACGAGGGTTTCTTGCTAACCTCCCAGGCATCCTAAGTGCACGTCTAAGTTGATTTGGGCCTCTAGACTCCTCGAATGATAATCCCGCCGGCTAAGACTTACCCTGATGACAATACCGTCATACCATGCTTAGGCTCCCAGTTGCTTCCGACCACAGGGATTCACCCAAAAAGTGTTGAGGTAAATGATTTGCCCGACCCGGGTCTATTTCCTCACAACTCTAGACGATATGTAATGGAACACCCTGGAACCCAAATGACCAACCGCGCGACGCTGACCCGGAATCAGACGTCGTCGCACCCATAGGTGACGCGCTTGCATTGGTCTAAGCCCGAGGTTAGGCTTAGAAGACATTAAGATGGTAGATAAGGGTCTTGACCGGCCAGAAACACGGAGGCTCTGACAATGACTTCTGCTTTCCAAGATGGACAACCATACGTTTGTGTCGAAAGGTGGTTGCAGACTTTGGTGAGTTTCATCCTTCAGGAACTCCATTGAGCCTTTATCTTCAGGGGAAGAAGGAAGAGTATTAGGGGCAAACCTCCTGAGAGGACCGGCAAAACCGTTAACCCGGCGAGCCAGTAGGGGCACACTTAACTCTCCCTTTCGGATAACTTCAGACCAAATCTTGAGCATTCACATCTCATGGCCCCTCTTGTATAGAATTTGACTTTCAGTCAAAGGGGTTTCATTTGTGGGATCAGGCACGGTTACGACCAGACTTTTCACTTGACTTTGATTTTGTTCTTCTTTTCTGATTTTTCTTGACAGATTTTTGCGAGGGACATAGTATCTTGACATTATGAATCCCTCTTGGATGCCTGCGGGGACACTGCCCTCTTCTCGTGCTCTGACCCATGCTCGAAGAATTGGGCCCTACTCTTGCCCTAGGGGTTGTGTTCGTGTTTTCCATGCTCAGCGTTTTAAGGGCGCCGGCTGTCTCATTCGGTCGAAGAGAGAGAGAACGAAGATTTAAGCATTCTGGAGACCTTCTAGGTGAGGCCTCACCATGAGCGATGCTACCGATCTTTCATAGAACACATGTGTACATGTATGTTGCCCCTTTTGAGGGGGGCATAAGCCGAACTAGCCGGACAGGGATCCCCGCGGTTCTGGCAAACCAAGACCCGGAACCTACCAAGTCTTAATAGGCCCTATCCCAACACGGAGGTTGAATGCAATGACTTAACTACATGGTGATCTCCGGGCATTAGCATTTTGAATTTTCTATTTTTTTTCTTCTTTTCATTTTCTTCTATTTTTTTGTCTTTTGTTGTTGTATATATACATATTTTTGTTATTTTCATTGTTTTCTATTTTTTTTTGTTGTTTCATCATTTTTGGACACTATGTACACCTATCTAAGGGTAGTATTTCTTAAGATAAAGCCCATTCCAAGGGTGGGATAACTCGATCCCCTCAGCATTGACTAGCCTATAGGCGTTGCCAGGATGCACAGCCTGAATCACGTACGGTCCTTCCCAATTGGGTTGGAGTTTAGAACGCGGCCCACCAGGTTTTACAAACATTTTTTTCACTACCATTTCACCGACTTGAAATTTCCTTTCAATGACCTTCTTTTGATAAAAACGTGTGAGTCTGTTTTGATATACCCGTGCATGCTCGGCAGCGGCCAGCCGTTTCTCATCTAAGAGTTCCAATTGGGCAAGGAGTGAATCACGACGTTCGTCGAGGGGGAGGTCCTTATCCAATTGTACTCTCAGAGAGGGGACCAGAATTTCGTACGGAACTACCGCCTCCATCCCATAAGTGAGGGCGAACGGGTTTGCCCAGTGGGAGTACGGATTGAAGTGCGATAGGCCCATAGAGCTTCAATCAGCTTTTCTGACCAATCCGAGAACTTGTTAGACTCACATGTCTTTTTTATGATTTTAATCAATGTTTTGTTAGTGGCCTCTGCTTGTCCATTACCTTGTGGATAATAAGGTGATGAATGATGCAATGCAATTTTATACCTTTTGCAGAGGTCCTGAAGGTCCTGAGAAATGAATTGCGGTCCATTGTCGGTGATGATCGTGCTTGGAATGCCGAACCTGGCGATGATGTTCTTCATGATGAATTTGCAGACTGTTGATGCTTTAACCTCCACGTAAGCTTCGGCTTCGGCCCATTTGGTAAAGTACTCCGTTGCGGTAAGGATGAATGATTTTTGCTTAGTGAGGGAGTAAGGATTACCGAGAGGACCAATGACATCGAAAGCCCACATGGAGAAAGGCCATGGGGAGGATACTGGATGAAGTGAAGAAGATGGGGAATGAATTTTATCGGCGTGAAGTTGACACTTGACACACCTGCGGACATAGACGGCACAATCTTCTTCCATGGTGGGCCAGTAAAAGCCTTGCCGAAGGATTTTCTTGGCAAGCATTTGGCTATTCACATGGCCACCGCACACACCAGAGTGTGCTTCCTCGACGCATTTCCAGACTTCCTCTTCGTCGAGACATCTTAGAAGAACACCAGTAAGACTTCTCTTGTATAGCACTTCTCCGACCAGCACGTACCTCTGTGCCACCCTCCTTATGGCTTTTCTATCTTCCGATGTGGCTTCTTCAGGGTAGGATTGATCTTTTCAATACTTGGCAATTTCGTAAAACCATGGCTTCTCCTCATCAGCCAATTCTTCTTCTAATTCTGTTAACATAATTTCCCTCTTCTCAAGGATTTCTTCCTGTAGGGCCTTTCTTGCTATCCTGTCCTTGATATTTACGTATGAAGCATCATCGATTGCAGGGGCGTGACGCTTGTAGACGTGAATGGTATCAAACCATCTTCCTAGAGGGAACCTTAGAGATGATGCCAATGAGGCGAGGGCATCGTCCAGAATGTTCTGATGACGAGGGACATGGACAAAGATCAATTTGGCGAACAATTTGGCAAATGCAGCAGTGAGTTCTTGGTATGGCTTGAGCTTGGGATCGCGAGTGCGATATTTGGTGAGCACCTGGCGAAGAATGAGTTGACTATCACCTACGACTCGCAATTCAGTGATACGAAAAGAATGAGCGAGTTCTAGGCCAGCTAGAAGAGTTTCATATTCAGCTATATTGTTGGTAACGGGGAATTTGAGCTGATATGCCAATGGGAATGTAAGGCCTTCAGGGGACAGGAGGGCAATGCCGATTCCTTTCCCTTGGGAATTCAGAGCTCCATCAAAATATAACGTCCACATGCAATCATCTGATTGGTTGATGGACATTAGTTCCTCATCTGGAAACTCCGATTGGACAGGGTCGAATTTCGGAAGAGGATGGTGAGCGAGATGCTCGGCTATGGCATAACCCTTGATCGCCTTTTGCTGAATGTAGGTGATGTCAAACTGAGAAAGAAAGCTTTGCCAGCGTGCTAATCTATCCGTAAGGACAGATTTTTCCAGAAGGAACTTGATAGGGTTCATTCGGGCAATCAGATGGACTTCATGAGCTAGAAAGTAGTGTTTCAACTTCTGCACCACCCAGACAAGGGCGGCACAAGTTTTCTCATAGCCGTGTACTTCTGCTCACAAGGGTTGAGGAGTTTGGACAAATAATAGGTTGCCCTTTCTTTGCCCGCTTCGTCGGCTTGTGCTAGGACAGCTCCCACGGAGTCGTCTAGGACCGAGATGTAAAGGATTAAGTGTTTACCTGGCGTAGGTGGAATTAGAACAGGTGGATTGGCCAGATATTCTTTTAATCCTTCAAAAGCTTTTTGGCACTTAGAATTCCAAAGGAATTCTACTCCTGACTTAGTCAACTCGTAGAAAGGTTTGCACCTTTGCGAGTGCTGGGACACAAACCGACGAATGAATTGTAACCTTCCGATTAACCCTCGGACTTCTCTCAGATTTTTCGGAGGTGGCATATCCCTAATTGCTTTAGCTTTGTTGGGATCTATTTCAATACCCCTCTTACTCACAATGAAACCGAGTAATTTACCCGATGAGACGCCAAATACGCACTTTTTTGGATTCATTTTCAAATTGAAATCCCTTGATCTTTGCAGCACCTTAGCTAGAACTCTCGGGTGTTCTGCCGTAGTCTTGGATTTCACCAGCAAATCATCCACATATACCTCTAAATACACATGCATCATGTCATGGAATATTTCCATCATAGCCCTTTGATAAGTAGCTCCAGCATTTTTCAAACCAAATGGCATGACCAAATAGCAATAAGTTCCCCAAGGTGTGGTGAATGATGTTTTCTCCTGATCCTCTTCCGCCAAGCGGATCTGATTATACCCCGAAAATCCATCCATAAACGAGAGAGTTTCATAGCCTGCTGTATTATCAACCAACACGTCAATGTGAGGCAAGGGGAAATCATCTTTTGGACACGCGCGGTTAAGGTCCCGAAAATCGATACAGATTCTCACCTTTCCATCCTTTTTCATGACCGGGACAATGTTTGCCACCCATTGAGGATATAGGACGACTCTAATAAACCTGGCTTTGTGGAGCTTATCGACCTCTTCCTTCATTTTTAAAGCCATTTGGGGGTGGAAACGTCTTAACCTTTGCTTTACCGAGACGGACCCTGGTTTTAGCGTTAGGCGATGTTCGACCAGGGTGGAATCCAATCCCGGCATATCCTCGTAGCTCCATGCGAACGTGTCCCTGTACTCCTTTAGAACCTTGATCAATTCCTCCTCTTCAGATGTCGGCAAATTATCGCTTATGAGGATGATCCTAGGGTCTTCCTCGGTCCCCAGATTGATCTCTTTGGTGGATTCTTCTATAGCGGCTGATGGTTCATCAAACCTCCTCATTCCGCTAGCATATGCGTCAGCCGCGTCCTCATATTCTTCATCCCCTTCTTCAATAGGGTACTCTTCATCTGTGAGCTCATAAACTCAGTATCCCTTCATCAATTGTGCAATCCTCCTCACATTCTAACTCCGGCAGATGGATGTGATTTTCTAGCAATTGAGGAATGGCTAGAAAGGCTTGACACCTATTGGCTAGATCTAGAAGGAATCGACGAGGAATTTCCCTGCCCTTGGATTTTCTTCTAGGTACTACCCTTGACTCGCTATTCCTAACCTGACTGACTTGTTCTACAGACGAAGAAGAAGTTGAAGAATGTACAGGAAGAGACCCCTCGATAGAGGGGTAAAGAAGGTCGCTCAAGGGACCTTGAATGAGTGGCCCGTAAGTCGGGGCACACTCGTGAGAGAGGTAGGAGGTCTCCTCAAAGGAGATGCACTGTTGAGGAGTTTGAAAATCGACGTTTTTTTTTCATTTTCATTTTCAATTACAAAACAATTGAAAGAAATTAGAGAATGGGAGGAGGGAACTATAGCTAGGGGGTTGCATGGCTCATTGAGCAGATCCTGGTTGAAAATTTGGCATGGGCTGAAAGACCCACGCAAGAATGTGAGTAGAGAAGGGGACCTGGGAATATCATCAGATAAACGTCGGGTCCAAGAAAGAGTCAGCAGCAACGGCTGAGGAGAATGATCAGATAGAATGACGGAAAGCGATCCGTCAGTGGCAACTTCCTCTCGGCGAGGAAAACTTGGAATTTCGGCAATGTCAACTGACATCTTTTGGTACCTCAGAGATCAAAAGTGGCCCCTCTAAGTCTGGAGACGAGAACATCTGTTGTAGTGCCATGGAAATATCCTGTATATCAATCCACTTGTTCCACTCACAATCCGGGTCATCGTGTTTCCCCTTCTTTGCAGCTCTCGAGCAACCTTCAGCCAAGTAGGCAATATGCAATTTCCCGTGTGATTCTTGCGGACAATCCCCCATCTGCATTACTGGCCCCTTTCTGAAATGGGAGTACAAGGTCCACGTGAGAGGTTCCTCATATGCTTCAAGTGGCCCTTCAAAGCCTAGGCCAGCTCTAAGGGTTAGCTTTGTCTTCTTTGGCAACTTCAGTCTCCCTTGTAATTGTGCCCCCAAACCTTTGCCCTGTTGGTAGCCAATGTTTCTCATGATCTCCCATCCCTTAGCATGGGAAGGGTGACATGACTTTGGTGTTGGAAGTGGCTTTTGTGTAAAATGGGTGCGACGAGGGTCACACACATCTAGCAGTGAAAGAATTGGCCGGTGAGTTGGCCAAACAGAAGGCAATGAGGTATTAATAGCGTCCACTGTAGAAAAGATGGGCATGCTATTTACCTTGATAATCCAAGCCTTGTATGGAAACTTTAAGCACTGATGATTGGTGGAAGGCACCGCATTCATAACCTCAATGTAAGGGCGGCCCAGTATGGCCTTGAATGTGGGATCCATATCAAGGATATGGAATTCGTGAAGACTGATGCAGGGCCCAATTCTACATTCAAGATGACCATCCCCATTGGCTGCTTTTTGCTATTATCATAGGCCGTAACCGTGATTGATGAAGGCCTTATCTGTTCCGTGTCAACCCCACATGATTGGAGGGTGATCATAGAGATCACATTTATAGACGCACCAGTGTCCACCAAACATGGGTCTACAGGCACCCCATTGATCTTGACTGCAATACACAAAGCATATTTTCGAGCCTCCTTGGGGGCAAGCTCATGGTGGTGGAATATAATAGCCGGTTGCGTATCAGTTGGCGTCAATACTGACGAGATTTTCTCCACTGGGAGATCCTCATTTACCATAACCCTCTGAAGATACTCCATCAAGGCGTCTTGATGGGTTTTCGACCTCTTGATTAGCTCGAGAATGGAGATCCGAGCTGGTGTTTTATCCAAGTGTTTCAACAGGTCATATTGTGTCCCGGGGATAGACCCCTCTGGCTGTTCTTCGGTGTCTTTCTCCTGCTGAGATTGCTCGGGGACCTGACTGTTTTGGGGAAAAATCCGATGGAACATCCTTCCACTACGGAGCACCATGGCTTGTGGTTTTGGCGGCACCTTTATAGAGTTAGATATGGGGTTTAGCAAGGGTTCGAGGGGTAGTGGTGGAGGAACAATTGATGAAGCAGGGGCAATAATAGGTGTAGGGGCTCTGATGAGTGGTTTGTTAGGTGGAGGCATGGTGGGAGTGGATGAAGCCTCAGATGGACGGCGAATGATAAGGGGTTTAAAAGGTGGAGGCATAGTAGAGGTTGATGGTGTCCCGGATGGGTGATGAATAATGAGGGGTTTCGAGGGTAAAGGGGTTGTGGTGGAGGTAGATGGTGCCTCGGAAGGGTGTTGGACAATAATGGGTTTGTTTAGTGGAGGCGGAATGAAGGCGGATGATGAAGTGGAGGCGTGAGAGATAATGAGAGGTTTTGGGGGTAACGGTGTTATGGTGGAGGTGGAGGGCACCTCGGAAGGGTGTTGGGCAATGAGGGGTTTGTTTAGTGGAGGCGGAATGAAGGTGGATGATGAAGTGGAGGCGTGAGAAATGATGAGAGGCTTTGAGGGTAACGGTGTTATGGTGGAAGTGGAGGGTGTTTGCTGGAGACTCGAAGGGAGGTCATCAGTAGCGACGCGGATGAGAGGACGTGATAGCAGTGGAAATGAGTGAGGTATCACTGCGGGTTGTGCTCCGGGTGGAGGATAGACAGGTGCGGGACGAATAAGGCGTGGGGATTGGATAGGAACGTGATTGGTGACAAGGACAGAGCCGCTTTCCGTATGCCAATCCTGCCCTCTTCCAACCTCCAGGAAGGAAGAGATGGGGTTGACTTGGTGGTTAGGTTGTTGGTGCGCCGGTAACGGATTCTGGAGGATGCCCATATTTGGCTGTTGTTGTGGTGCCTGCTGAGGCTGTTGTTGCTGCTGTTGTTGTTGTTGTTGTTGTCTAAGAGGAGGTCTCCTGGCCTTCATCATGGTGATGCATCGCCTCATTTCATCCCAATCTATTTGATGTTCATCGTTCATATCATAGATATAATCTCTGAAATGAAAACAGTTTTCCACTGTATGACCAGGCTGTCTATGGAAGACACAATATCTGGAAGTGTCGACGTTCGTGGGCCATATGGCTTTTTCCTTAGGCAAGGTGAGGAAATTAGCAGCCATGAGAGCATTAAAGATGTCCGGCAACGACTCCGGCAAAGGTGGGTAATGAGCTCTCCTAGGGCCGATCGGCCTTCTCTGTTGTTGGAGGCCATAATCCCCGGGTGGTGGAACCTGATTATATTGAGGAGGTCGCTGTTGTTGTTGTTGGAGATGGAGCGGTTGAGGCATATTGTTCTGGAAGAGATTGTTTTGTGGGGGAGGACGATAGGGTTGCTGACCTTGTTGCTCCTGATGAAAGGGGAATTGTGGGGGTTGTGGGGGCCTAGGATTAGCTTGCTGGTTGGGATAGCCAACCGCGCCCACTTGTTCATTTGTTACAACCCCTTCTGTTACCCCACCTTGGGCACCCGTGCCCGGCTTCCTAAACACCTTTGGCTTTGGTGGCTCGAACATATGCATGAGGGGAGAATCTTTCAGCTGTGTTTGGATATATCGAGCCCTCTCATACAGTTCCTCCATAGTGGTGAGTTTGTTCATTGCCAGGACGTGTCTAAATTGTGGAGTGGCATTAGACACGACCATCTTTACTTGCTCCGATTCTGAAATGGGTCTCTCACTTTCTCTGCCAAGGATCTCCATCGATCGGCAAATTGGGTGAAATCTTCGTCCGGCTTCATTTTTTCAGCCACTAGGTCGGTAATAGAGAAGGAGGGACCGACCCTATCCCGATATTTCTGTATGAATTTCCGTTGCACTACGTCGAAGTTCTCAGCCTCACTCGGCTCTAGGGAATAGAACCATTCTAAGGCGGGACCATCCAATGATCTCCTGAAGAGGTATGCCAAGGATCTTTGATCGTTCTGCCAAAAAGAGGACTCATACATAAAGTCCTTCAGATGAATGAGGGGGTTGCCTGTGCCGGTGTACCGTCGATACGTTGGCATTTCAGAAGGAGGGAGATGGAATACTGGAAGGATTGGTAAAGAGATCTCAGGCGCGGATTTGACATCCACGATCTTTTTGAAATCTCAGAATTGTTCATCCATCTTGTTCATCCTATGAAGGAGAGATTGAGTGACCTCATTGTAAGGAGCAGGTTGTGGTGGCCACTGAGGCCTTGCAGAAGCCTGAGAAGGGAATTCCGGATGAGAGAGACGTTGTGACATATCAGCAAATGGAACTGACTGAAATGTCGTATGAGGAATTGGTGGAACTTGAGATTGGGGAGGTAATTGGAAAGGGGGAGGTTGCAGACGTGGCATATCAGTAAATGGAACTGACTGAAATGTTGGATGAAGAATTGGTGGAACTTGAGACTGGGGAGGTAATTGGAAAGAGGGAGGCTGCAAACTTGTCTGCACAAGAGGGAATGAGGGAGGGATTGCCTGTGCGGGCTCTTGAATAGAGAGAGCAACTGGTGTTGGATTTTGAGGAGTAGAATCAACAGATTTCCCTTTTAAGACGGCCTGAAAGGCTCGGATCTGATCGGAATTGAGCTGTGTGTTCGCGAGAACACCTAGCAAGGAGGAAATATCTTGTGGCGGGGATGCTTCCCCGACGGCGGCTCGCACCTCATATGAGGGCTCACGGGAGGAACCTGCGTCCTCAGCAGGGACATGTGTCCCCTGGTGACTCGGGGTCGGATTCTGACCGTTCCCGGACATTTCTTGATCTTTTTCGGAACATGAGATTTTACCGGAACACAATATCATACACACTCAAACCAAGAACAAAGATTAACAAACAAGTTGATGTTTAACGCCTTTTTGTGTTTTCTTTTTGTTTTCCCTTTTTTTCTTCTTTTTCTTTCTAATTAAAATGTAATAACATACACACTCAAACCATTAGCAAAGATTAACAAACAAGTTGATGTTTAACGCCTTTTTTTTGTTTTCTTTTGGTTTTCCCCTTTTTTTCTTTTTTCTAATCTAATGTTCACACCACAGGAGGGACCTTAGTTGCAATATTGATTTCCGCCGTGTGATCTAAGGACACTCGACTCACCACGAATGGGTTAACTATCTCCAGGGAACTTCAGTGGTACAACCAGCCCAGTGAACGAAGAGGGAATCCTTCGATGTCGGGGACTTACGGAGGTCCCAGTGAAGGAGATCCTAGTCCGTCGAGAGGAATTCCCGACGGAGAGTCTTTCCTTCACCAAGAAAAGGTGATCCTAAAAAAAGATGGAACAAAAGAAATAAAAATAAAAGGGAGGTGATATGCAATGCAGTGCTGAATTTAACAGGAGATATATAAACAAACAACAAATATATGCAATAAAAGAAATTAAACAAACATCACAGCATTCCTTTTCTGCAATGATACAAATTACTTCAGACTTCAAGGGGATTCTGGAGTAATGCACGTGGTGCACGAGGGATGAAATTGGAATGCCAAGAGTGATAGCGGGAACACGAATATAGCGCACGCGGGCGCAATCAGGAGGGGCACACGTGGGTGCCGAGTAGAGGGGCACACGTGGGTGCCGAGTGGAAAGAGTGCTACTGGGAGCACAAATGTAGCGCACGCGGGCGCAATCAGGAGGGGCACACGTGGGTGCCGATGGCAAGAGTGCTACTGGGAGCACGAATGTAGCGCACGCGGGCGCAATCAGGAGGGGCACACGTGGGTGCCAAGTGGAGGGGCACAGGTGGGAGCCGAGTGGAGGGGCACACGCGGGTGTCGAGTGGAGGGGCACACGTGGGTGCCGAGTGGAGGGGCACGCGTGGGTGCCGAGTGGAGGGGCACACGAGGGTGCCGAGTGGAGGGGCACACGTGGGTGCCGACAATATTTGGGTAACCAGAGAAAACAAAAGAGGTCCCACCGTGATCGCCAAAAAAGGTGTAGACGGCTGGAAGGCGTCCACCCTCGAGGGAAAGAAAAACAATGATATAATAATAATAAATAATGACAATGATAAAAGGGTGATCGCCAGAGAGGTATAGGCGGCGGGAGTCGTCGTCTACCCTCGTCTGTCTTAGGAGATGGAAATGACGAGATCAACTCAAGAAGAGAAAGAGAATAGGGATGCGGAACGGACTCTGGTACGTGGCGGAGATAGGGGTCGGAAGACCCTCTCGCGTAAACTGACCCCTTCTCGGTAAGCGTGACTTACCGTTCCACGAGCAGTTTTTTATATACCGGGAAATCCGAGAATCTATGTAACAGAAGTGGAGAGGCACGAAGACTCAGAAGTTGCAACGGTATATCGTCCTCCAGACAATTATAAGGACGATGCAAACAAAGACGTATCACCACAGGACATTGGTCTTTGTGGGGTTCTAACAGCAATGCAATAATATCAATCACTAATGAGTATATATATATATATATATATTAAGACCACCGCAAGACATTGGCCTTACGGGATTTTACTGCAGCATAGATAATAAATATTGTATGTACATACCACCACGAGACATTGGCCTTCACGGGGTTTTCGCAGCGATATAAGTAATAAGTATAACTATATACAAAAGACCACCGCGAGGTATTATCCTCCGCGGGGTTTTTATTATAATAATTATATATATATAACAAGAAAAGAATAAGGGATCAAATAAACCGCCGCGAGATGTTACTCTCCGCGGGGTTTTAAAGCGATGATAGGGGGGATGCGAAAATTAAATGGTTAGGGGTTAGGAGGTTAGCGTGCAGAAATTGAATTACTGGAATGAAGATGGTCGCGGGAGATGACCCACCGCACCAGTTAGATAAGACCACCGCGAGGAACGAGTTCCTTGATCGGGGTCAGATTAAAAGAATGCAGAAAATTAAACCACCGCGAGGAACGAGTTCCTTGATCGGGGTTGGAATTGAAAGTGCAGAAAATTAACCACCGCGAGGAACGAGTTCCTTGATCGGGGTTGGAATTGAAAGTGCAGAAAATTAAACCACCGCGAGGAACGAATTCCTTGATCGGGGTTGGAATGAATGTACAAGAAGTTAAACCACCGCGAGGAACGAATTCCTTGATCGGGGTTAGAATAAATAAAAAAAAGGGATTAAATAAACCGCCGCGAGATGTCACTCTCCGCGGGGTTTTGAAGCGATGATAGGGGAGGGTTAGAGTTAAACAGTTAACGGTTAGGATGTTAGAATGCGGAAATTAAATTAATGAAATAAAATGGTCGCGGGAGATAACCCACCGCACCAGTTAGATGAGACCACCGCGAGGAACTGGTTCCGTCAACGGGGTTTAAACAGAAAGTAAATAACAAGAAAAGGGGAAGGGAAGTGTGATCGCCAGGGGCTGAGAGCCCCACAGGAAATGTCCTGATCGCGTCCGCCGCCGAAGCGGGAGCAGTGCGGGTCCTTTCTTCCTCTTCAATCGGCCGGCCGACGAAGAGGGCCTTCTTTGGTTACCCTGATTTTTATTATTCTTTTTGTTTTGTTTTTATCTTTTGTTATTATATTTTTTTGGGTTTTGTTACTTTTATTATTTTTTTATGCTTTTATGTCTTTTTAAAGAGATGTGAGAAAATGAAGAAAGAAACCGAGAGATAGATGATAGAATAAGATAATATGATATAAGGAAAAACCACCAAGAAAAATATAGGTAGAGGGAGAGATGTATTTTAGACAAAACGGAGAAGAACGGGGATGGAGATTTAAAGATATATGATAATAATAAGAGAGAGAAGATAGACTTATTTCTAAACAAAAGTAAAGGAGGATGGAGATGGAGATTTAACAACAAATAACAACAACAAGGTAGAGAACTAGAATAGAATGGCGAAGGTGATGGTCGGGTACCTCAAAGGTAGGAGGGATGGTTGCGTTTTATCCTCGAACTGGGGATCGTGTGAGTTCCTCCTCGCCCCCTTTCGGCCGACTGAAGAAGTGGACTTCCAGACTGGTTAACCCTGCACACAGAACAAACGAAGAGAAACGACTACTAAATAAGGACAACGGTGGTGTAGTACCAATTCTTTAGAAACTAATATTGAAAATAACATAAACGAATACGCACCTGGTTGGTGGTATTTGAAACCCCTTTTAGGACTAAAGGGTGGACAGACAATATGATGAGTGAACACGCAAAGGGACCTCTTAGGGAGAGGGATGCAGTATGAACGACAGATAATGATGCATGCAATGCAATGTAACTAGTGAAACAAAGGCAAATAAGACGACGTGGTGAAAAAAAAACTTATTGGGCGGCCGATGACGGGCTCGAGAATACGTGTCGGAGACGCGAACGCAGCACGGCGGAGGGCCTTCACAGCAGACTCCAGGAATGGATTAGGCTGAACATAAAACATACACGCATACATATGTGTACAGAGTAGTAAGCCTATTTACATAAACGTATGTATAAATATATTAAACATCTTACACGTATTTACATAAACATATATATGTAAACATATACGTAAACATGTCAAAATAAAAGAACAAGAATTTGGGAAAGAGGGAGAAAAGGGGGGAGGGAAAACTCTTTTTTTATATATTTATTTTTTTAGCCTTTGTTTTAGAAGGAAAAGGATAAGATATATATATAATATATATATATATATATATATATATATATATATATATATATGGGAGAAAGAACTAAAGAGAGAGGGAGAGAGAGGAGAAGAGAGAGAGAGGACCGAGAGGGAGTACGTGAGACAGAGAGAAAAGAAGAGAGAGGGGGTGTAAGAGGGGTAGTGAGAGAATAAGTAAATAGAAGAGAGAAAAAAAATAAATAAATAAAAGGGGGAGGGATCGAGTGGAGACAGGGAACGTGAGAGGGAGAGAAGAGAGAGAGAGAGAGTGAAAGGGAGAGAGAGGGGAATAAACAAAATTAAAAAAAGTGAGAGAGGGAGATCGAGAGAGGGAAGGAGTTGGAGAGAATAAAATAAATAAATAAAAGGGAATTAAAGAAGGGGGGCGGCGAGAGACAGAGAGAGAGTGGAGGGAGGAGAGAGAACGTGAGGGACAGTGGGAGAGAAAGAGAAGATAAAAATAATAAAAAAAAGTAGGTTAAGAGAGAGATCCAGAGAGAGTGAGAGTCTGAGAGAGAGGAGAAAAAGAGGGAGAGAGAGACCGTGAGGGGGAGAAAGGGAGAGTGAGAAGATAAGAGAGAGGGGATTAAAATTAAAAAAAAGGAATGGGAGAAAGAGAGATCGATAGAGGGGGGGAGAGAGAAGGTGAGAGAAAGAGAAGAGAGAGGGAGAGGGGAGGATCGAGAGAGAAAACGGGAGAGAGGGGGAGGAGAAAAGAGAAACAGGGAGAGAGAAGAGACGGGGAGAGATGGGAAAGGGATAAAAAAAATAAAAAATAGAATGAGAGAGAGAGAAATAGAGAAAGAGAGAGAGAGGGACGCGGCGAGATGGAAAAGAGAGAGAGGGCGAGAGGAAGCCAGGGAGAGAGAGAGAACGCGGGAGAGAGAGGGAGAGAGAGAGAGAGAGGGACGCGGGGGGAGAGAGAGAACGAGAGGGAGAGATGAGACGGGAGGGGAGGAGAGAGAGAGAGAGAGAGGGAGGGAGAGCGACCGCGGGGGTCGCGAGAGGAGAGAGAGAACGAGAGGGAGAGATGAGACGGGAGGGGAGGAGAGAGAGAGAGGGAGAGGAAGAGAGAACGGAGGCGAGAGGGAGAGAGAGAGGGGGTGCGAGAGAGAGTGGGAGGGGGAGTGAGAGAGGGGGGTCGTCGGTGGCGGTGGCCGCAGCAGGGAGGGCGGCGGTGCACAGCGAACGGTGGCGAGGGAGGCCGCGTGGCGAGCTGGAGGCGGCGTCGGGGCAGTGGTGCTGGCGAGCTGAGAGGCCGGCGTCGGTAGCGGCAGCGGCGGCGGGGGAGCAGGCGGTGGCCGGGGCTCGTGCGGCAGCGTGCGGGGGCGGAGCGTGGCGGTGGCCGGGGCTCGGGCGGCAGCGTGTGGGCTGCGACGGGGGCCGCGGCCGGCGGCGTCGGGAGCGGCTGGGCGCCGGAGCGCGGCGGCGGAGGCGGGATGCGGCGGGTGCCGCGGCCAGAACAAAAGGGCCGTTGCGGCCCTAGAGTTCAAAAGGGGGGGCACGGGCGACGAGGCCCCCCCTGCGAACTCAAGAAAGAACTTTTTTTTGATTTTTTTTACACGAAAGAGGGAGAGAGAGGTTGAGGGAAAGAGAAGAAAATGGAGAGAGAAGGAGAGAAAGTGAGAGGAGAAGGGGGAGAGGGGGGAAGAGAATGAAGGCGTGAGAGTGAGAGAGAAAGGGAGAAAACCGTGAGAGAAAGGGAGAGAACAGAGGGAGAATGAAGGAAACAGGGAGAGAGAGATGGAGGGGAAAAGAGAGAGGAGAGGAGCAGAGAGGGAATACGGGAGAGAACTGAGGGAGAGTGAAGGCCAGAGAAAGTCAGAGGGAGAAGGAGAGAAGCAGAGAGTGAAGGAGAGGGAGAGAGGGAGGGGAGACGGTGGATGTGGCTGTGGGTTAGCAGAGAATGGGAAAAAAAGGGAGTGAGGGTGGAGGATGGGGTGGCTGTCGTGGGGAGAAAAGAGAAGGGGTGGTTGCCGTGGGAGATGGCTTGGTATCGAGAAAAAATGGAGAGAGGGTGTGGGTTAGGGAGAAAAATGAGAGAATAGAGAGAGATCTCCATGAATGAGAGGGGGGCATAGATCCTAGAGACACGGGAAGGGAGTGAGGGAAATAATTTAGGTAATAAAAGATGGGGCCATGCCCATTAAAATTGATTTGTTTATTTTATTTATTTATTTTTGGAACAAGTATGGGCCAAGTCCATTAGCACACATATTTTTTTATACACCTTTTTTTTTGAATAAGAATGGGCCAAGCCCACTAGCACACACCAACTTCTCTGTAGAAAGAACGGGTTAAGCCCATTAGCACATGGTTCCAAGTCCATCAACACAAGAAGTTTTCATGTAGACAAGGATGGGGTGAGTCCATTAACACATTTATTGTAAGAAAAGCATAGTCACAAACCCATTAACGAGGGTCTCATTTATTACAAGAAACAATAATTTACTTTTCGTGAGACGAGATTATCAGATAAAAATTGGAGATCATTCAGATAACTTAACCGTACGAGCCACTTTGGGACGTCTTAGTGTAATACGGGATCCGCTCAGCATAATGCTTAAAATGCCGTGTCTACACTAGTGGGTGATTGGTGGAGCGAGAACATTCCCGTCCTTTGGATGGGGGTGCACTCTCCCTATTCTCTTCCTAGATGACTGACTTTATATAAAAAAAAAAGAGTGACAGGGTTGGGTTAAGTTATCGAAGGTGAGAAAGTAGATTTAGTAATTCAAAGTTAGTCATGGATTACCTCTCTTTATGACTCGATCAATATAAATGACGTATCAAAGCACGTTGAGAGTTAGTTCTGGGTTAATTTCAGGTTAATCGAGTAAACCCATAGATAACTCTCAATCAAAGTGAGGCCTAAGGCTTCTCTCTCTCTCTCTCTCACTAATCACCGTCTGCAGAAAATATATTCGGATAATCTTCCCCCTTATATAATTATTGGAGATAGTAAACCCTACTACCACTTGCTTCTCTTACTTTTATTGGATGGTCAGAGCATAACATGGTAAGCCGACGTTTTGAGAGGTGGGGGCACTGATGAAAGGTTCATCTCTCTCCTCTTACTATGTTGTTTACGGTCTACTTTTAACAGATGAACTGATGCATTAAAATTTCCATGGTCTGCTGTTATTTCCCTTATGATTGTCCTCCTTTCTCACCTGGGATGCGGAGAATTCTCTCTTTTCTCGCTTCCTCGACCCCCCCCAAAAAAATTAGAAAACTGTAACATACTGATAAATGCCATGGTGCTATATCTTTTAGCATATTTATTTGTATATGTTTGAATCAAAATTTGACAAATCGATTCCACTGTAAATATCATATTATATTAATTAGTGATCGATACGATCGATACGTGATACATAATTAATATATTTTTAATATTTTTAAAATATTATATATTTTATTTTATAATAAAATAGATTGGATAGATCATTTGATTAGAAATGTTACGTTATAATGTGAGAATCTGTGGTTGAACCGTGTATCTTACATGTAATTTTTTTATTTTTTATAAAATTCTTTAAAATTTGAAGTCAAAAACAAATTTAAAAACATGAAATGTCTCAAAGATTCGTACCGAAGACATGGGGTTTAAATCACACACCAACCGATCAATTGAACTAAGAAACTATTTGAATAATTTTACTTATAATTTATATATCAAATCTCTTCTTTCCTTATTTAATACTTAACGAGATCAAATCGTATTATCATGTATCAGTAAAAGATTGGTACGGTCGATATGATGGGTCTATCAAATTTTGATTTGAATACGTAATTAGATGACTACAATTAAATATGTCACGTAAATAAAACAAAAAGACAAAGATATCTTTGTTAGAATTTGGGCATAATCTCTGGGCAATAATCTCGTATTAGTTAAATGAGTTGTGGTTCATGTGTTTATGACCCTGGGCCCTTGTATCTGAACACCGCGATTTTGTAGATTCAACATGGTATCAGAGCAGGGCAAATGACTCAACTCTTCTCGTCACCTCCACCCAGTTAATGTCCACGGCCCATCTTGACCGTGAGGAAGAGTGTTAGAATTTGGACATAATCCCTAGACAATAGTCTCGTATTGGTTAAATGAGTTGTAGTTCATGTGCTTATGACCCTAGATTATATCTCAACACCGTGATTTTATAGATTCAATAATCTTTTACACAAAAATCTCACATATATATATAAAGGGATACATGTACTACTTGATTGATCCAACTAATTGAAAAGCTAACAAGATCCTAGATGAGCTCAAAACCACGAGCTTCTCTATCTCAACTCTCCGTATTTTTTGCCACACAAATTACAGGCAAAAAATAGTCTTCGATAAATATGAATTTATGGATGTAGCAGCCTTTGTTGCTTCTGGCAATGGAAAATGTAATATAAAAATATTAAAAAATAAGCACCAAATGAAGAATCACTCTCTCTCTCTCTCTCCCCCCCCCTCCGGACATAAAGTCACACAAGCGACGAACAATTTCACTCACTTGGTAGCGTAATGAGGCAAAAGTTGAAGCCTTTATCTAATCTTCATCCCCGAGGAAGGAAATCCAGAACTAGTCGACCAATCATCAGCAAAAGGGGAAAAAGGAAAAACCTACAGCTGTTGGTATACTCCTCGACGAAAGACAGATACAGCTAGAACAGACACAGACAGCAAACCGCATGAAATCAACGGGACTAGAGTCCAAGTTATGAGTGGGAACGTGTTACGGGTGGGCGGTGTGAGCACTCAGAGGGAGTGTGAGTATCTAAGTCAACTAAAGTTGTCATTGACTTTAATCCCGCATTAGATTCCACAAAGAGTTAGACCGACTTATAAGAAAATGAATCTACTACCTCAACGCCTAAGTTTTGGGGAAGGATGAATAGTTTCTAACAAATTGGTGTCTGAGTCTAACATTTCTCGGTCTAATGTGGCGTATCAATGCACCTTTTACCTGATGCGCATGAACGGGCGTAACATCGATCAACACTTAGCCGATGATCGAGGGCGTCGACCTTGTAAAGGGGGAGGTATTGTTACGGGTGGGTGGTGTGAGCACCTAGAGGGAGTGTGAGTCTCATACGGCGATGGGCTACTGCTTGGGTGGCTCGACCCCCTTCTCCTTCTTGGGTCCGTCGGCAAAGTCCTCAGGGTTGTAGACGACGTTGATGTACAGGGAGCAGCTGGGGCATCGGGCGATCTCTTCCCCCCGGCCTAGAGCTCCTCTATTGTGATCGGGAAATGGCCACCGCAGGGGCAGGGTACACGAACGCCTTCAGCTCCTCGTTCCAATCCATGTCCTCGATGTCCACATCGTCGTACGAGCATCTTACCCCTGGCCCCACAACACCTCCCTCTGCTCGCGACCGGCGCCGACGACCTCTGAATGGGAGAAAAAGAAGGTCGAAAGATGTACGGATGTGAGGCGGCCAACTTGCAAAGGGACACCAAGTCATAGAGTCCATTTATGTGGGAAGCCCGCATTCGGTGGATTCGGTGTAGGCCTATCTGGACCGTGTGAGCGACGTCACGCGGTTCGGGGAAGAGCGGAGAGGACGCGGAGCGCGCGCGGGCTCCTCTTTTCTTTCTTTTTGGTGTTTGTTTGCTGCAGCACAGAAATAAGAGAAGAGAGAGAAGGGGCCACCACGGGAGATTACTTCGGCGGGGCGAGCGGGACAAGTGTGATATAGCAAAATATGGGGTTTAAACGGCCATAGCGGGAAGTGACTCGCCGCGGCCTCGGGGGGACGGGAATGGTGCAAAAATTAAATAACAAGAATTGAAACGGCCATTGGGGAAGTGACTCGCCGCGGCCTCGAGAATATGAGCAGATAATAAGATGACAGAATATAGAGAGAATATAAAGAGCGGGAATTTAAACGGCCATTGGGGAAGTGACTCGCCACGGCCTCGAGAACACAAACAGATAAGAATATAACGTATAAGAACGTGAATTTAAACGGCCATTGGGGAAGTGACTCGCCGCGGCCTCGAGAACACGAATAGATAAGAATATAACATATAAAAATGGGAATTTAAACGGCCATTGAGGAAGTGACTCGCCGCGGCCTCGAGAATATGAGCAGAATATAACAGAGTATAAGAGAATATGAGAACGGAAATTTAAACGGCCATTGGGGAAGTGACTCGCCGCGGCCTCGAAAATAAGATGTGATCTCCAAGGGCCGAAAGACCCCAAAATAAGAAAGTGATCGCGCCTACCTCAAGAGCGGGAGATGGCGGGTTGCTTCTTCCTCTCCCTCCGGTCGGCCGACGGAGAGGGCTTTCCTCGGCTACCATTGCAAAACAACGACAAACAAATGACAAGTGGATTAGAAAGATGGAGGTGTAGTATTCAAATCATTGCGATAAAAATAACGAAATGATGGCAAGACCCACACCTAGTTGGTGTTATCTTTTAAACCCCTCTCGGACTCGAGTAGGAGGAAAATGAGATGATGGATGTAAGAAGTGTATAAGAAAAGGCGCCCTTATGAAGGGGGATAGGGGATGCAAGATGATGAATGCAAAAGAACTACGAAGAAAAGGAAAGAATTGGCTTATTGAATGTGCCGATCGTGAAATCCGGCGGAGCTCCGGCAGCGTGGGGACGACGTGGAAGCGCGGTGGATGAAGACGACCTTCCTCTCGCGAGCGTGAGCACCCGAGAAGCCGGTAGAACCTCCACCTATAAAAGAACCCACGGGTTAGAAAATGACTCCGTAGCCTCTGGGCTCCGGCAGCCTATCGGATCACTTTTGAGCTCTCCCA